>PVKB01003275.1:0-211513 GCA_004027205.1 Ctenodactylus gundi | reverse complement strand
CCCCCCCCCCAAGAAAAATCTGTGTGCGGGGTATTAGGATAGAGTTCCTTCAGTTAGTTCCAGTGAAATCTCAAATGCTTGTTGTGTGTTATCATGACATCCCAGAATTTGTATTTTCTACTATCTCTCCCTTTCTGTTCCTAAATCTTCAGTTCTCCCAACTTGTGGGTCTGTGTGTTTGTATGTCTGTTAGTGAGGGTGGGAGGGCAGGGTGGTTATTAGAAATAGGGCCCATGTGGAAATTTCCCACCCCCAAACCCTGCCTCTTATCTTTTTCCCACTCCTGCCGAAGGTCACCAAAATTTTCCAGAAGAAGAAGATCTTGGTGACGTACAGCTTCCGTCAGTCCTTTCCCCTGGTGGAAATGCACATGCAGCTCTTCCAGAATTCATGTGAGTCCCTTCTTGGAGCATGCTTCAGCCCCCATGCTCGTCCTTCACCCATACAGCTTCCAGGATTTGGAATTCTTTGCAACTGGGCTAAGGTCTCCAAAGTACTTACTTGGTCCCAGGATGAAGGTCAGGTAAAGGTGGAGTATGACTGGAGTCTGGTCCTTCAGGAACAGGGAACGTGTGTGTGTGTGTGTGTGTGTGTGTGTGTGTGTGTGTGTGTGTGTGTGTCTGTGTCTGTGTGTATCTGTGTGTGTGTGCGCGCACACGCATGTGTGTGCTCTGACAGGTAAAGCGTCAGTGGCTACAGTGTTGTGTTCTAAAGGATTGAACCAGGAGGAGCATGGTTGGATGGCATTTGGGACAGCACAATCATTGTGAGTAGAAGCACAGAGGAAAAGGATTTCCAGGAAACAGTGCAGAATTCCATTTGTCTTTGCATCCAGGAGCATAAGGAAGTAGAAGGCCACAGCTATAAGGATTTGGGGGGCATAAGGGACCTAGTAAAGAAACTCGGGCAGAGAAGAGCCATGTCAGAGTTTGACCTCACAGAAATTAGTTACAAGCTGGGCGTGGTGGTGCATGCCTCTAGTCCTACCCTTCAGGAGATGAGGCAGGAGAGAATCATTTGAGTCTAGGAGTTCTAGACCAGCCTGGGTAACATAGCAAGACTCTGTCTCAGAAAGAAAGAAAGAAAGAAAAAAGAAAGAAAGAAAGAATGAAAGAAAGAAAGAAAGAAAGAAAGAAAGAAAGAAAGAAAGAAAAGAAAGAACCTTATGAACAACTCTCCTATCCTCTCCCTTTGCCCACAGATTACCAGTTTGGGATCAAGTTGCTGTCTGCAGTACCTGGTGGGGAGCGAAAAGTCCTCATCATCTTCAATGCCCCCAGCCTCCAAGACCGGCTACGTTTCACATCTGACCTGCGAGAGTCCATTGCTGAGGTGCAGGAGATGGAGAAGTACCGTGTGGAGTGTGAGTAGCCCAGCCATGGACCCATCATTCTCTGTGATACAGTGCCTTGCGGACAGCAAGATCCGTGTCTTGTGCTAGTCTCAGAGTTGAGAGGTAGCTTGTCCAACCTTCTTACCCTCATTCCAGGAACCCTTCAGTTTTTGGTTGAATACCTTCAGTGACAAGAGGCTCATTATCTCTCAACCTCAGATAATTATTCCAAGCCCTAAGAGTGTATGCCATGGCTCCCATGCCCATCCTGCAATTATGAGGCAGCTCCTCCTTCTATTGAAAGGCAGCAGGGAGAAGAATGAGGGTATAAGAGGTGGGACTGTGGTTTCAGATTCCAGGTATGCTACTTGGTATCTGGACAAACTAGGGTGAGTTGCCTAACCCTCCAAGCCCCAGTGCCTTCCCACATGAAATTAGGATAATGAAATCTCCCTCACAGAGTTGTGGAGATGAAATGAGGCAAGGTGGCCAAAATGTCTACCATATTCTAGGTGTTCAACAAATATCATTTCCTGTCCCACTCCCTCCCTTTCATTCTACACACCAGTCCCTAAGCTGAGTCCCAGGAAACTTTCCTCCTGGTCCCCAGGGCTATACCAAGTCACTTTTATCTTACGTAATGGACAGTAATGATTATATCTCATGCCTCCTGATATCCTCCAAGTTTTCTCTTCTCCAAGCCAAGCAGTCACACTTAAGTAGCATAACATTAAGGAGAAAGAGGCAGGCACACAGAAAAGGACAGAAGCAGTGGAAAGTTTTAGTGAGGCCTTCATAATTCAAAAGTCTGCTGTACCCCTCAGCAAGATGCAGTCAGATAGCTCAGCAGTTAAAGCACTTGCCTAGAAAGCACTAAGTGCTAGGTACCCAAGTTCAATTCCCCAGCACCACATATAAGCCTGGCATGGTGGCACATGCTTGTAATCCCAGCGCTTGGAAGGCTGAGATAGGAGGATTTTCTAGAGTCTAAGGCCAGTCTGGGCTACATAGTGAGTTCAGAACCAGCCTGGACTATGGAATGAGACCATGTGTCAAAAAAAAAAGAAAAAGAAAAAGAAAAAAGAAAAAGAAAAAAGAAAGAAAGAAAAAGAAAAAGAAAAAGAAGATGTTTCAGTTGGTCATGTCCTGGGAGATCCTGGGAAAATGCAAAGCAAGGGTATTAGCATACCAAAAGAAGAGGTGGGCCATTAGACAAGAGTTCTCCTGAGCTCTGTGGAGAGGTGGGTGCAGAAGGAGGCCCAGAGAACCCACACTCTGTATTCAGGCAGACGTGCTTCCAGAGGGTCAGCTCTGTCATTTCCAGCTATATGATCCTGTGAAATCTCTAACTTCTGAAATTTTCTTTTGCTTGCTCTATATGATGTGGTTGATGCTGAAAAGCACACTGAGACTGATCAAGTATGTGTCGTGCCCAGATTACTGCCCGACACATAAAAGAGGATTCAATTCTTGTCAGTTTCCTGGGCTGCCCTTCGAGGAGCCCCTCTGTTCTGGAGCAGAGTCCCCAAGAATGGAGTGAACTCCAAAATGATTGCCCCTCACAAGACTAGAAGGACCTTTTTTGTCCTGACTATGCGCTATTTGCTGTGAAGTTCTTTTTTGAAGCTCATTAGTATTTGGGAAGACCTGATACAAGAGTGCAGGGGAGGGAGGAGTACAGAAGGTGAAAGAAAGAAAAAGAATGCGAAGGGCAGGCACTGAGAGGGAGGAAGGGTAGATGGAACAGAAGGAAGTGGCATAGGACAGGGGCTGAACATGGAGAGAGCTTCGGAGATGGAGCTGCATGTGGGGTGGGGGAAGAAGGTGCCAACTGTGCAGGCCGTGAAATGGAAGGCCTGAGGGCCAGAGGGAGGGAGAACAAAAGAGAAGGGCCTGTAGAGGGCTGGAGTCAGTCAGGTGCATTCTCACTCCTGTTCCTGACCTATGCTGCCTGTGTCCCCCACTGCCAACCAGCGGAGCTGGAGAAGCAGAAAGGTATGATGCGGCCTAATGCCTCACAGCCTGGAGGGGCCAAGGACTCAGTGAATGGGACACTGGCCCGCAGTAGCCTGGAGGACACTTACGGAGCAGGCGATGGGCTCAAACGGGGAGCACTCAGCAGTTCCCTGCGAGACCTGTCTGATGCAGGTAAGCCTTCCAGGCCCCTGCCCTGGCTGGGGAGACGTGGGACTGGGTGTCCTCTTTGCCTCCTGTCACTGGCCACCAGCCTTCCCTCCACCTGCCACACACACGCACCCTGCCTTCATTCAGAGCCCTGGGCACTATGCCACAGGAGGCCTGGTAGCCAGGTCAGAACAGGTGGAGCCTAGGGTATGGGCCAGGGAGTGTGAAGCGGGGCTACAGTCTCGGCCCCTCTTCCTGCCCCACCTCTCCTCCTCTTCCCCTCTTCTGTCTCTCCTATACCGCTTCTCCTCCTTCTCCATCTTTTCCTCCTCTCTCTCCTTCTTTACCTCTCCTCCTCTCCACCTCCCCCTCTTCAATGAGGGAAAGGGATAATGGGGTGTCTGTCCTCGGGAGGGGCCTAGGCCTGGTGCCCAGCTCTGGAGCCCAGCAGGGTGGGGAGGGGGGGTTGCTGCTCTGACGCTGGGCTCCTTGCTTGTGGGTGCAGGGAAGCGGGGGCGGCGTAACAGCGTGGGATCGCTGGACAGCACCATCGAAGTAAGTGCCAGCTCCTGCCCTGTCGTTCTCTGCATGAGCCCTGCCCCAGCCATGGAGCCCCAGAGGAGAAGGGGACATGTTGCTTCCCTATCTTCCCTGCTGGGAACCGTGTGGCTGCCTCTCCCAGCCAACCACTCTCTCCATCTGTCCTCAACTCTGTCCTCACTCTGCCTGTCTCTCAGTCTGTCTTCCACTCTCCCATGTTCCCTCTCAACCCCAGGGCCAACTCCAAATAGGGATGCCCTTGGACTTGGACCATGAGAAGCTGTCACCTCCAAGTCCTGCACACTGTCTCTCTGGGCCTAACATTTTCCTAGCCTACAAAGTGGGTCTGAGGAGGAGTGCCTACTAATTCTTCCTCTGCCCACTGAGGCTCACTGAGATAGCGGATATGACAGCTGGAGAGCTCCACATACAAGAACAAGACTGCTGTTTGGTTTTCATTATTATGTGGGGATCCCTGTCTCCCCAGCGCCAGCCCTAAGGCACATGGGTGGAGTTTAAGGTTGGGGGTTTAAGATGTCTACACTGGCCTGACTTTCCCCCTCCCCCCTTCCAGGGGTCTGTTATTAGCAGTCCACGCCCTCACCAGAGGATGCCACCTCCGCCCCCACCCCCGCCGCCAGAGGAGTACAAGAGCCAGAGGCCAGTCTCCAACTCCTCATCCTTCCTGGGCTCCCTATTTGGAAGCAAGCGGGGCAAGGGGCCCTTCCAGATGCCACCACCACCAACAGGCCAGGCCTCTGCCTCCTCTTCATCTGCTTCCTCCACCCACCACCACCACCACCACCACCACCATGGTCACAGCCATGGTGGCCTGGGGGTGCTGCCTGACGGGCAATCTAAGCTCCAGGCCCTGCATGCCCAGTATTGCCAAGGACCAGGCCCAGCCCCGCCACCCTACCTCCCACCTCAGCAACCTCCTCTGCCCCCACCTCCTCAGCAGCCCCCACCCCTGCCCCAGCTGGGCTCCATTCCACCACCACCCGCCTCAGCACCCCCTGTGGGACCACATCGTCACTTCCATGCTCACGGTCCTGTCCCAGGGCCCCAGCACTATACCTTGGGCCGGCCTGGTAGGGCTCCCAGACGGGGGGCTGGAGGACACCCTCAATTTGCTCCACATGGCCGCCACCCACTACACCAGCCCACATCCCCATTGCCCCTGTACAGTCCTGCACCCCAGCACCCTCCTGCCCACAAACAGGGCCCCAAGCACTTCATCTTTAGTCACCACCCACAGATGATGCCAGCAGCAGGCGCAGCAGGGGGCCCTGGGTCCCGGCCACCAGGAGGCTCCTACTCCCACCCACATCACCCCCAGTCACCATTGTCACCACATTCACCCATCCCACCCCATCCCTCCTACCCACCCTTGCCCCCACCATCACCTCATACCCCACACTCACCCCTGCCACCCACTTCCCCCCATGGCCCACTGCACGCCTCTGGGCCCCCTGGCACAGTCAATCCACCCAGTGCAAACCCCAAGACCAAGCCAAGTCGGATCAGCACCGTGGTCTGATGAATGGAGCAAGCCAGCTGGGGAGCAGGAAGGACTGGGGAATCTTCCAGAGAGGGACCTTACCCTCTGTGCTTCCTCAGTTTTTAAAAAAAATACGCATACACACAGCAGTGCTCTCCTATCGACTTCCTCCCTGCCTCAGGACCCTTTCCTCTAGCCCCCAGCAGTTGCTATGGGGTTTCCTTCCAGATTCAAGGACTTTGCCACTGACAACCTGGACTTAGGGCACTCCAGTGCTGGGGAGTGGTGAGGACCTTTCAGAGATCCTTGTCCTCTTAGTCCTGTCTTCCTTTCCCCTCTGCCCTTTTTCACTGGAGATCTAGCTCAGAAGCCTCAGACCTCCAGGCAAATGTGAGCTCCCTCACAGCTCTGGCTAGTGGAGAAGGGCAGGCATCCAGAGCTGCAGGGGCAAAGGCCTGCCCAGAGCTCCTCTGGTCATGTGAGGCTAGTAGATTGCTCTGTAGAGTTTTGGCCAAACCTCAGCTGGCTCGGCCCTCTCTCTGACCTCAGGGCCTGGCCACACACCTCCATGTGTCTTTCTGCCTGCCGGAGGACACACACTGTCAATGCACTCAGTGGTTGGGACCCCACTTGTGCTGGCCCCCACATGGGGCAGTGCTTCCCTCTTGAGCCAGTCTATGCCCTCTCTCCAGTAGGCCCCAATCCAGATCTCTTTGGCTTTAGAAACTTGCCTCACCCTGCAACTTTCTTATCCTGATCAAAGACCAGACAGGTTTCGGGGGGCTCAGGTCTGGGATGAGAAGGGCACTGCCCTCCCTCACCCATATTGCATGCCCCCCCCATTCCCTTCCACCTTCCCCACCTACAACTAAAGACAATGCACTTTACAGATATTGCCCACACACACTTCGCTGGGGCAGGGCACCCAGCATTATCCCTGGGAGAGGCTCCCAGAGAGCTACCCTGAGCCCAAGATGTCCTTCCTGAGGCAGATTGAAGCCATCAGAGCTGGGGCTGGGAGCCAGAATTCTGAGTCCTCTGTCCGTCAAAAATCTCTGCTGCCTCTCCAGCCCTTTTGCAGCCCTGTTTATTTATTATAAATATATTTTTTACAAGCCCCAGCTCCTCTTCTTGCCCTGCATATCCAGCTCCTGCTTCCCTTCCCCCTTCTCCACTATGGGCTGCAGTACAGACAGACAGACCCTGACTGTACAAAGGGCCAGGAACTCTGGGGCTTGGGTATGGGGGAAGGTGGTGGTGGGAGGGGCTGTATGGAGAGGAGCTGGGGTTCAGGCATTGTCTTTTTTCTTCTTGTATATAAGAATGTATATTTGATGCCTCATAAAAGACCTTGTGCTCACCTCCTGCCTCTGCCTCCTACTTATGCCTTCTTTCCCCACTGCGGAGCCCATGGAGAGAGAGGCTTTTTAGACAGGTACATGATGCACTAATGGTAGAAGTTCAGGCAGCTGGATAAGCAAGATGCTTTGGTTGGGTGGGAGATGGGGTAAGGGACATTTTCCTGTCTCATTTCAGACATAGTCTGTGTGACAGCGTGGCAAGAGTGGGCTTTGGAGTTTATCCTGTTCATATCCTGAAGTTTTGACTTGCTAGGCATGTGAGTTTTGGGGAGTCACCCTCTCTGAGTCTCAATTTCCTCAATTTATAACTTAGGTAATCAGTCATTGCCACATGGAATCGTGATTACATGACATAATGACTGACAAGCAGCCAGGATGGAGTAGATATTTGTATCTTCATTGAGATAGTGCTCTTCTCTTTTAAGAGGTTGGAGGGCTGAGGGGTATAGCTTAACAGTTAGAGCACTTGCCTAGTACATGCAAGGCCCTGGGTTCAATTCCCAGCACCATGTAAAAAAAAAAAAATTAGCCAGCTGTGGTGGTGAGAGGCCAAGGCAAGAGAATTGCCTTGAGTCGATGCCAGCCTGGGCTCCATAGTGAGTTCAGGACCAGCCTGGACTATAGAGTGAGACCCTGTCTCAAAAAAAAAAAAAATAGATTGGACACATCCATGCTTGTGGCCTCAAATCTCATTCTTCTCCTGGCTGGCATGGTTTTGACTGAAGCCCCTACCCCTTGCTCGTCATACAGTGGCTGGCGACATTTCTGTCCTTGGTGAGGTGGGGGTTGCTTGGGCCAGGAAAATACAAGGCTATATATGTTACCATGAGCTCTGTGTATGTTCTTAGAATGTTAGATTACAACTGGGCTGCCTTAGTTTATAGAGGAGAGGGCAGACCACATAGCAAGTCAGGATGGGTTTTCCCTTTCCAGTACCCCAAGCTACTTTCCTACAAAATGGGTCCATTTTTAGTACTGGAATTATTTCCTGGCTCTTGGCCTAGCACTGGTAGGATGAGACAGAGCAATGGCTTAGCATCAGTAGGGTCCCCAGAAGCAGCATTCAGTCAAATATTCTTGTTGCCTTTCTAGAATCTGGCATGGCTCTAAAAGGGAATGGTTTGCAAGGCCCCATTTTTTAGCACTTGGACCTCTCCGTTTCCTTCTTCACAAGCACATTTAAAGGCATCTCAGGGAATATAATTAGCAATAGCAGCAGCTGGGTCCATCTAAGTATTCGACACTTCCACTTCCTCGTAGACCAGACCTGAGCATTTGAAGAGCTTCGATGCAGGAGGTCCTGAATCAAGTCCAATCGGCAGTTTTTGGTTTCCTCTCTGGTAGACCAGCCTGGACTGCCTTTGATTGGTCCTGTTTTCCCCACCTTCAGCTTAAGGTTGGTTGTATCTTCCGCAAAGCTAAGCCATTAGACTCAGATGCTAACCCAGTAACATGACCATGCTACCTTTGGCAAGTCATTCAGGGCCTGTTTTTTTTTTTTTTTTTTTTTTTTACCTGCAAAATGGAGATAGCAATCTCACAGGCCAGTTGTTACCAGATGCACATGAGGTACCCACATCCTGCCAGATACACAGTCAGCTGTTATGGCCACTTACAGAAACAAGTACAAACTGCTAGTCTTGACAATAGGAGTCCTCCACAGGGAGACTCAGCAAATCTTTGTGTAGTTCCCTCACTCCTTACTCACTCTTGGGCCATCCACTACTGTTCTCTCTCTGAACATGCTTTGAGTATAACTCTCCAGCCTCAGTATTTTTCCTGTGCCTTTCCCCCCCGCCAGATGTACCCCTGAGGGAGGTTTTCCCACTCTTGCAAGATAAACTTAAAATCCTTCACAAAATGTGCTCTTGTTCTTATTCTCTGAGATCATTTCTTCACAAAATGTGCCCTTCTCCTTTTTTGACACAGGGTCTAGCTCTGTAGTCTCAGATGATCCTGAGTTCACTAGGTAGCCTAGGCTGGCCTTGAACTCACAGCAATCCTCCTCCATCCTGAGTTCTGGGATTATAGGCATGCACTGCCACGCCTAGCTAATCTTAATGTAGTGATGGAGAATCGAACCCAGGGCGGAGTATCATGCTAGGTAAGCATTTTAACTACTGAGCTAAGTTCCTAGCCTGTGCCCTTGTTCATATTCTGAGATCCCTGGTGTCATTATCTCTCTTCCCTACCAAGTCACCAGTGACACAAATCTGTATCATCTTCACCCACAGTATTGACTAGCACAGTGCCTGGCACAGCACAGATGCCACTAAAATTTTGTTGATTAAATGAATGAGTAAAGACTAAAGTATCTTTTTTTTTTTTTTTGAGACAGGGTCTCATTTTGTAGTATAGGCTGGTCCTGAACGCTCTATGTAGCGCAGACTGGCTTTGGACACAGGGTAATTCTGCCTCAGCCTCCTGAGGAGCTGGGATTACAGGTGTATGCCACCTACACAGTTTATGTGATGCTGGAGAATTTAACTCAGGGCCTTGCACTTAATAATCAAGCACTCTCACCACTGTGCTATTCCTTCGGCCCCAAGTGTATCTTTGTATCAGTTGATTTTATTGATAGATGCAATCTGTGTACCATGTTTTTGTTTTTGTTTTTGTTTTTGAGACAGGGTCTCAGTCTGTAGCCCAGGCTGGCCCCGAATTCACTATGTAGCCCAGACTGGCCTCAACTCATGGCAGTCCTCCTGCCTCAGCCTCCTGAGTGCTCAGGTTACAGGCATGTGCCACCACACCTGGTTGATTTTTATGTGGTGCTGGGGAATTGAATGCAGGGTCTTATGTGTGCTATACAGGTGCTCTGACCACTGAGCTATCCCCCTAGCCTGCATGTACCAAGTATGTGGGCCCCTCTGGGATGGCTTCCAACTGCCCTCAGCTCTTGAAATTTCTTTTCCTTCCATCCTCATTGCAGTCCAAGCACTGGGCTCTCCCTGCCTCCGCTCTGCTCTAAGCAGAGGCTCTCCATTTCAGACCCTCATGAAGTAGTTCATCTCACAGCCTCATTTCTCTTCGGACATGAAGACAAGAAGCCATTGACTGTTCTTATACCAAAGGTGCTATTCCCAGCCTCTTTGGAGGTGCAGATGAACAGAGACGACACATAGCAAAGCACAAATGTCCTAGGCTCTCACAAAGTTCTTATATTTGTCCAGTGGTCTTTCTGTACTGATGGAAACCTTTTATACCTGTACTACTCAGTGCAGTAACCACTAGTCAAATGTGGCTGGCACAACTGAGGGATTGAATTTTTTAATGTTAATTAAACTTAAATAGCTCTCTGTAGGTAGTAGCTACCACATTGGACAGTGAGGAACAAGGCTTTTAGAAGTGGGCAGGAGGGATGATGTTGATAAATAAGAGTAGGCCTGTAGGTGAGGGAACAGGAAGGTTTTAGGGAATTGTTCCTTTAACTGAGTCTTGATGAGTGAGCAGCACTTAGCCTGGTAAAGAAGTGCATTGGTTAGAGGGGGCAGCACATGCAAAGGCCTGGGAGGCATGAGAGAACAGAAGTGTTAGTGGCACAAAGCAGAAGGAATGGGAGAGTGGGACTTGGGCTGTGGGCACAGCACATGTTCACGTGTGGAGGCAGACAGGCTTCTTCTGCCCATCCGGTTACAACAGGTTTTATCAGCCTGGCCTCAGCAGCAGCTAAAGGAAGACTAGGTGATACAATGAATTATATAGAGTTTCCACTGTAAAGTTACTGTTTTCCCTTCATAATTAATGAATATCTTGTGTAGAGATGCATTGAGATTATGTAAATATCCTATTACTCTACAAACTTTCACCCACTAGTTTTAGCATTCACTGATGGTTCTTGTCTGAAACAATTATTATAGCTGAGAGCGCCAACTGGTGATTTTTCAAATGTCATCATTCTCTCGACATGAATTAATTGACTTTCCATTATAAGGGTAAGCTTTCCCTTCTCCTGCACTTATGTATATACTCAGGAACTCACAGTTGTCTATTTTGTTCAGTAGGTTATATACAACCTATTAACATCATTCTTTATTTTGATGTTTAAAATGCCCAGATTTAGCCAACAGGAAACCCTCTAAGCTGGTTCTTGTGTCCTTTGGCATGTCTCCATCTGGCACCACAGAGGCTCCCGACCCATTTATACCTTTCCTGTCTCAACCCTGAAATCAGTCGTTATTTTCCACGGAGCCTTGATTATTTCTACTGGAGAACAGCATTTGAAAATCAAGATTTGGACACTAAGGATTATAACTGTATTTTAGAGTTTGCTCTTTTATTTGGAAAAAGTTTAAGCATTCGTTGACAATTTTCAAATTCCATCATTCCTTCTATGTTCATTATTCAGCATTCTATTTTGAGGAAGAGCTTTCCCTTTCCACTCACTTATATCAATATGCATTCAAGGGCTGGGATGGAGGAACGGCTCAGCTGTTTTTGTTTTAACCACTACTATCACAATTTATTTTGGATTGTAATTATTTTGAATTTATGATTTTGTTACACACACACACATATGTATATATATATATATATATATATATATATATATGCACATACCCTACATCTATATTTTTCTATCTAGCAAATAAACCATGAATTCACACAGACACCTTAAAGAGGTTCTTTTAATAGTCTATGGTAGTAGCTGAGTGTGGTGGCATACACCTGTAGTCTCAGCTGCAGAGAAGACTTGAGATGGGAAAATTGTTTGAGCCCAGGAGCTTGAGGCCAACCTGGGCTACACAGCAAGAACACCATACCCTGTTTCAAAAGAACACAAAGTCTAAGTGGGGCACGGTTGTGCAAGCCTGTAATCTCAGTGCTGAGGAAGGCTGAGACAAAGGATCATAAGTTCAAGTCCCATTTAAGCAACTTAGTGAGACTCTTTCAAAATACAAAAAATGTCTAGGATATAGTTTAGTGGTAGCATGCCTCTGGATTCAATCCCTAGTTGTGAAAAAAAAGTCTAGGCTAGAGTTAGTAAATGGTTCACAAGTAGAGTGAAAGATGGTGGGGAGAGCATGATGGATTCCAGAGCTCTTCAGGAGTTTAAACTAACAGCTCATACCTACTTCAAAACTGAAAGAGATTCTGTTTTAAAAATCAAAAAAGGGGCTGGGGGCATGGCTTGTTGATAGAGTGCATTCTTAGAATGTACAGGTGTAGCTCAGTGGTTGAGTGCATTCCTAGAATGTGTGAGGCCATGGGTTCCACCCCCAGCCCCAAAGGAGTGGTACATGAAGTCATCATCAACAAAACATGGATGGAGTGAAGGTAGTTGTGAGCTCAGCCAAGACTTCCAGTCACTGCCACACAACTCTATGCCAGACAATTCCCCAGGTGAAGCAAACCCTAGTGTGAGCAGCCTGATGCTTCACAATTCTGGAGCATTCAGTACCCAGACTCTGGTTGTTCCAGTGAAGACCCAAAGCTTGAGAAGGACTTTGTTTCCTGAATGCCTTATTATGCCGGGAACCGTGTCTGAGACTTTCACAGGCAGAATTGCAAGCAGTCAGACAGTCCCAAGTTTGAGTTCTGGCTCTGCCACTTACTAGTCGTGTGATTTGTGTATGTTTATACTTCCCTGACCTTCATTCCCATCTGTAAGATAAGAATAACAATACTTTCTTCAAAGCACCTGGTTTTTGATGAATGACAGCCATCTCTAATTTTATCTCTAATTTTCCTAGTAAACACTGCGAGGAAGGAATTACTTAGCCTGGTTTCATAAATGAGAAAATCAAGGCTCACAGAGGTGAGGTACCTGGCTGACCTCAGTGAGTAAAGGTCCACTCTAGGAAAGCTCATCTGTCTTGGTTACTCTTATATTCCCAGTGCCCACAAAAGTACCTAGTGCATAGTGGGAACTTAATAAATGCTTGGTGAATGAGTGAATTTGAGCTCACTGACTTGAAAGACTCTGGGATTTCCCTTTGCCCTTCCAGAATGGGGCAGTGTCCAGGCAGAGAAGGCAGTTCAAAGCTTGGGCAAAGCTGAAACCCCAAACCTAGTCCTGACTCCTGATTCACATTGTTTCTCACTGAGCTGCCTGACTTCCTTCAGTCTAGGATTGGCATACTCTCTGCTTTTCTTCACTCTCCTCACCCTCTTCTGCCCAGTTCTATTCCTGGTGACTGCAGGTGATAGGAAGAACATTTGATCAGGAGTTAGCAACATTGGGCAAGTTATTGAATCTGGAATTTGGTTCCTCATCTATAGAATGGGTAATTGACCTACAGCGTTCCCAAGACTGTCACAAAGATTAAGGGAAATACTGATATCAGAATGTGCACAAGTAACTCAAGTATATCCACAGTGAGTGTTCAAACAAGATGCAGTAGGAATACTGCAGATGATCCTCATGCAGTAGAAACTTGGTGTATGTGGACAAAGTACTGGTGTGAAACCCATTCAAAGTAGTTGTAAGGGACATATTCAGAAACTGCTCAAGGAACATGCACGTAATAGATGTACAACATAGTAGACGCTATACTTCATTTGATAAAGGCTACTGATAAATACAATCAGTGTACACAGATGTTTAAGAAACAGTTCATGGTAGGCTCACCAATTGGCAAAAAGGGCTGGGGATGAAGCTCAGTGGTAGAAAGCTTGCCTAGCATGCCCAAGGCGTGGGTTCAGCTGCCAGTACTGAAGGTTAAAAACAAGAAACAAAAAGCCAAACAGCTGTTTTATACAGTAGACTTGGTAGGTGATGGTTAAAATACACTGTTGCAAAACACCTAATAATATGTATGTACACCTACAACAAACATTTAAAAAAAAAGAGAGAAACTCTGTATAAGCTTGGACAAAATATTTCTTTCCGCTACTTGGGACACAAGATTCTAAAAATTCATATTCCCCTGAGAGCAAGTAGCCTCCTCCCTCTTTTTTTTTTCCCTTTTTCCCAAAGCTCCAGAAACACGACGTTGGCTCAGATCAGAGAGTCTTTTCCCCTATTGCAGGGTACCCTGAAATCAGACACCCAAAGCCATTTGCCGTGGTCCACGTCAAAAAAAAAAAAAAAAAAAAAAAAAAAGGAGAAGCTGCAGAGGACACTGGGGCGGGGATGTGTGTGCGGGGGGAGGGTACAGTTTAAGCCCACCACCCACGAATGCCAGCTCCTCTTCCGGTCTGGCTCCAAAATACGCATGCGCACCACTGGGCTTTAAACGTGCACCGCCGGTCCATCCGGAAAAAGAACCCAGAACTAATTACCATTTTGCTCCTCCGCCTCTGAGGTGGACTATTTTCTCTCAGCAGGAGGAGTATTTTTGAGTAATCGCTTTCAATTAGAGAACTCATGTTAGCCGATTTAGCCCACTCGCCACAGGGAAAAGGCTTCCTAAGGCTTAGCCTGGCGTAAGGTATTGGAAGCTCGGAAGGACATCGCGCGGAGGAATCCGGTTTGTTGTGGTGAGGTGGGGGAGGGGAGACGCTGACAAACCAAGATGGCGGCGGCGGCGATCAAGGCCCCGGCGGCTGGGAGGTAGCTGCGGTGGCGAAAGCTACGGAGGTTGAGAGGCAGCGGCAGAGTTTATAAGGAACTGAGCAGGACGAAGAAGCGATAGCAGTAACGTCAACCTGATACTCTCAGATCGCTGCAGCCACACGCCCCCTTAGGCCCTCGGCGGGCGGTGGCTGCTGTGCTTAGGGCCTAGTCTCCGAGCCGTGCCTCGGTTTCAAACAGCGGCGGCGCCATGAGCCCGTAAAGGCGGTCCGAGTCCTCCTGATTCCTGGCCCAATCCTGGGGCCCACCATGGAGCCCGGCTCTGACGACTTCCTACCACCGCCGGAGTGCCCGGTATTCGAGCCTAGCTGGGCCGAGTTCAGAGATCCTCTTGGCTACATCGCGAAAATCAGGCCCATCGCCGAAAAGTCGGGTATTTGCAAGATCCGCCCACCCGCGGTAAGGCTTGAAGCCGATTGTAGTTGGCGGTGAAGCCGGGGATGAAAGACATGGGTGGTCGGCGGTAAAGTCTGGGGAGGAGGGCAGCTGGAGGTGTGGGAAGATGAGCTAGCTGGAACCGTTGTGGACACAGCACGAGTCAGAGACAGGGTATTGGGGCCAAGTGTCTTCTCGTGGTGTGAGATGCACAAATGATCTGAGGTCTGTACCCACCTCCATTCCCTCTCTTCACAATTACTCTTGGTTCAAGACAGGAATGCCTAGTGGGCGGGAAGAGCTCCAAGAGAGCATCTGAGCATCTCTTACTCCAGACCATCCAGGTCAAGGTTTCACTAAGTAAGGCCTTCCAGCTACTATTTTCACTTTTTTTTTTTTTAAAGGGAGGCTGGGTGGTGTAGTGGAAAGATCGCAGCACTGAAGGGAAACAGACCTGAGTTTAAAACTCCACTTTGAAGCTTATCAGATGTGTGATCTCGGGCATGTAATGTAATCTTCTGAGTCTATGAAACTGGTCCCAGGAGTGGTTGTTTCTAGGACTGGATTAAACTAGGTGGTGTCTCTGCATAGTAGGCACTAGGTTGGTGATTATTACTGTGACTGTGAAGGTGTTTGATGTGGTCATTGGTTTGCTTCTGTGTAGATGACTCATATTTGCTAACACCCTGCCAGGCCAGTTTATCTATAGTAATATCCTGGCTTGGTGGACCAGTCAGTAAATTCGTCTCACAGAGAATGCTTTACCTGGTTCCCCCCAATTGAGTTCAGGGAATTGTCCCTTTTTTTCCTAGTTAAAAGCAATGTCAGAGCCTTTCCTGCACTTCACCCAACCCCCTACAACCACTTGACTTCCTGTATGGAGGCTTAGACTAGTCAGCTTGTTAGTGGGATGTGAATCCTTTTTAAGAGATTTCTACTCTGCTCTGGACCAGGATAGGAGGTCCCAAAGGATAGGGCTTTCTTGTCCTCACTGCCCCAAATAGAATGGAGCTGTGGAAGTCGACCCCCCTTGAAACACTGATTTCCAGGTGTCAGCAGCAAAGGCTGAATCTTCCAAGGCCTAGGCAGGCCAGGAGAAGTTCCTCAAGGGCTAGTAGAGGCCGCTGCCTTGCCAACATGGAAGAGAAATGACCGTGGAGTTCAGTGACTGCTTGGCAATCCAAGGGTAGGAGTTGAATTTTTGAGTGGGTGTCTCGGGGTGAGGAGCCTCAGTCCCACCTGAGGAGGCCATCACAGGCCTTCTTATCCAACTTAGTGCTTGGGTTCTCAGCCACAGGTCTGGACCGGTGGATCCTCTGGGAGGTATTGGATAAGCTAATTTCTTCCTTGTTGGAGCCTGGCCACAGGTCTCAATGGTATTCTTGTCTATGAAAAGGGAGTGGCAGTGGATAGTGAGACGACCAAAAGGCCCACAAGAGAAGAGACTGGAGTCCTGGGCAGCCCTAAGGAGGCATTTCCCAAAGTGGTTGGGCACGTCTGTGGGAAAGAGGAAAATCTGACATGGGGGTAGGCAAGGCCTAAATTATCTTTTTTCTACCTTATCTGGGTAGGCTGGTCTGGTGCAAATATTACCCTGCTTTGGGTGACCAGGAAGGAGAGAGTGACAAATGCCTCGTGTGTGTATGTGAGCAACAGGGAGTTATCCCTGGTTAGGCTTTCTTTTTCCTTCCCTTCTCTTTCCTTTTTGAGACATGGTCCCACTCTGTAGTCCAAGGTGGTCCTGAACTTACTGTAATCCAGGCTAACCTGGAACCCATGGCAGTCCTGCCTGAAGCCTCCCCAGTGCTGGAATTACGGGCGTGTGCCACCACGCCCGGCTTATGTGGTGCAGGGGAATCAATTCCGGTATGCTTTAATTGCTGAGCTATTCCTCCAGCCCCTTTTTTAACAGCAAGAGACTTGGCTTTCTGGTCCTTTGTTTTGCCTTTTTTTCCTCCCCTCCACTGCTTGGGCTTTTCCTGGGCCACCTTTAGGTAGGTAGCTATATTTCTTCTTGTTGGAGTATGTACCTAAGTGATGCCTGGGCCCGGGGTGGAAACTTGTGTATAGGTGGGTGCTTGGGATTTGGAAGTTTCCCTGAAAAAGGTTTGGGTCTGAATTGGTGGGTAGATGACTGCTACACTTGGGATAGAGGGTTTAGAGGACTGTGTTGGTACCTTGGAGTAGATCCAGGAAAGCTTGAAGGAGCTTGCTTCCTGTATCAGGTAGGTAGTCTTTTTGTCCAGACATCCTCATAATACTACCACACTGAGTATTGACACATAATAGGAGACTGAAAGCATGAAGTTTGCTGGACCTTCCCCAACTATCTGTTGCACCTGTGGCTCTTGCTTTAGGATTCCAGTTCTGCAGTTTCCTGTTAGGTCTTTTGTTTTTTTTTTCCCCCTTGAGACTCAGTCTCACTGTGTAGTCCAGGCTGGTCCTGAACATATCATGTAGCCCAGGCTCATCTCAAACACACAGCAATCTTCTGGCTCAGCCTCCTGAGTGTTGGAATTATAGCTGTGTACCACCACACTCGACTTAATGCGGAATCAAACCCAGGGTCTTGAGCATGCTTTTAACAAGCATTTTAACTGCTGAGCTATGGCCCCAGCCTCTCCTGTTAGGTCTTGATGTTGCATTGCAACTAGAACTTGATTCAGAAGGAAGGAAGGAAGGAAGCCCAGAATTTTGGGGTTGAACACTTTTCTGCATTGATTATCTGCTAAGGGAAGTGCCCTCTTCAGATGGGAGACAAAAAAGGGTATGGAGAGTTTGACTGGGCTGAAGCCATAACATTTTAGGATACTCTTCCCCTACCTTCTATATTTTCTGTTTGCTTCTGTGGGGAACAGGGAGACCAGGAAGAGTATATGGGCATGCCTTCTGCTCCTTTTTTGAAAGATATGTGTACCGAAGAAGTCAATAGTTTTTTTATTCTTACTTCCTTTTTCCCTTCTCTCTCTCTCTCTCTCTCTCTCTCTCTCTCTCTCTCTCTCTCTCTCTGTGTGTGTGTGTGTGTGTGTAACATTGGTAGCTTGGTTTATTAACAAATTGCCGTGGACTAGTGGTCAGAAGACATGAATTCTAGTGTTCTAGTGTTCACGCTGTAACTCAGCAAGTGATTTTGGAGAAACCATATTTCTTCTCTGGGCCTCATTTTCCCCATTTGTAAAATGAGGCCATTGAACTGGGGTAACTCTAGGTTCTTCTTTGCCATCCCAACAGGAACTAGAACTCTGGGGAGGAGAGGACTACCTAGGAAATTGGGGTGGGGAGGAATTGGGGAGGGATTTTTTCATAACCACCCCTTGAGTAGGACAGAACAAACTCCAACTTGGCGGGGCAGAGCCTCCCCAACTTTCATTATCTTTTCATCTTTTCCTCACTTCTCCTTCCCCAAATTATCCTCACCAGGCTTCCTCCCTGCCTCTTCCTGTAGCAGGCAAGTATATGATGGTAGACACAGTAAGTGATGAAGATTCTGTGTTCTTTGCCCTTCCCTGCAGTGTGTCCCAAGACTTTTAAATTGAGAGAAAAGACATTAAAGGCCTAGACTTTTAAGTCCTACAAGTATCAGACCCCAGCTACTCTGCATATGTACTGGGTGGTCAGCCTTAGATGTCAGGTTTGTTTTTTGTTTGTTTGAGACAGGATCTCAATCTGTAATCCAGCGTGGTTCTGAACTCACAGTAATCCTCCTGTCTCAGCTTCCTCAGTGCTAGAATTACAAGCATGTGTCACTACTCTTGGCTTATATGGTGCTGGGAAATGAACTCAGGGCCCTGGGGTTGCTAGGTAGGCAAGAGTTGTAACCACTGCGCTATTCCTCCAGCCACTGGATACTCCTCCTCCTCCTCCTCCTCCTCCTCCTTCTCCTCCTCCTCCTCCTCCTCCTCCTCCTCCTCCTCCTCGTCGTCGTCGTCGTCTTCTTCTTCTTCTTCTTCTTCTTCTTCTTCTTCTTCTTCTTCGTCTTCTTTCTTTCTTCTTCTTCTTGCAGCTTCACTCTATAGTCTAGGCTGGTCCTGAGCCCACTGTAGCCCAGGTTGCCCTTGAACCCACAGCAATCCTGTCTCAGCCTCCCAAGTGCTGGGGTTATTGGTGTATACCACCACGCCCATTGCTGGGGAATTGAATTCAGGGCCTTGTGGTATCCTCCAGCCCTAGATGTCTAATCTTAATGATGATTACTTTGAGTAATGTTTTCATTTGAAAACTAGTTCATTTTTTTCCTATTGGTCCTGTGAGAAAGCCAGGGCAAGATGAGAGAATAGGCTCAGAAAGGTATGATCTCATAATAAGTAGTGCAGCTAAAACTTGAACTCGGGTCTTCCCATTCCAGATCTCATGTATTTTAGTACTCCAGACTATGCATCCTACTGTATAGGCCTAAGAAACAAGATGTTGATGTAAGTGTGAGGAGGGTTCAGGGTCTCTGTTTCTTAAAAACTTGTCATGGTGTTTTTAGAAGGGATGTAGGAAAAGTTTTCCTGGGCATGTGAATGGGGCCTTGGATATAGAATTAAGGGACTGCTAGGCTCTATTGTGAGTTTTGGAGGGAGATGGGAATGAGTGGATTAATGGATCAGGTTAATGGATGGCTAGAGGTCTAGAAAAATAAGAATATGAATGGGCTCTTGAGCTTTTGGTGCCGTCTAGTCTTGTGCTATGCTGGGTTAATCCAAGTTCTTTTCCCTTTCTGTCCTTCCAGGATTGGCAGCCGCCCTTTGCTGTGGAAGTGGACAACTTCAGATTTACCCCCCGGATCCAGAGGCTGAATGAGTTAGAAGTAAGAAAACTAGCAGCTGGTTGGTGGAGTTGGGAGGGTGGATACCTGAGCTCTGATCCTACTTCCTTTTTACCTTCTCTAATTAAGATACGTATGCCTGGGGCATGGAGGAAGCTTTAGAGCTTCAAATACAGCCAAGAGCTTCGACATGTACCATACTGGATTTTTGTGACCTAAAGGCTAGGGTTGTCCCTTTCCAACAAAAGTTTGCTATTTTTGAAGTTTCCGCGTCTGTTTCTATCCTGAGTCTAAAAAAAAAAAAAAAGGGAAATATGGGGCTAGCTTAGCTGTTGAGCTGTCCTCATCATAGCCCTGTGTTTTCTGTCTTCCTTTCATGGTATTTGGTAAGGTGAGGTAGAAGGAGAAGAATAGTGTAAGGACTGGCTGGAATGATTATAGATTTGAGCGGGGGTCAAGCACGTAGACTTTTCCCTTTCTCTTTTGTTCAGTACAAGAAATCCAGGCTTTTTGCATGGACGGATAGGGTTTTCCATGAGGGGCTTGCGCATGCCCTGGGGTAGTGAGAGTGGCTGCCCTGAAGGCAGTTCTAGGTAAAGTTCTGGAGTTTCATAGAATATGTTCTCCCACTTCTCTCCCATTATCATGTATCCACAAACTTTACTTAAGATGTCCTAGAGGCAGTTGGGCCCCACTGAATACCCATAAATTAAAAGCTTACTGAAACCATGTTTCTCATCTTCCACACTGTTGACATCTTGGGCCAGAGAAATGTCGAGGGGGCAGGGCTGTCTTTCACATTGCAGGATGTTTGCCATTTTCCCTGGCTTCTACCCATTAGATGCCACCAGTTCCCTCTCCCAGACATGACAGTGAGTGAAAAATCGCTTCAAATGTTGCTAAATGTCTCCCTCATTCTTCCATTAGGAACTACCATTCTAGGCCCAGTACAGATGCAATTCTGGGTCAAAGTCATCTCTTATAGGAAGTGCAAGTTTCTTAGAGAAATAGATCTGACTGTGTCTCTTAAAGTACAGTGATGGCCGGGTATTGCCTAGCATGAGACATGGGCAGGTCTTTTAGAGAGTGAGCTCTGCCTAGTAAAGGGGAAGAGCAGAGATGAGGTCAGGGTCAGAAAACTAATGGGTTCAATTGGAGGGATTGGTGTTCCTGTCTCCTTAAGGGTTCTCCTAGCCAAGGAACTGTAGGTCATTTCTTACCAAAAATAGATCTGAGTTCTTCTTAACTATGAAACAGAACTATCCTTGGTCCTGCTAAGGGGATCATGGCAAGATAGTGATTAACTATCTAACTTGGTGACTATATAGTTTTCCCTAGAACCAGACTGTCTGACTAGAGTAAGGAAGTTATAGACTGAGAAACCTTTGGGAGCCCTCTTTGGGTAAAATTCTTGAGACAAGCATGGTACATGCCTTGTTCCTAGAATCTTTGGCCCAGGCCAAGTCCTGGGTTAACCAGGTGCTAGTGCTCCTTTGGTATACCATCTCTCAGTCGTTTAGGCCATTGTGTGTATAGCATGTACTTTCACCTTAAGCTGCCATGGAACCAGTTTTGTGGTACATAAGGAGGTGAGTGTGCTCTTTTGGGGTCTTCATTCTCTGAAACCTGTCGAGCATAAATAGAATTCTGAAGTTTCCAGGGAGCCTTCTCTGGTCCTCTTATTAAGTCTACCCTTTTGGGGTAAGTGGACTGAGCATTTATTTGTATTTATTTTTTATTTCTTTATAAAAATACAGGGGTCCAAAGAGTAGAACTGATTAGTGATATATAACAAATCAACAGCAGAGAGAAAACTAAAACTTAAGTTATTTGACACTCAGGTAACTTGGTGCTTGTTGTCTGACTTAAATCTTGTGAGCTTCTGCTCTTCATCTGTGTAAGAGATAATACATAACCCACCCAGAGAGATTGGGAGAGAATATATGTGAAGTTTTACTTTCTGTGAGCCTCTCTTTTGGGAGATGAGAGAGAAAGATGGGGCTAGCCCTGCCTACAGCCTGAGAATGAGTTTGCTGGGAGAAGCCCTAGGTAATATACATGGGCTACTCTGTTCTCTTCTCCTCCCCTAAGACTGGGCCCCAGCCTCTTTGAGCCATTTCTTCTTCAGGCCCAGACGAGAGTGAAACTGAACTACTTGGACCAGATTGCCAAATTCTGGGAAATCCAGGGCTCCTCCTTAAAGATTCCCAATGTAGAACGGCGGATCTTGGACCTCTACAGCCTCAGCAAAGTAAGAACAGGTTTTTCCTCAAATATCCCCACCCCTACCTTGGTAGCTTTGCTACTCTGGGGACCCTTTACATTTAGTCATTTGGTCTCTAGATTGCAACGGAAGGGGCATAGCCTGGTAACACAGGCTACTGCGAGAACATCTTGGCCTCTTGATGCAGTATAAAGTTGGAAGAAGGGGGTAGCCCCCAGTGAAGTGAGGGGCTGCAGTTGTGTTCATTGATCTTTCTATAAGCCTGTTCCCTCGTGTACATGCACTGTGCACATCCATTTCCCTTCCTGCTTGTCCTTTCAGATTGTGGTAGAGGAAGGTGGTTACGAAGCCATTTGCAAGGACCGTCGGTGGGCCCGAGTAGCCCAGCGCCTCAACTACCCACCAGGCAAAAACATTGGTTCCCTGCTACGCTCTCACTATGAACGTATTGTTTATCCCTATGAGATGTACCAGTCTGGAGCCAACCTTGTGGTAAGAATGCCAGGTGGGGATGGAATGAGGCTTTACTCCCAGATGCAGATTACCACACTTGCTCTTAATAGTATTGGTTCTGTGGAGACTTGGAAACTAGACCTTAACACTTTGCAAGTGATGCTTTTTCTGTTTTCACACTGCTCAGGCTCAAAGATCTTGGAGTTATCTGTAGGGTCAGCATACTATCACTAAGAAGGTCCTAACTGATAAAGGAATTTTGAGAAGGGAGGGATTTTTTGGAGTAGGAGTTTGATTTTCCTTGGGAGATCATTGAATAGGAGGTGATTGGAAGGAAGAATGATGTAATAAAGGTACTAAGAATAATTTCCAAAGTGCACCTAGTGTTTAGTGATAAAGATCAACTGAACAGGGGCTGTTGGTATGGGTCAGAGGGGCAGACTACGACTTTGGTGGCCACTGGGTAAAGGTGGAGGGACATTCTTATTCTTGTATGCTAGAGTCTCATGCCCTCTTCCCTACCCTTCACCTGTCCCCAGCAGTGTAACACACGTCCATTTGATAATGAGGAGAAGGACAAGGAATACAAACCTCACAGCATTCCCCTTCGACAGTCTGTGCAGCCTTCCAAATTCAACAGCTATGGCCGGCGTGCCAAGAGACTGCAGCCTGATGTGAGTACTTCCTTTCTGAGAATTGCTTTGGAATGGATAGAGTCCTTTTTCTTTGAGGCCACATTTTCTATTGCACCTTTTTCTCATCTGAGATCTTAAGCATTAGTGTGTCTCTCTGGCTTCATTCTTGGTAGTTTCGTTACTCTTGGCTGAGCTGGTAAGTTGGGTCTTAGTCTGTTTGTACAATACCATTTGCCTCTCTGCCCCTCTTGCTGATGTTCCTTTCTTGGCTCTGTTCATGGAGGCAGAAGTTTTTATTCTGGTACCTGTGTCCTTTCTTCAGGCAGAAGCTTATGTGTCGGGCATTTTCTTTGGCACGGGGGAAGGAGTGAATGAGATAGACACTATCTTGGGCTCATTAAAACATGCAATTTAAGCCAGACCTGGTGGTATGGATTTTTAATACCAGGACTTGGGCAGGCTGATGCAGGAGGATTGCAAGTTTAAGCCCAGCCTGGGCAACTTAGAAACTTAGACCCTCACTCAAAATCAGAATTAAGAAATGGGCTGGGATAGCTCAGTGCAAAGGCCCTGAATGGGATCCTCAGTACCACAAAAGCAAAACAAATATGTAATTTAGCAGACCGTATTAGTGACTACTACTTACTGGTAATGCCAAAGTGTTAGGTTTTTGTTTGTTTTATGTATGTTATGTCTAAACTCCGTCTTTATTATAAGGCCAGGGTGAATAATCTCCTTTTTACTATAAAGTAGGCATTGATTTCTCATTTTTTAGTTGAGAAAACTGAAATCCTGTGTTTTAATTTCTTTGTAAGAGGAGGCTAAGGAGGGTGCTTACTTCCTCTAGTCTCTGAAAAGCAACTCTGATTTCTTGCACTGGCCCATCTGTGCCTAAGTCCTTGACATGAGCTTGAATGATACGTAGTCTTTTAGGACTGAGTTGGGCTATCTCCCCCAGGCAACTGTCTTGATTAATTTTCTTCTTTCCTCTTAGCCGGAACCCACAGAAGAAGACATTGAAAAGAATCCAGAGCTGAAGAAGCTACAGATCTATGGGGCAGGCCCCAAGATGATGGGCCTGGGCCTCATGGCCAAGGATAAGACTCTACGGAAGAAAGGTAAGGCCTAATGAGCGGGGGATGGACTGACTATGGGAGAGGAGGCAGGGCCCTAGGTGTCCCAGACCTATGTTTAGAGCTACTTTTTTCTCTCCCAGATAAGGAAGGGCCTGAGTGTCCCCCCACTGTAGTGGTGAAGGAGGAGTCAGGCGGGGATGTGAAGGTGGAGTCAACCTCTCCCCAGGCCTTTCTGGAAAGCAAGGAGGAGTTGAGTCACAGCCCAGAGCCCTGCACCAAGATGACCATGAGGCTCCGGAGGAACCACAGCAATGCCCAGTTTGTAAGGACCCAGCCCCGACTTCCTAATACTCTGCTTCTCATCCCTTCAACAAGCATTTCCCCAGCATGGCACTGGACCAGGTTGTATTAAGCAGAAGAGTAGGCCTCGTGGCCCTGCTCTCAGGTAGCTCATTTGATTGGGGAAATAAGGCCAACTCACGTGGAACAAAGACCCAGAGAGGATGATCAAGTGCTGGAAGGGTCTAGATAAGGAGATTCACTGTCCATTGCTTCAGGACAAAGGCTTAATTTAAGCTCCTTCTTATCTTACATGATCCCGTCCCTGCTGACTTCTAGCTTCGTTCATCCTTGCCCATTTTACCCGTCTGCTGTAGCCACACTGAAGTGCTTCTAGGTGTGTTCATTTCCCCTGAGACATGCTCATGCTCTTTCAACCTGGAATCTTCTGCCTGGAAGAACTGTCCCTATGCTGTGCTCCATTGCCAATCTTCAGTTGGCCTCCAGGCTGCAGCCAGTTTCAAGTGTCACCTTTTCAGTGAAGTCCTTCCTCAAGATCTGTATCTCCTGCTGATTGAGTGCTTCCTTCTTCAGGTTCCCACAGTACCCTTTATGTGCTGCTATTGACAGTTTTAATTTTTATGAACATCTCTAAAGCAATGGTGCGTACCTTTTTTTATCAGCATCAGCCAAGCACCAGATTAGTTGAAGACCATTCTCCCAAGGATGGGGTGATGGGCGTGGTATGCTTGTTACGCTGTAAGTTGTTGGAAGATAGCTTTGAAATGGCAAGCAGCAGCAGGAAGTGGAGTGGGAGCCAAGCTCAGCCTTCTGTCAGATCCACATCTGCACCTAATAAAAGCACTGACAGGACGCAGAGCTTTGCTGTGTGTTCGCCGTCGGCACTCCATTCATCTGTCTTGATGGCCTGGTCCTTCCAAGTGCGTGGAACAGTACTAGCTGTGCCTGGGGGTTGGAGACCCCCTGCTCTAGACAACTCTGTGTCTTTGGAAGGCAGGTACCATGCCTTACCCACTTCTATTCCAGAGAGTCCAGTGTAGCACTAAACACAGGTTCATTAAGTGTTTGTCAAATGAATAAAAATGGGACTTCAAGACTGAAAGATTAAAGACTGCTCTTGCAGTCACCCATTTATCTGAGGTGATGGTATATGCACATAGTTGAACTTCAGACCTTGCGTAATGAATGGTCTAGCCTGCAAGCACAGCAGATTTCCAATGGAACACTCTGGACTAGGGTACTGTGTGGAGGGCCCTGGTGTTTGAAGTCTGGACAGAGCAATGTTAATGAACTTTTGCTTCCCTGCCTTGGCAGATCGAGTCATACATATGCCGGATGTGTTCCCGAGGGGATGAGGATGACAAGCTCTTGCTGTGTGATGGCTGTGATGATAACTACCATATCTTCTGCCTGCTGCCTCCTCTGCCTGAGATCCCGAAAGGTGTCTGGCGTTGTCCAAAATGTGTCATGGCGGTAAGGCATCCCCAACCCCCGTCCACATATAGTATTGATACCTTCCTTCATCTAGCCATATGGAGGTCAGCCTCCTAGCTCAGCCATAGTCTCAGTTTTGAGTCCCGGGGATAAATCTAGGCTGGGCAGAGAGATTTGAGAGAAAGACGAAAAGGAAACTCACTGTTCTACTCTCTGGGAGTTCCCAGGCCCCTTGCAGGGGAGATAAGTGTCATGGTTAGATGGTCTGTGTTGCTGGGGGTTAGAAAATCTGAGGTATAGGGCTGGAGGAATAGCACGGCAGTTAGAGTGCTTTCCTAGCAAGTGCAAGGCTCTTGATTCTTCAGTACTGCATAAGCCAGGGCCTGGTGGTGTACGCCTCCAATGCCAGTACTTGGGAGGCTGAGGCAGGAGGATTGCCATAAGGTCGAGGCAGCCTGGGCTACATAATGAGATGAGCTCAGGGCCAGCCTGGAATACAGAGCAAGACCCTGGCTCAAAAAGAAATACAGAAAGAAAACCTGAGGTGTAGCAGTTGAGAAGAAAAGCAAACGAAATGATTAAGAGTATTATCAGGGGAGATGTCAGGAATGAGCTTTGAAGGACAGGAATAAAGTTTTTTTAATATGTTCTTTTGATTTCCAAGTTTGTTTGTTTCTTTTTCTTCTTCTTTATTCTTTTTGTTTTTGGTGGTTCTAGGGATAAAGCCCAGGGTCTTCCTACTCAGCTGTGTCTCCAGCCCATTTTTGATTTTGATTGCTGGGCTTGAACGTGGTCCTTCTGCTTCAGGAGTGTGGTTATAGGTCCAGATTTTTTTTTAAGAAAATAGACAAATTACCCATTGTCACCTAGGGAAAGGTAACTACTGCTAATAGTTTGTATTTTCTTTTCATGTTCTTGCTGAAGATTTTCGGTAATTGTCTTTAACAAGTTTGGGATCCTATAATATATTTTCCTTTGTTAATTCATAATTTTTTATTACTAAGTTTATTTAAGTATGTATGTTTTCAAGATACAGTTTTAAAGTTTGTTTAATTTTTTTCCTCCTGTTAAGACTTTGATTGCCTTGTAATGATGTAGACTTTTAACTAGAAGAGCTGGGCAGGTATGCCAGACTAGGGAATGGAAGATTAGCAGGAGCAGAGTTATAGAGGGGAATGTGCTTCAGGCAGGTGGGGACAGTGAGGAGAGTGGTTGAGGCATCCAAGTGGGCCATGAACCCAGGGAATTTGGCAGATCCATTTCATGAGCTTATCTCGGTGCAAATTCCTAGTGCTCATCTTCTCCATTTCTCTTGGGTTTCTGGAGAGTGTACGTGATGGTCTCACCTTATTTTTGGGACTCAGCCTTGGTTGTGCAGACCAGATGTGCACATGGACACAGACACACACAGATGGAAAAAGACCAGGACAGTACATAATAACATTGGCAGTGGTGGAGATTCTAGTTTGGGAGAATTTAGATACCAAGAGTGTAATGGATGAGGATGACTGTCAGCTACTCTTGGCTCTCAAGTGGTTATGAGCCAGTGGACCAGATTGACATTTATTTTTGCAGACATGAGCAGAGTATGTGTCTGACTCAGAGGCATATAGCAGTCTCATCTAAAATCGTGACCATAGGTATAAGTGAGGGAGGCCCTTGTCTCATCTTTTGAGATAGTCTAAATAACAGAACTAGGTGTGTTGTCAAACACCTATAATCCCAGCATCTGGGAGGTTGAGGCAGGAGGATCAGCTCAGCCAGGGCAACTTTGTGTCTTAGTGAGATCTTGTCTCAAAGTTTTAAAAAAGTGAGGGAGAAACAAGCTGGCTCTGGGTTCACAATCCCCAGTACCACCAAAAAAATAAAAAGAGAGAGAGACAGAGAGAAAGAGAATAGTGTAGGAGTTGACACTGTAAGAGCTGATGCTTTCATTTTCTGTCCCACAAGTTATTAGAATATTCAGTGCCATTTTCCCAGGCTTGTAGTTCTAGTTTGGGCACAGAGCTTTCCTAAGCACCTTGTTGGAAGTCACTTTTTACCATAGAGGAAAAATGGTGGCAAAGAACATGGAATAGCATATTGGACAACAGAGCTTGTGGGTTAGGTTAAGTCCAATGTGTGGCCCAATTTTTTTTTTTTTTTTTTTTTTTTTGCTTTTGCTTTTTAAATGAAGAGGAACTATCTCAGGCCACATATAAAACATATAGTTAATGTATTGTATATAAGTGCTAAAACTTCCTTTAAAAGTTTTTTCATTAAATCAAGGGCAAAAAGATTGTGATAAAGTCTTCCATCCAAGTCCTGCTTAGCTTCCGAGATCAGGCGTGTTCAGGGTGCTATGGCCTAGGCTGTGATAATGAAGTCTTAAAGGAAGAAAAACATATGAACTGTACTGATGAGGGGCCACTTTCTGGAGGCAGTGGGATTAAAGGTAGTTTTGTTTTGTTTTGTTTTGTTTTGAGATGGGGTGCCATTGTGTTGCCTGAGCTAGTTCAAACTCATAGGCTCAAGTGATCCTCTTGCTTCAGCCTCCTGATTGGTTAGAATACAGGCATGATGTCATGCCTGCCTTGAAATTGGGTTTTGAAGAGTCAATGAAAGAATAGTTGGGGAGTGCGGTTCATGCTTAGTGAGTACAAGGCCCTGGGTTCCATCCCCAGCACTGCAAAAAGAAAGCGAGAAAGAAAAAGAAAGTGGGAAAGAATGTTCCAGTAGGGAGGAGCTAAACAAAAGTTGAGAGTGTTGTGGGAAATGAAAAAATGAATTGACTGAAGTGGTGGGAGAAGAGAACAGAGCTATAAAATAAATCCTGCCTCAGGGGCCTTGAGTACAGAACCATAGCTATTCTCTCTCCTTACTCCTACCCCACATTGCAGTTCACATGTGAGGATTCTCCTTTTGCCTCTGTTTTGGCAACATATTCTCCTTTGGGTTTCAGGAGTGTAAGCGGCCCCCTGAAGCCTTTGGCTTTGAGCAGGCTACCCGGGAATACACTCTGCAGAGCTTTGGGGAGATGGCTGACTCCTTTAAAGCCGACTACTTCAACATGCCCGTGCACGTAGGTGATGGAGGGTTGGGACAATACTGGGGCTAGGGTTATAGGTATCGGTACCTAATGTTTTCACCTCAACTGGGGCTAGGGTAAGATGGGTCACGGTCATCTGCTACCCTTGTTCCCCCAGATGGTGCCCACAGAACTCGTAGAGAAGGAGTTCTGGCGGCTGGTGAATAGCATTGAAGAAGATGTGACTGTCGAATATGGGGCTGACATCCATTCCAAGGAATTCGGCAGTGGTTTTCCTGTCAGTGACAGTAAGCGGCACCTAACTCCTGAGGAGGAGGTGAGTGGGCAGTTACCACAATTGCTTCACTTGGTATGAGGTTTAGATGAAGTGCTGCATATAAAAGACAACTTAGTATGTGACATGTGCAGAGATGAGATGAATTCTTTACCTCTCTGAGCCCATTTTCTTTCTTTCCTTTTCCTTTTCCTTTTTTTATGAGACAAGGTCTCACTCTGTAGTCCCTGAGCTCAGTATGTAGCCCAGGCTGGCCTTGAGCTCATAGCACTCCTGCCCTCAGCCTCCCAAGTGCTGGGATTATAGGCACCGTCACCCTGCCCAGCTTATGTGGTGCCGGGGAATTGAACTCAGGGTCTTGTGCTTCAAGTGCTCTAACTGCTAATGCTATTCCTCCAGCCCCCTTTCTCTTTTTTTCTTTTCTTTTTTGAGCTTATCTGTAAAATGAGAGTAATACCTATTTTGGAGACTTGTAAGAATTTAATGAGAAAATATGTGAAATAACCTGGTGGATCACTTAGTTCAGTCTTAAGAAGTGTTCAGATGGGCTGAAGGAATAGCTCAGAGGATAAAGCATTCGCCTAGAAAACGCGGAGTCCTGGGTTTGATTCCCCAGCACCACATAAGCTGGGCATGGTGGTGCACATCTAATCCCAGCACTAGGGAGGGAGGCTGAGGCCGGAGGATTGAACTGTATTCAAAACCAACCTGTGCTACCTAGTGATCAGCCTGGACTACAGATTGAGATCCTGTCTCAAAGGAAAAAGTAGGCTTTGTGTGCACAGGAAAAATTCAGGGCCCAGACCTATGTCAAGGGGGAAAAGTATATTTGGGTTCAAAGCAGGGTTTTGTTTTCTTTTGTTTCTATTTAACTTAAATCTGTTTTTTAAACTGATAAAAGATTATAATTGTACATATTCATGGGGTGCTATGTGATATTTCAGTACATGTGAACATCGTATAATACTTTAATCGTAGTAACCGTATCTGTCTGAAACATTTGTCATTTCTTTATGATAAAAACACTTGAAATCCTTTCTTTTAGCTTTTTGAAATACACAGTGTGTAATTGTCTGTGGTTACCCTACTATACAATACCACTCCAGAACTAGTTACTCCTAACTGTGGTTTAATACCAGTTGTTCAGCTTTTCCCTTCCTCTTACTTTCCCTGGCCTCCAGGAACCACCATTCTGTTCTCAGCTTCTGTGAATTTAAGAGTCCACATATGACTGAGATCGTGCAGGATGTACCTTTCTGTGGCTGACTTACTTCACTTACGATTTTCACTTTCATCTGTGTTGCTGCAAATGACAGGGGCCCATGCTTTTTATGTCTTTATGAAAGTACTCTGTTGTGTATATATACATCTTCTTCATCCATTCATCAGTTAATGAGCAGTTAGGTGGTTTCCATTCCTTGGCTGTTGTGAATAGTGCCACAGTAAACATGGGAGTACAGATACCTCTCTTTTTTTTTTTCACAGTTTCTCACTCTATAGTCCAGGTTAGTTCTGAACTCACTATGTAGCCCAAACTGACCTCAAACTCATGACAATCTTCCTGCCTCAGCCTCTAGAGTGCTAGGATGCTAGGATTATAGGCATATGCTTCCACACCCAGCTCCGATATCTCCTTGACATACTCTTTTTCCTTCCTTTTGAATATATTCCCAGTAGTGAGTTTGTTGAATCCTGTATTAATTCTATTTTTAGTTTTTTGAGGAGTCTCCAGACAATTATCCAGTATGGCTCTGTTAATTTATATTTCTACCAGTAGTGTATAGGGTAAGTTATACTCACATCCTAGTCAGCATTTGTGTGTTTTGTCTTTTTTACTTGTTGTTTTTTTTGATGGCAGTGCTGGGTATTGAAGCCAGGGCCTTATACATGTTCTATCACTGAGCTCTCAGACTATTTGTATTTTTGACAATAGCCATTCTTATTGAGATTAGGTGATATCCCAGTGTGGTTTTGATTTGTGTTTTGCCCAATGATTAGTAATAGCTGAGCAATTTTTAATGTGCTTATGGGCCATTTGTTACCTTTTGAGAATGTCTGTTTAGGTCTGTTACTCATTTTTAAATCATACATATTATCTGTGTTTTGCTTTTGAATTGTTAAGAATTCCTTATTCTAGATATTACTCTTCTGTCAGGCATAGTTGGCAAAATTTTTTTACATTCTGTATGTTTTTTTAATTGTTTCCTTTGCTGTATCAAAGTGTTTTAGTTTTAGTACAAAATAACCCCATTTTTCTGTTTTTGCTTTTGTTCACTGTGCTTTTGGTGTCTTGTCCAAACAAACCTTGCTCTTTTCAGTGTCCTAAACTGTTTCCACTCTTTTGTTCTAGTAGTTTCCTGGTTTCTGGACATTTAAGCATCTAATCCATTTATAGTTGATTTGTGTTAATGAGAATTGAGCGTTTTTTTCCAATTGCATATAGATGTCCAGTTTTCTCAGCACCATTTGTTGGAAAGACTTTTATCTATGAGTATTCTTAGTACCTTTGTCAAAATTCAGGTGGTAGAGCAGGATTTTTTAACTTGTAATGTTTTGGGGGGTTGCTGTGTCTATAAACCTCCCTGAAATTGAAGTGAACTGAATTAAAATTTTATGTGTATGCATTTTGCATGCAGAGAAGAGAGAATCTATAGTATATTTTAGATATTTAGGTGTAATCCCACAGTTAAGGTTCTCTAGGCTAAAGCAAATAACGTAAGATTTCAGTTTCTACACATAACCTTTATGCTCTCTCCAATTACCTGACCCAACAGGAGTATGCTACAAGTGGTTGGAATCTGAATGTGATGCCAGTGTTGGAGCAGTCTGTACTGTGCCACATCAATGCAGATATCTCTGGCATGAAGGTGCCCTGGCTGTACGTGGGCATGGTCTTCTCAGCTTTTTGCTGGCATATTGAGGATCACTGGAGTTACTCCATTAACTACCTCCATTGGTGAGCAGGGCCTTGAGGAACAGTTGGCAAGGCAATCAGGGTGGGCTTCCTGTATGACCATGGGTGTGACCACTTTGTGTGTTCCTTTCCACTTGAGCAGGGGTGAGCCAAAGACCTGGTATGGGGTGCCCTCACTTGCAGCAGAACATTTGGAAGAAGTGATGAAGAAGCTAACACCTGAACTCTTTGATAGCCAGCCCGACCTCCTACACCAACTTGTCACTCTCATGAATCCCAACACCCTCATGTCCCATGGTGTGCCGGTGAGTTCCCAAGAAATGTGAAGCAAAGGTTGGAATGAATTAGTGATAATCTTTTGTAATGAGGTGGTAGCCTTTATCTGGAATCTACCCCTGACCTTTCCACATTCCTGTTCTGTTGACATTTTGCTACTGATGCGACTTCTCTAGTAAACACCCATGATGTGGTTAGATACACGGTATGATAAGTCTCCTGGGCCATGTGTTTGAGGGCAGTACCTCAGGGATGGCTTAGTGTCATGTCTGTGTTCCAACTAGTAGAAGAAGGAAGTGGAAAAAGAGAGAGCTGGAAAGTCTTCTTTTAAGTGCACACATCATTTCCTTTCATCTTCTGTTAATGAGAACTTGGTCTCATGGCCTCATCTAGCTGCAAGAAAAACTAGGAAGTGTGATTCTCAGTCTGGATGGTCTTACACCATACTTCTCAGAGTAGTGGGTAGATTTTTTTTTTACTTAAGTTGAAAGTTGAATCCGGAGTCTCTGGGCACTTCTCTTTCACCGTATAAACATTCTGCTATGTATAAAATCCGACTTTTTGTAAGAAACTTCATATTCCTAGGATTTTCTAGCCTTAATTAGTGTCAGCCAGTTTTCTTATATGGATCTTAAAACAATCTGATGAACAGTCCTGTCCTCTCTATCCTGTTCTATTCCCTCTGGCCTTGGCCACATTTCTGCTTAAAATTCTAATGCATGGGGTACATACTAAGTAATCAGTAAACATGAACTAATGTCTTTTTGAGATATCCTTGAACATCTGTACAGTAGGGCTTCAAACAAGTTCAGTGGTTCTCAACCTGAATTTCTTCTAACTTTCACCTTATGTCAACATGTCATCTATCCTGTGAATAATAATTTTTAAATTTTAATGATTTAACCAAGAATTAGGACATCTAAGGAACTAGACAGCTCAAACAACCTTCTTCCACTAGGGGTATCCTTCTCCCTCTCCCCCTCACTCCACTTAAAGATAACTCCCTAATCAAGGAGGATTGGAGCTGTAGCCCATTGGTAGAATACATGCTTAGCTTATGTGAGGCCTTGGGTTTAGTTGCCCCAGCATCACTACTACCACCACCAAAAAAAAAGAAAAGATCTTTAAACGCCCTTCCATTTCTGCTGCCATTTAAGTGGATGCTGGGTCTGACATTTTCTCAGATGTCTCCCTTTCTTTCTACAACACAGCATTAGTCCTTGTGTAAAATACCAAGGAAAACTGTCCATATAAAGCAGGATTTTCTTAAGGATTTGGGCAGCTGAGATACACATACATAGAGAGAAGGTCATGGAGCTGTTTAGTCCTTACCCCCTTTTTAAGAAACTATCACAGACTTTTAAACTTGTGTTCTTTGCTTCTACCTCCACGGCATTTTTCCTGCTCACAGCTCACCATCTCTGGCCACCTACTGGTTCAGCATCCTGCCCTCTGTCTGCCTTTCATTTCCTGTAGGTAGTTCCCAGCATCTCCAGGCCTTTGGATTTGGCAGTATCCCCCTAATCCAGGGCATCTGTGATTTTCATACTGGTAGGATGCAGTTTAGCCAGCTGGAGCTCTTCCTGTAACTATCTTTAGCTCCCTGCTTTCCCTGCCTTCCCCTTTGGTGGGAGGAGGCCATTTCTTTTTTTAGATATATAGTCCAATTTTCATTAAAAGCAAAATGCCTTCTTTCCAAAAAATGAAAAGGTATTCCCTGCTCCCTCTATTCTAAACATTTTGTTATTCTTCCATAAGTTGTTTTTCTATATAAATTTTGTTGTGGCATTAACCAGTGTATGGATTTTAAAGTCTCTTGTAAGTTTGGTGGTTTAGACACGCACTATCCAGTTTGGTAGCCACTAGCCACATGTGGCTTTTTATTATTTGAAATGTGGCTAGTTTCAGCTGAAATGCACTTAAAGTGTAAAATACCTTTTGGATTTCAAGACTTGGTATCAAAGAATATAAATTATGTCACTAATACTTTTGTATACTAGTTACACATTGAAATAATAATGTAGTGTTTGTTAAATAAAATATATTGAAATTAGTTTTTTCTGTTTCTTTTTACTTTTTTAATGTACTTGCTGAAGAATTTAAAACTACATATGTGCCTAGCATATTTCTCTTGGACAACACTAATGTGGAATTTTTTTGTTTATAACTGTCATTTTTTAAAAACAGCTTTATTGGGGTATGGTTTATATACCATAAAATTCATCCATTTCAAGTACGCAGTTCAGTGAAATTTACAGAGTTGGGTTGCCATTAGCACATCCCAGTTTTAGAACATTTCTGTTACCCCAGAAATAGTCCTGTATTTCCATTTGTGGTCAGACTCCATTCCAGTCCTAATGTCATACAATTACTTGTCTACTTTCTGCCTATAGATTTGCCTTTTCTGGCCAGTTATAAATAGAATAACGTGTGGTTTTTTGTGAAGATGTTTTCTTAGTATATTTTCACAGTTCAGCTATGTTGCAGCGTGTCAGTATTTCATTCCCTTTATGACCCAATACTCAGTTTACGAGTTGACAGACAATGTGAATTGTTTTTACTCTTTGGCTGTTAGCACTTGTCATTGTCATGTGATTATGGGGACTCAAATGAGCAGCCCAGCAGAGGCATGATACAACCGGATTTGCATTCTGGGGAAGATAATTCTGGTGATTGGTAATGAAGTTCAGTGTTACAACAGAGGCAAGGAATGTTTAGAGGATGGTATTAACTCTGATACATGATACAAATAAATTTATTGGGGATACATTATTTAATGGGAAGATTTGTTAGGACATTGATATGCCCCAAGTTAATCTAGAGTCCAGCAGAGGAATTGTTGGGTTGAAGGATATAAACATTTTATATTAGCAGATTCATAGGCTAAGGGTATAGCTCAGAGCCCTTGGTTCAATCATTAGCATTTTCTATCCCCAGATTACATTCTAGAGAGGAAAATTTATTGATTTCTTTGCTAACACTGTACCTATATCACTGTCTTTGTCACCATTGAATGTTTATCTTCAGACACTTTAAAAACTTTGTGAAACTTCTTGGTCAAGAGGCAAATTAAATATGCACATAGCTACTTCCATTCCTTATTGATACCCAGGTAAAATGACAAGGATTTTTTTTTTTTTAGATTTAAAAAAAAATCACAGAGGTGGAGAAAACAGAAAATAATTGATAAAATTTTTGAAGCAGTAAAGACGGGTGGGATGAAATTAGGGATTAGTTAGTGTTTTATTTTTGAGGAAGTTAAAACAGAAGGTCTCTCAGTTGAGGTCTCGTAGGTACAGTTGAAGGTAGAGTTACAGTGAAAATAGGGTTTTGTCATTGGGTATATATTGGATTATAAGGTTCCTGTCAGTCTTCCTTCACTGGCCTGGTTAGAATACTGGCAGCCAGGCTCTTTTCAATAGGCAGAAGATGTGAGAGTTTTCACTTGGGATATCTAACTGGCCTGAGATGAAGAACTTGGAGTTTCCCAAATTGAGTGATTCAGCTGGATCCCCCTACTGAGGAATTCACATTTGCCGAGCTTCAGAGCTTCCATTCAGCTTGTCCCTTTCTCATTTTAAAAACAAATCTAAATTAGTTTATTCTTGAGATAGTGTCTACCATGTTGCCCAACCTGGCCTTAAATTCCTGGGCTCAAGTGATCCTCCGCAATCCCAAATAATGAGGTTGCAGGTGTGTGCCACCATACCTTGCTTTGTTTCTTCCTCTTAAATGTGAGTAGGCAGCCACAGATTGACAGACAACCAAAGAAACTTTAGAAAATTAAATGTAACCAGGCAAACAGGAAAAAAGCAACGTGGGAAAATGGGCTAGAAAGGGAGAAATAAACTTCAAAGGGAACAGAAGCTTCATGTTTTCAGTGATAAGCATATGTAATAGTTCTCCCTTAACCATCATGTTGCTCTCCATGCTTTCAGTTATCCACAGTCAACTGTAGTCTGAAAATACTACGTGGAAATTCCAGAAATAAATAGTTTGTATGTTTTAAATTGCATGCTGTTCTGAGTAGCATGATGAAATTTCATGGCATTCTGCTCTGTCTCACCTAGAGCAGTATATCCATGATGCATATGTTTTTTAAAAATTTGGTTAGTAGTTGTCTCTCATCAGATTGATAGTCAAGGTATTGAAATAAGCTGTGTTTAAGTAATCCTCATGTGACTTACTAATGGCCCTAAAGCACAAAAGAACATTGGCAAAATAACATTGGCAATTCAGATATGCCAAAGAAAAGCTGTAAAATGTTATATTTAAATGAAAAGGTGAAAGTTCTCAAGGAAAGAAAAAAAATATGCTGTGGTTTCCAAGGTTTATGGTAAGAATAAATCTTTTATCTGTGAAATTGTGAAGAAGGAAAAAGAAATTGGTGCTAGTTTTGTTATCATACCTCAAACTGTATGTTATGGATACAATGTATGATAAGTGCCTGTTAAGTTGGAAAAGGTATTAAATTTGTGTGTGTGTGTGTGTGTGTGTGTGTGTGTGTGTGTGTGTGCGTGCGTGTAGGAAAAAATATTATGTCAGGGATTTGGTACTCTGAGATTTCAAATATCCACTGGAGTTCTTGGAATGTATCCCCCTTAGATAACATGGTATTGCTGTATTGCAAAACTGGAAAAAGAGTATGATGCTATTTAAGAATATACCGAGAACTATTTTTTATTTAAAAAAAAAAAGGTAAACTGAGCTGGGGATTTAAAGTTACAATAGCAAAAATAAGCTTAGATGATAGTTGACAGAATCTTCCAGAAAATTAAAAGATAAAAAGGGGAAAGACAAAATTAAGTTGTACAGGAAAATAACAGGAATTATGAAAATAATAATAATAATAGGAAGCATTAGAAGAGATGAAAACTGGGAGGATGGAATTATTAATGCAGGTCAAGAAAATTTACTTGGGCTGATGATACAGTTCAGTGGTTAGAGAATTCTAGCATGTACAAGTCCCTGGGTTCTCTTCCCTAGCACCATGTAAAATTACCTGGGTGTGGTGGCTCATGCTTGTAATCCTAGCACTCAGGAGGCTGAAGCAGGAAGATTTCCATGTGTTTGAGGCCAGCCTGGGCTACATAGTTAGTTCAGGACCAACCTGAACTATAGAGCAAGACCCTGTCTCAAAGAAAGAACGTTTCCTTGAACTGAACTAAAGGATTATTTCCACAATCCAAGTGCCTACCCAGTGTCTGAATGAAAATAGATCCATACCAAGATAAATGAATTTTCATATCTAGAACTAGGAGGGATAAACAGGTTTAGTTGAACATTACTGGAATTTAGAATGGCTTCAGACTTTTTAACAGCAATATTGGAATCTAGAGTAAACATTCAAAATGATTTTCATCTTAGAATTCTCTATATTCAGTGAAGCGTGAGAATAGAAAATCTCCCTCCCTCCCAAAACCAGTTCTTCCCATTTCCCAGGAAGCTTTTGGAGCTGTTCAAGCACAGTGGAGAGGGAAACCAAGGAAGAGGAAGGGTAGAACCTCTATAACAGATCTGTCATAGGAGCATGAGGCTCTAGGGATAACAGCTGGTCCAGATTAGAACAGATCAGAAGGTTATTTGAGAGCTACAGAAGATGAAAATTGATAGGAAAAGAAATTTAGACATTTGTCAGAAAGTTAAAATTGCTAGTATATACATAGAAAACAAAGCAAATTGAGAAATAGGGTATTTTTACATAGTCCAGAAGCAGGTAATTTAGGGTTGTTAAAGTCAGTGCTAAAATGATTAGAAAAGATGAGACTGGATTGGCTCTGGCGAGAGCAGAAAGACGACCAGGGCCTGCTGATTTTATAACAAATTTTCTAGAACCATTTGAATCTGCCTCTGTGAGTGGTAAATATTAGTATTAATGTAAAAAGCTTAGCCTGCTTAATGAAATGGTGATATTTACACTTTTTATAGAAATTACTAGAGAGCTGGGAGGTATAGCTTGATGGTTAGAGTGCCTGCCTAGCCACTTAAGACCCTTAGTTCTATTACCCAGCACCACATAAGCCAGGTGTGGTGGTGCATGCCTATAATTCCAGCACTTGGGAGGCTGAGGCAAGAGGAATTCTGTGTATTTGAAGCTAGCTTGGACTACATAGTGAGTTTGGGACCAGCCTGGACTACAGAGTGAGACCCTGTCTCAAATTAAAAAAGGGTTGGGGCGTAGCTCAGTGGTTAAGTGCTTACCTAGCATGTGCAAGACCCTGGGCTCCATCCCCTAGCACTACATAAAAATTAGCTAAGCATAGTGGCTCATGCCTGTAATCCCAGCACTTGGGAGCCTGAGGCAAGACAGTTGCCTTGTATTTGAGGCCAGCCTGGGCTACATAGATGAGTTCAGGATCAGCCTGGACTATAGAACAAGACCATGTGTTAAAAAAAAGAGAGTGTGTGTGTGTGTGTGTGTGTGTGTGTGTGTGTGTGTGTGTGTGTGTCTGGAAGGATGAGGTGGGCAAATCACAGCCTGGACTATAGAACAAGACCATGTGTTAAAAAAAGAGTGTGTGTGTGTGTGTCTGGAAGGATGAGGTGGGCAAATCACAAGTTTGAACCCAGTTTGGGCAAGATCCCTGACTCGAAATTTATAAATAAGACTGGAATATGGCTTAGTATAAAAACCTTGGATACTAATCAAACAACAGAACTAGAGATGCTAAAATAATATGATAGGTCCATGTCCTACTTGTAACTCCAATCTTCCTGTCATCTATCAACACAGATTAAGAGATTGATTCAGTGATTCTCCTTTCAGAGTTGGGGGTCTTGGAATTATCTTGTCAGTTTGTGTTCCCTGATGCTTTCCTTTGTCTCCTGAAGGACCCTCTATTTGGGTCTAGTTTCTAGAGACTGGATGACCTTTATCTAAGTGACCTTGGCCTTTCTTGTTCCTTAGGTTGTCCGCACAAACCAGTGTGCAGGAGAATTCGTTATCACCTTCCCTCGTGCTTACCACAGTGGCTTCAACCAAGGCTACAACTTTGCTGAGGCTGTCAATTTTTGCACTGCTGACTGGGTGAGTCTGGAATGGTGGGCTAGCAGAGAGAAGATGATTGTGGGGAAATTGAAATACCCCTGCCTCCAGACTTGGTCACAGTCAACCCTGAACCTGTTCACAGCTGCCAGCTGGGCGCCAGTGCATTGAGCATTATCGTCGGCTCCGAAGATACTGTGTCTTCTCCCATGAGGAACTCATCTGCAAGATGGCTGCCTGCCCTGAGAAGCTGGACCTGAACCTGGCAGCAGCTGTGCATAAAGAGATGTTCATCATGGTGCAAGAGGAACGGCGTCTGCGAAAGGCTTTGCTGGAGAAGGTGGGTGGTGGGAGAGTGCTTTGTGTCAGATACCCTAGCCTGGTTGGGGGAGTCAGGGTAACACCAAGAAGATAGAGCCTTTACTCTTGAGTGTCATGAAAAGAACTAGATGCATCTAAACTGGAAACCACATCAATTTTATGCCCTACCCTCTACTGACAAGCGTGGGCAGGTCAGTTTACTTTCATTGTCAGTTTCTCCATCTGAAAAATGGGAATTATAATAATATCTTTTGGGATAGTTCATTGGATCAGAAATCATGGTTGCTCAGTAACTGACCCATGACTGGTGGTGGCGTACCAGCTGTTCATTATTATTTCGATGGCCCAGCATGATCGTGTGGCATATGAAGCCTCTGCTCCTGGTTGTCTGGGTGACTTTATCAATTACTTAAACTGTCAGTCTCACTTTCCCACTCTGTAAAATACCTAATTTGCAAAGTAGTTGTAAAGCATGAGTGCAGTGGTCTTTATCAAAGATCTATTACCGTCCTTGCAGTGTAGCAGCTGCTGTTGTTAATACATGAAGAAAGTGACTAAAATACGGACTGTTTCTTAAATGCTAATTTCTTACATTGAGATGGTTTCCATAATTCAGACTAGAGTTTAATATTACCAAGTAGAAAACAATCCTGCTTTAATACATTTCTTATACATGTGTGCCAGTAGTATGTGTACCTGAGTGAAAGCTGCAACAGAGCTTTAAAGTCCACGTGTGTAGGTTTTGAGCTCCATACTTTCTCATGATTAGGGAACTGACTTAGTGAGAGTCCTTCTGTATGATTACAAAGAAGAGCCAGAGTATAACTCAGATGTAGAGCACTTGCCTAGCATGTGCAAGGCCTGGGATTTATTCTCAGCACTGGAAAAAGATAATAATAAAAGAGAAAAAGAAAGAAAAGAAAAAAGAAAAAGATCCTAAGGGATCATTTGCTGCCTCTTTAATTCAAAGCTTATCTATTAACTTTTTGTGAGTGTGGGCTATAGAGTGTTCAGCTACAGCCATATTAGAGGTCTGGGCCTCTCAATCACGATGTTAGCTAATGAGTTCCTGGGCTTTTCCAGGTATCGATTCCTCTCTCTAATACTTTCATTAAATTATGGCTCTGTGGCCATGAGAAGGAGCCAGAGTAAGATAAGAATGAGTCTTCCTATCTGACATAAAAAATCTATGTATTTGACTCTTATTTCAGACAGGAATTTTGGACATGGTAGCATTGGAATCCTTACGAGATAATGTGTGTGTTGGAGTATTTTTCTGGAGCAGTGACTCAGTTTATATCCAGTTCTTAGATTCCATAATCCAAAGAAAGCTAGGGGCTTTATCCTTATCACGTTCTCTGACTTTGGAGTAAAAATTGACTATTCAAATCTTCATGTTGACTATTACTGACTCTCTGAGACTCTGTTTCTTGCAACATATTCTTACCTAAAAATTAAAGCTAATATCTTGTGGAGCAATTAATTATAAGTACTAATACACATAAGTTCTTAGTTGATTTGTTAATTTTCATAACAATTCATGAGGATGGTACTGTGTCTCAGGTACTTATTGTTTCTGGAATTTACTAGCCAACATCCACAACTTAAGGGAGAAAAGATTTATTTTTATCTTACAGTGTCAGAAGGTCTTAATCTGTTAATGGGTGTCTGACAATAACAAAAAGGATCCGGAGGACAACAGTTGCTCATAGCAGTACAAGAGGAACAATCAGGGGCTTCCAGAAAAAGCTGGGATAGGAGTTTATATCCTTCCAGGCCACACACCTGTAATCATCCACCCTTCCTGACTTCTCCACCTCTTTTTTGCTTTTTAAAATTTTTTTTGAGACAGGGTCACTCTGCAGTCCAGACTCCCAGCAGTCTTCCTGTGTGCTAGAATTACAGGCATACAGGCCCCACCTCATAACAACATGTGGAATCCATAGGTATTCCACAACATCCAAATACATGAGGCTTTTGGGGGACATTCCAGTTCTAAACCACAACATACTGTTTTCTCCGTCTTACAGGATGAGAAAACTGAGACTCAGGAAGGTTATACTTTATATATGATCACACAACTAATGAGTGGCAGAGCAAGATTTGTAATTTGCAATGGGCTGATGCTTATGCAGAAGTTAGTTGCTATACTTAGTATTAAAATTCCTAGAGTTAACATTTTCCTGTAAAATCCCTAAAACTCCCTTATTATATAGCATTGTGTTCTCTTCCTATTACTCTAGTAGCTGGTTTTTCCTTTAGTTTTAGAAAGGATTGCTTGTTCTTTTCCTGAGTGACCTATAAAATTATTGACTTAGATTTGGAAACCCAGTTCTTAGAAAAAATTGTATCTTTAAACCCGGACACGAGGGCAGGCAGTGGAATTTCTGTAAGCCATATAGGCTTGTGCAGCATCTCTTGCCTGCTAAGCAGTCAGCATAGTTCCTGGAACATAGTTGGTACCAAGTAACTGGAAGCTGGCATCATTCTTCAGTATAAACCCTGCATTGCTACTTCTCTAGTGCCTTGTTCTACCATTTTCCTTATCTTCTCTCATCCAAAAGGCTCTTTGTATTGACCTGAATCTTAGTTGCATTTTATTCCTCTTTAAAATTCTGTCTGAGTCTGGGAGTATAGCTCAGCCGTTAAAGCACTTGCTAGCAAGTACAGGGCCCTGAGTTAGATTCCCCAGCACCACAGGAGCTGAGCATGGTGGCACACACCTCTAATCCCAGCACTTGGAGGCCAAGACTGGAGGATTGCCATGTGTTTGAGGCCAGCCTGAGCTACATAGTTGAGGACCTGCCTGGACTACAGAATAAGACCCTGTATTGAAAAAAAAAAAAAAAAGGTGCCTGCTGTAGTCCACACCAATCATGCCTGTGAACTGTATTATTCTCCCCACTTTGAAAATCTGGACTTATATTGGACTGGTGTGCTCTGTGAGGCATGGCCTCCCGCTCCTGTGACTCCTATCCATAGATTCAGAGTGGGGCTCTGTGGTGGCTGAGATGTGAGTTTTTGCCAACCTCCTTGGTTGTGTATAATGCTGTGGGTGGAATGTCTTCAGGGTATCACAGAGGCTGAACGAGAGGCTTTTGAGCTACTCCCAGATGATGAGCGCCAGTGCATCAAGTGCAAGACCACGTGCTTCCTGTCTGCCCTGGCCTGCTATGACTGCCCAGATGGCCTTGTCTGCCTTTCCCATATTAATGACCTCTGCAAGTGCTCTAGTAGCCGGCAGTACCTGCGGTGAGCATGGGGCTACTTGGACAAGGTGGGGCAGAGAGGAGCGTGCAGAGCTGGGCCAGATACGTTTTTTTTTTTTTTTTTTCTTTCCTCCAGGTATCGGTACACCTTGGATGAGCTCCCTGCCATGCTGCATAAGCTGAAGGTTCGAGCTGAGTCCTTTGACACCTGGGCCAACAAAGTGCGAGTGGCCCTGGAGGTGGAGGATGGGCGGAAGCGCAGTGAGTGATGGGGGGGTTGGAGGGACTTCACAGGCAAGTTCTACTCCCTTTTCTTCTATACTCCCAACCTCCTTCTGCTGCCTTTACTCAGTACTGCCTACTCCTTGCTGCTTTCATTCTCCCTCTAGGCCTTGAAGAGCTGAGGGCACTAGAGTCTGAGGCCCGTGAGCGGAGGTTTCCTAACAGTGAGCTCCTGCAACGGCTGAAGAACTGCCTGAGTGAGGCGGAGGCTTGTGTATCCCGGGCTCTGGGACTGGTCAGCGGCCAGGAAGCTGGGTAGGGCAGCATGAAGTGTTGGGGCTCACAGAGTTTGCTGAGGTTCCAGTGCCTAGGAAAAGTGCTGGCCCAGGAGATGTTGGAGAGGGCAAAGAGATGGGGCAACTTACTTGAAAGAAGGAAGCCTCAATAATCAGAAAGCTGAAACTTTTTTGAGACAGGGTCTCAAAATGTGTAGTCTAGGCTGGTCCTGAACTCACTGTGTAGCCCACACTGGCCTTGAACTCACAATAGTCCTCCTGCCTTAGCCTCCCAGGTGCTGGGATTATAGACGTGCCTGACTTATGTTGTGCTGGAGTATCAACTCAAGGCCAGCGCTTGCTGGGCAAACAGTCTAACCACTGAGCTGTGGTCCCAGCCACTGAACTGTTTATCTGTAGGAAATTGAGAGAACAGCTGATGGATTTTGTGGGCGTGGAAGAGCAAGTTGTTGGAGGAGGTTTAGGGGTAAGAACAGGACACAGACATATCCAGCTTTGGGCTTACTGTCAAGGGTGGATTGAAATGTCTGTGCGCTGAAAGGCAACTCGGTGGTAGAGTGCTTGCCTAGCATGTGTGAAGTCCTGTGTTCTATCCTTAGCACAGAAAAAAGAAAAGTTGAGCTTTTGCTACCATCAATTGGCTTCTAATCTCCCCTTATCTCCCCCCCCCCCCATATATTTCCCTCTCCTGATTTTTTTCTCTGTATCTTATGCACATATTTTAAAACTTTCCCAATATAGCCTTGGCAGTTGGGGGGACTCAGGTTCAGAATCAGGGTGGACAGGTAATGTGAGGGAAGGTGTTGGGTCTCAGCACAGAGATGTAGGGAGGGCACTGGATTGGGCCCTGATAGCCTACACATGAAACTCTGTAGTCCCCACAGGGTAGCTGGTCTACAGATGACCCTTGCTGAACTCCGAGCTTTTCTGGACCAGATGAACAACCTTCCTTGTGCTATGCACCAGATTGGGGATGTCAAGGTGAGGAAGGGTGGACTTAGTGTGCTACTAAAACATCACAGAGACTGGGGCACCTCAGCGGCAGGCCACTTAAGGTTCCCTAAAGTATTTGGGTGACACAGGATGCACATGTGAGAAAATAAGAGGTATGGGGCTGGGATCTCATAATTACATGTTCGATGTGGCATCTGGGGAACAAGTAGCAGGGGAATAAATACAAGATACATAATGAAGGAAAAGTGTTCTAGAGGAGATAGAGGAGAAGGAGGTAACAAAGGCGCCTGTTGGACCTGGAAAGTTGAGCAAAGTTCATGAAGGTAGAGGGAAAGTGGGATAGAGAAGGCTGCTGATGCTAGCATGCATGAGCATTAGAGTTTGTGGAAGGGCTAAGCATAGTGTAGCACTTCTTAGGGCAGAGGATTGCTTAGTTGTTCGAGAATAGAGTTCTCTGTAGAGATAATTGAAGCACTGATCCCTGGCCAACTTTTATTAAGAGTTTGTAGTGATGGGGCCTGGAATGTGCGTTTTAATGTGTTCTCCAAGGCATGCTAATAAGCATACTTTGTTAGGAACTGCTGTCTTAGAGCTTGGAGGAAAGTCCAGCTTATTTAAGGCTCCCTTTCCCCGAAAAGATTGGAGGGAGAAAAGGTAGTAGGGGAGGAGTACAAGATGGCACCTGTAAGTGGGCCCAGTTGAGGAATTTGTTCTTTATCCTGTGTTCTGGTAGGGTATTCTGGAACAAGTGGAAGCCTACCAGGCCGAGGCCCGTGAGGCCCTAGCTTCACTACCTTCTAGTCCAGGACTGCTGCAGTCCCTGTTGGAGAAGGGGCAGCAGCTAGGGGTAGAAGTGCCTGAGGCCCAGCAGCTCCAGCGGCAGGTGGAACAGGCACGATGGCTGGATGAAGTGAAGCGCACGCTGGCTCCCTCAGCCCGAAGGGGCACCCTGGCTGTTATGCGTGGACTGTTGGTTGCTGGTGCCAGTGTAGCTCCTAGCCCTGCTGTGGATAAGGCCCGGGCCGAATTGCAGGAACTGCTAACCATTGCAGAACGCTGGGAGGAGAAAGCTCACCTCTGCCTGGAGGCCAGGTATGTGCACTCTTCCCCTCCCTGCCCCACTCTACCCTTCAGAGTTTAGTGGAGAACCTGAAGATGATGGATGGCCTTGGGCATCAACTCTTGTATTAGTATAGAGACTCTCTTCCCCACTTTTGTTCCCTTGTCTTGTCTTTAAAAAAAAAACTGCTTATGCATAGAGGTACAGAGCAGCTACTGAAGAAGCAGTGATATATAGAGGACTACCCCTGTGGGCCAGCATGTGCACATGCGCAGAGGCATAAGTAATAGGCATGAGATATGGGTAGAAAGATACCACAAGAGGACAGTCTGACAGACCGAAGCCATAGGTTACACATAAAATTAGTGTGTATGAGCACTGCTAGCTGGCCAGCAAACCGGCAGACAAGCAGAGGTAAAAGCTATGGCAGAAGAAGGTATGGGTGTGGGACTGGCAGCCGTCCATAGGCAAAGTATAAGCAGGTAGGCCCAAGTGGTAGTAGCATAACAAGTATCCAAGCAGCTTATGCAGATCTGGTGTTCAGGCTGTACTTCTAGTCAGTGAACCATTCCAGACTGAATTATCTTTTTTTCCCTATCTTTAGGCAGAAGCATCCACCAGCCACACTTGAGGCCATAATCCGTGAAGCCGAAAACATCCCTGTTCACTTGCCCAATATCCAAGCTCTCAAGGAGGCCCTCGCTAAGGCCCGGGCTTGGATTGCCGATGTGGATGAGATCCAAGTGAGAATTCCCTCCGTCTCCTCACACACACCCCAGGCCTCTGTCCATCTGGGAGGAGATGTGCTCAGTTGAGGGAACTAGAGAGAAGAGAGAATGTGGGGCACATTGCAAGGAGGCAAAATGTTCTTGTTGAGCAGTTTGAGGAGAGGAGTTGTAATGCTGGCCTGAAAGAAGTCGAGGCACTGTTAAGATAGTGGGTCAGGGAGGCAGATGGTGTGGGAGTAGAACAGAGCATGTGCTTTGATGGAGGTGGAAACCATAACAAATGGTCCCAGAGACTGACCAGACAGCTGGGGCCGCCACATGAAGGATGTAGGCGTAGGGAGGAAGCCTGGTAAATGGTCCTTAAGACAGTGCCCATTATTATCTACCTCAAGACTGTGAGGCCAGTTCATCTTGCCTGCTCAGGCCCAGGCACATGTAACCCTCAGTAGGTATTGGCAAGTTGGCTTTTCACTTGGCTTTTTCACTCCCGTTCCCAGAACGGTGACCACTACCCCTGCTTGGATGACTTGGAGGGTCTTGTAGCTGTGGGCAGAGACCTCCCTGTGGGGCTGGAAGAGCTGAGACAGCTGGAACTACAGGTACTGACAGCCCACTCCTGGAGGGAGAAGGCCTCCAAGACCTTCCTCAAGAAGAATTCTTACTACACACTGCTGGAGGTGAGTCCTGGCGCCTTGACCCACAGCCTCTCCGTGCCTGATGTGGCTTTTGGAGATGGCACATATGAGAATATGGGCTTTGGGAGGTTCCATGGAGGGGTGAAGAGAAAAGGAGAAGGTGTGGGTGGTAGAGAAGCCTAGTCATTCCCCCTCTGTCTGCCTGCCTCAGGTGCTCTGCCCGTGTGCAGACGCCGGCTCAGACAGCACCAAGCGCAGCCGGTGGATGGAGAAGGAGCTGGGGTTGTACAAATCTGACACAGAGCTGCTGGGGCTGTCTGCGCAGGACCTCAGGGACCCAGGCTCTGTGGTAAGGAGCTTAGATGCAGTTGGGTGAAGAGCCTGGCGAGGATAGAGTGTCTGAACTGGGTGACCATGGGCAGACCGCTTGTTCCCTAAACCTCAGTTGTCCTACTTTGGGAGTGGGGTGTTGACGGGTCCAGAGGATATTGGAGAAAAGCTGCTGACCTACTCTCCCCCTGTCTTGGGCACGGCAGATCGTGGCCTTCAAGGAGGGGGAACAGAAGGAGAAGGAGGGTATCCTGCAGCTACGTCGTACCAACTCAGCCAAGCCCAGTCCACTAGCGTCATCAACCACAGCCTCGTCTGCAACCTCTATCTGTGTGTGTGGGCAAGTGCCGGCTGGGATGGGAGCTCTGCAGTGTGACCTGTGTCAGGACTGGTTCCATGGGCGGTGTGTGTCAGTGCCCCGCCTGCTCAGTTCCCCGAGGCCCAGTCCCACCTCATCTCCACTGCTGGCCTGGTGGGAATGGGACACCAAATTCCTGTGCCCACTGTGCATGCGCTCACGGCGCCCACGCCTGGAGACCATCCTGGCACTGCTGGTAGCCCTGCAGAGACTGCCTGTGCGGCTGCCCGAGGGTGAGGCGCTACAATGCCTCACAGAAAGGGCCATCAGCTGGCAAGGCCGTGCTCGACAGGCTCTGGCTTCTGAGGACGTGACTACTCTTTTGGGACAGCTGGCCAAACTCCGCCAACAGCTACAGGCTGAACCCAAGCCCGAGGAGCCCCCATCCTACCCTTCAACCCTTGCCTGTGACTCTCTCAGAGAGGGCAGTGGCAAGGATATACCTAAGGTGAGCTGCACAGCCCAGCTCTTGTCCTCAAATACCTGTTTCTTGACCTTTGCGTTCCTGTTGAGGCTCTAGTTCTGCTCCTGTGTTCCAGTTTGCAGTCTTTCCTTTGGCCCAGCTCTCCTGCCCTGTTCTCTTATCTGTTCAGATCCCTGGACTCTGCTCCTTGCTATCTGCTATGTCTTCCCTCCTCCAGGAAGTAGAGGGCCTCAGGGGAAGAATAGGGTCTGGTACTTTAGTTCAGTTGTGCCTACCCATTCTTGCTCTCTTTGGCAGGCCCAAGGCTTGCTGGAGAATGGAGATGGTGTGACCAGTCCTGAGAAGGTGACCCCAGAGGAGGGTTCAGGTAAGAGAGGTAGGTCAAGGTGTGGTGTAGGTTAGCTGTTGACTGGATGTCACCAAATTAACCCACATCATCTTCGGCTCTGTCATTGTGGGGGATAAGATCAAGGGTGGCTTCTAACCCAGCCTGTCCGACCCCTACCCCCAGATCTGGAACTGCTGTCCTCACTGTTACCACAGTTGACGGGCCCTGTGTTGGAACTGCCTGAGGCAACCCGGGCCCCCCTAGAGGAGCTCATGATGGAGGGGGACCTACTTGAGGTGACCCTGGATGAGAACCACAGCATCTGGCAGCTGCTGCAGGCTGGGCAGCCTCCAGACCTGGAGCGGATGCACACACTTCTGGAGGTGAGGAAAGGGGTCATTGGCAGGGTCAGGAGGTCTGGCCTGACCACTGGCCCACCTATCTTCCTGTCTGTGATCACAGCTGGAGAAAGCAGAGCGCCATGGAAGTCGAGCACGGGGCCGAGCCCTGGAGAGGCGGCGGCGGCGGAAGGTGGATCGGGGTGGGGAGGGCGATGACCCAGCCCGAGAGGAGCTAGAGCCAAAGAGGGTACGGAGCTCAGGGCCAGAGGCCGAGGAAGCCCAGGAGGAGGAAGAGTTGGAGGAGGAGACTGGGAGTGAGGCCCCCCCTTTATCCCTCCCCACCACTGCCAGCCCCAGCACCCAAGAGAACCAGGATGACTTGGAACCAGTGCTAGGGGCCACTTCAAGCCCTTTGGCCCCTTTTTCTACTCTGACTTCGCGGCTGCATGTGTCCTGCCCACAGCAGCCGCCTCAGCAACAGTTGTGACAGTGGCTGAGCCTAGCACAGACCCCAACAGAGATACCCCGTCCCCCTTGGCCTCAAGGATCCTCTTTCTGACCATCAAGCCTGCATTTTGGAGGTGGGCCAGCAAGGGGGGGTCCACCCCCCCAGCCACCCTCAAGTCCCTTGACTTTTATATTCTGACTCCAAGGAATTGTTCAGACCTCAGCTCCTGGGGGCTGGCCCCTGGAGTCCCCCATCCCTGGTAACCTCTAACCAGCATTCCCAGTCAACTGAGGCAGATAGACAAATGGATGGGCAGGTGGGCAACTAGGGCTGGGCCAGCACCATTCCAGAGACAAGGCCAGTGCATATCAAACTGGGGGTGGGGGTCTCCTATCCCTTCTCTCCCCATTTCTGGCCCTGGCCAGACCGTGCTACACTAATTTCCCCTCCCCATCACCCTCTCTTGCCTCTACCCTCCTTTCCCCTTCCTCCTCTCCCTTTCCCTTGACTGTTCCACCCAGGAGGAGGAAACTTCACATAGCTGTGCTTACAGTTTTTTATTTTAATGGATTTTGGTTGGGGAGCTGAACATGGCTCCCTGTGATCTGAAGAAAGCATTTGGTGCTTGTCCTCACACCCACCTCAACCCTCTCTCCCTGTCTCCTTTCCTCCTCCTGGGTTCATGTTGTAATAAAAGAATATTGTTGGTGTGTAATTAATTTGTTCAAAAGGAAAGAAAAAAGAAACAAACTTGGTTCCAACTGAAGCCTATTTTAATTTTATTTTATTATTTCTTCTTGTTAGAAATAAAACCCTTAGCAACATTTTTTGGAAATTTGTTTCTGAAGTGCATTTCTCTTCAGGGGGAGAGCACTGCCTCCCTCACCTGTTAGTGGAGCAGCTGCAGTGCTAGCAGTAGCTCTGGGACTTAAGTCAGGGAGCCTGGGGTTCTGGATGTGAGTCCTGCGAGCTTCTCTTTAACCTTGGGCAAGGTAGCCTTGTCTTCCTGCAATCCAGTACCATCTCCAGATGGGCAGGCTCTGGTCCACTCACCTAACCTGCACAACAGCCTTCTCCAGCTTTGTGTTCACTCCTGTGGTTCCCAGAGGAAATTTTTGTTTATGATTTCATTGAGGTGTAGTTTGCGTCATAAAATTCACATGCTTTAATTGTAATTTAGTGAATCAGACATGTTTCTAAATCTGATCTGATCTTGTTACTACTGCTTAAAACGATAATGCCTCATCTTTAAGATCAAGACTATAATTTCATTCTTTCTAGAATGCTTTCCTGTCTAACCTGTATCTACATTCTGGGACTCATACCCTGATGTTTCACCATTGATTCTACCTTTGATGAATGGGGACTAAAGTTCATATGTATGATTATTTGTAACTCCTCAGTTCACGTTTTAAAAACTGCTTTATTGAGATAAAATTCACATACCACGCAGTTCACTCACTTAAAGTGTACAATTCAGTGGCTTTTAGGAGTTAGGCAACTATCTCTGTGAAAAATTTTAGAACGTTTTTATCCTCAGTACATTCTTTAAGGGTCCTTCCTGTTCTCCTTCCCCACACCCCACTTGCATACTCTGGACATTTTATATAAATGAAATTGTAAAATTTGTGATCTTTTGTGTCTGGCTTCTTTCCACTGGCATAATGGTTTCAAGCCCATTAATGGTCTGATGGTAGTAGGACAAGATTATTACTTTCTGAGCCTCAAAGTCTTTAAGATGTAAGTGCAGAACTACATCAGGGACCATCCCCAGAGATTTTCATGCTTTTGTGGGCGTCTGCTTACATTTTCTAGGGAAGATAAACCAGATGCATCAGATTCGTAAAGGGGTCCTTGATCCTTCTTTGCGGTCTCAAATGTTCTGAGTCTTACCAAGCATAAAGGGCATAGAGGAGGAGAGCATGGTAGTGTGTAGAGCTCCACTGCCATTCTATTGTGCCCTGATCTGTATTCAGAAATTCAGTTTTTTCCATTTCCCCTCTTCAGGATTTCTAGTTGACAGCAACCTTCTCATGAATGAGAAAGCCTGCCCTCTGCTGGCAGCTTTGAGTGGTGAGAGGTCTGGCCCAGCCTTGTGCATGTGGCCTTTCTGCGCCTTGAGCTCTGTAATGAAAGGCAAAGACTGGTGGACAACTCTGTCCTGGGCCTAGTTTGACCCTAGGTGCCAACCTAGTGAGAAAAGGTAGCATTTTGCCTGTTTGCCTATCTGGAGTTGTTTATGAAAAGGGGAAGATACGACAAAAAGACTTGAGAAAGGGCCTTACTTGGCACCTCACTACGTTTTCAAGACAGCCAACCCATCATTAGAGGTACCCAGACAAAAGGAAGAGTTGATGTAACTACAGGTATAGAACTGCTCATTCTAGTATGGGTCCTTCAGGGTATGGGCTCATCTCTTAACAATTCTCAGCTTTTCTCTTCTTGACACCACCTTGCCCATACTCTTACACTCTGCCCCCTTCTGAGCTCTGTGAGAGAAACACATCATCTTGCAAGAACAAGAGCAGATCTAACTTCTTCCAGGGAACTTTGTCCTTTCCACATCTGCCTTTTTCCAGATACTTCACTAGAAAGAGGAGTTATCTAGCTTGTGGGCGGTGAGAGGACGAGGCCAGGGATGTGGTCAGTCTGTGCACCTTAAAGTGTTTTTCTGCTTTAGAAACACTGTTTTGCTGCCGCACCCTCCCAGGCATTGCTACGCACCTCTAGATGGCCCCTCAGTCTGGGTGACAGGAGGGGAACAGACATCTAAATTCTCTAAACTTCCCTCAGGCCAAAATGACTTCTACCCCTCATTGTGCCTTAAAGGGTGTCTGAAACACTAGGATTGAGTATCTTCTCACCCATCCATAAGTTCCCCATACTGGGAGTTCCTGGAAGGAAGGCAAAGCCCAGAACTGAGCCCCTCTGTGTACATCTCCAGGCTAGGGGCCTGCACAGTTCTTCAGGAGACAAGATCAGCAATTGGAGTCTCACACTGCATGGGAATTCTGTTCCTTTTGCATTGCATCAAATTGACTGGTATATAGCACTACCCTATGTGGGTCCTGAGCCTGAGGTTCATGATGAACAGGAGCCTGAGTTGCAGATACTAACCATGCTTCCCAGAAGACCTGGAATTGTGATGAGTGGAAAGGCAAGCTTCTTACCTGAGGGATACTTAACATTCCAGAAAAGGGAAGGAAACAACCCCTGTGTGAATCCAACCTTAGATGCCAAGTACCATGTAAGATATTTACCAAGTTCCTAATAGACACAGAAAACAGACACATAGAAGGATAGGCTGGGCCCTGGCATATCAGGCTGATAGGGCTAGCTTTTTCATTGTGTGAATCTAAGCTGTGTTCCATGTCAGATGGGATCCAAAGTAATCAGTCTGCCACCAGGAAATACAGTGGCGACTGTTGATCTCTGCTATTGATAGGTTGGGAACTCAGCAGTGCTACAGTTATACTGGTTTTGACAGGTAGAAGCACCTGTTGCCAAAGTTATAAACAAGTTTCATGTCTGTCTGAACATAGTTGCTTTAAACGTTTCCCTTGTAGTTCCCATGGCTTAGAAATCTGGGCAGGGCTGGGAGCAAAGCTCATTGGCTTGAGCATTTGTCTAGCATGTGCAAGACCCTGGGTTTGATGCCCTACCACCACCCTGGGTTTGATGCCCTGCCACCACAAAAATCAGCTGGGCATAGTGGCACACACCTATAATCCCAGCACTCGGAGGCTGAAGCAGGAGCATTGCATTACTTTGAGGCCAGCTTGTGCTACAGAGTTGACTACAAAACCACCCAGGAGTAGAGAATGAGACCCTATCGCACAAAATAAGTCTGGCTATGATGTAGCTGAATTTTTATTGAGGGTCTCTCACAGCCTGCAATCTAAGGATGTAGTTTTAAAGTTCAATGGGAAGATCTGCATTCGAACTCCCTCGTGTGCTCTCTGCAGACAGGTTTCAATTTATTTCTGATTGTTGGTGAGGGGTCCCTCTCAGTTTCTTGCCATGTAGGTCTTTACATAGGGCAGCTCACGACATGGCAGCTTCCTTCACGAGAGCAATCAAACGAAATGAGCCAACAAGAATGAGAAGCCAGAGACAATGTGCCCTTGTGCAAGACAGAGTCACAGTCTTCAGAAGTGACATCCTATCACTTTTGGAATAGTCTGTTCATTAGAAGTCACTCAGTCCACACCACACTCACACTCAAGAGAAGGAAATTACACAAGAGAATGAATACCAGGAAATAAGGTCTTTGGGGCCAGTCTTAGGGTCCCAAATGATTAATGTCCCATCCACATACCAAGCACATTCAACACTTCTCAAGTTATCTAAAAGTTTCACCTCCTTACAGTATCACCTCAAAGTCCGGAATATCATCTAAGTCTTGGGTGTATTCCTTAAGTGTGGCTGTTTATGTACTATTTTTCTCTATGCATAGATCTCTGAAACTTAAGCAGCAAGCTATTCCCCAACCTACAGTGGTGGAACAAGTAAAGTGTAACTGCTACAGACATTGCATTCCAAAAATGGAGGTGGGTGTGAAAGAGGAAGTTACTGGTTTGTAATAATTCTGAAATGCAGGTGGGCAAATTGAATTTCCCTGATTAGATTTCAAGGTCTGGGCATAATGTTCCATGGCTCTTGGCTGTACCTTCTAGGTTCATGGTTCCACCTCCTGCGCCTTCCTTTCGTTTTCATGAAGAGTAGCGCATGTTTGCAGTTGAGCAGTTACCCAGTCTGCTGCTTGCTAGCAGAACTTTGGAAGTCCAGTGGCTTCTTTTTATCTTGTACAGTCTCTGTAATTATTTACCACCAAGACGTAGTTCCATAGAGGAGCTTGGTATTTTCTCTTGTATTGGCAGATAGGGAATTCAGCAGTGGCTACAACGTAGTCAGACTGGCCTTGGTGGAAGTCCATATTGTGGAGACCATGCTTATTATCACAGTCATTTTGTTCAGGTATCTGTTGGGCAAGGGAAAATTGTGACAGGAGATTGATTGGCTGACATCCACAAAATAGAACATATTGTCTAATTAAGATCCTCCTCTGTAACGTGTTCTCTCTGGTGCTTATTTGTGTAGGCACATATATATCTTCACACTGTATGCCTGGTCCCAAAGGAAATGTCCATATGCCTCTTCCTCGGACCTCTTCAACAGTATTTCAGGGCACTGGGACATAGCTCAGCAGTTAAAGTGCTTGCCGGGCAAGCACAAGGCCCTGGGTTTGATTCCCCTGCACCACATAAACTGGGTATGGTGGCACACACCTGTAATCCCAGCCACTCAGGGTGGCTGAGGCAGGAAGATTGCCATAAATTCAAGGCCGTCTTGGGGTACATAGTGAGTTCAGGACCCGCCTGCACTGCAGAGCGAGACCTGCTCTCCAAACAAACAAACAAACAAACAAACAAACTGGTTCAGGGCTGGGGACCTAGTTCAGTGGTTAGAATGTTTGCCTAGCAAGCACAAGGCCCTGGGTTTGATTCCCTAGCACCACGTAAACCGGACATAGTGCCTATAATCCTAGCACTTGGGGCGGGGGGCTCAGGTAGGGGGATTGCTGAGAGTTTGAAGCTAGCCTGGGCTACACACTGAGTTTAAGACCAACTTGGACCATAGAGTGACAGAAACAAAACAATATTCAATCCTATTCTTTGCAAATCATGTAGCTAAGTAATTCATTAACAACTACTCCTGAATCAGAGGACAGCTATCTATATTTCTGATCATTTATGTGACAAGGTAATTTTCCTACTGGGAAAATTTCCCTTCTCACTGTCCTTTGGGATCAACCCTATGTGGGGCTGTGACCTTGCAACTAACCTCTTCTGGCAGGTGCCAGCATATCATGTAGGACTGTCTATAAACTAAATTTGAATATTGTACCCCTTAGTTGTCGGGTCACAGGGAACTTCCCAATGAGACCTCAGGTGTATGTGGGAAAGAGATGGCAGTGCCAGCAGTACTGATAGCTATTACATTTTGGGAGGTTTGGATATCCCCTCTCCCCATCACACTTTTTTTTTTTTTTTTGAGACAGGGTCTCGCTCTGTAGTCCAGGCTGGTCCTGAACTCACTATGGAGCCCAGGCTGGCCTTGGACTCAGGGCAATCTGCCTGCCTCAGCCTCCCGAGTGCTGGGATTACAGGTGTGAGCCACCACACCCAGTTTATGTGCTGCTGGGGAATCAAACTCGGGTACTTAGCACTTGACTTAGCGCTTGCTAAGCAAGCGCTTTAACCGCTGAGCCATTCCTCCAGCGCCACCCCCCCCCCCCATACATTTACACTGGCTGCAGTTCCTTGTGAAGAATGCAGAGATTTTGCCACATACACGTGTATGTGGAAAGTGTAGCAAGGTTTTCCAAATAGACCCTCTCCTTCATTCAAGGAGCTTTTAGTGCGTAAACTGAGGAAGAGACTGGGACTCTAAGTTTTGGTGAATAGATTAGGCCTTCTTTTACCTGACAAGATTTTTGGGGATTGTAGTGTCAAGCAGGTCTTTATCAGTCCATCCATCTGTTTTGGTGCTTGGAAAAATCACACTTAATGAACCATTGTTACTGATGCCCACAGACCAAACTCTTCTGATAACTGATACGGCTCTGCTGTCCACTATGAAAACCAAACCCAACTCATCTCTGGAGGAGATACTGTCATTCCCATTGAAATCTTTAAAACTTGGTTACCATTGTAATATTGTCATCTCCTTTCCAGCCAGACAGAAAAGGAAAAGACCATATGGAAGACTTTTTTTTTGGAAAATTTTCCCCCATTTTATTGATATGTATACGTGCAAAATTTAAGGTTTGCAATGGAGTTGAGCATTTTGTGCACATATGCATCCTGCCAAGGACACAAGGGCTTTCCCACTCTTTCTGTCCCTTCCCCCCCTCCCCTCCCTCCCTTCTCCCCTACCCTACCCCTCTATTTCACTTTGTTTTTAGCTTTAAGTTCCATAATAGTTGTGATCTGGGACTCTCATATCAAAGAGACCATTCGATGTTTCACCTTCTGCTTCTGACTCACTTCCCTAAGCATGATGTTCTTGAGCTTCTTCCATTTGCCCGCAAAGACCTCCACGCTGTTGGACTTTATAGATGCGTAGTATTCCATTGTGTATAAATACCACAGTTGGTGTAGCCACTGGTCTGTTGATGGGTATTTTGGTGACTTCCATATTTTAGCTATTGTTAGTTGTGCTGCTATGAACATAGGTATACATATGTCTCTGCTGTGTGTTGTTTTGGCCTCCTTTGGATATATTCCCAGGAGGGGTGTCACCGGATCAAAGGGGATATTTATTTCCAGTCTTTTGAGAGGTCTCCATACTGCTTTCCAAAGTGGTTGTACGAATTTACATTCCCACCAGCAGTGCAGGAGGGTTCCTTTCTCCCCACAGCCTCACCAGCACCGATTGCTATTTGACTTGTTGATATAGGGCATTCTCTCTAGAGTGAGATGGTATCTTAGCGTTGTTTTGATTTGCATCTGGAAGACTTTTAGGAGCTAGACCTGGATGTAGTTCATGTTACTTCTGCTCACATTCTATTAGTTAAAACTCAGATGGTGGACATACAAAATTGGAAAGGAGGCTGGAAAGCGTCTGAATTTGTCTCCTGAAGAGGAAGTAGGTTTAATGGCCACCTAACTAGGCTCTGCCACACTTCATAACTTTTCAAAGTCTTTGTGAAAAGAATGATAAAGGTTCAATATTCTTTTTTTTTATTTTCTGCCAAAGTGGGGATTGAACCCAGGCCTTCACATTGAAGTATATCCCCAGCCCATTTTTGTTTTTTATTTTTATCAGTTTTTTTTTTTTTTTGAGAGAGAGAGTCTTGCTCTGTAGTCCAGGCTGGTCTTGAACTCACTGTGTAGCCCAGGTTGGCCTCAAACTCAGGGAATCCTCCTGCCTCAGCCTCCTGAGTGCTGGGATTATAGGCGTGTGCCACCACACCCAGTTTATGTGGTGCTGGGGAATTTAACTCGGCCTTGTGCTTGCTAGGCAAGCTTTTTACTGCTGAGCTATTCCTTCAGCCCCTATTTATCTTTTTTGAGACAGGGTCTCACTCTATTGTCCAGGCTGGTCTATAACTCACTACGTAGCTCAGACTGGCCTCGAACTCATGACAGTCCTTCTACTCAGCTTCCTAAAGTGTTGGATTACAGGCATGTGCCACTATGCCCAGTTTGCTGTTTTTGTTTTCTATTTTGAGTTAGGATTTTTCTAAATTGCCCAGGCTGGAAACTTGTGATTCTCCTGCCTCCCAGAATGCTGGGATTGCAGGTTGGTGCCACCAGGTCTGGATATCAATTCAAATATTCAGGGAGTGCTATACAGAAAGTCAAAGGGCTCATAAGCTTGTGTGAGGTGGCATTCAGAACAGGACTGAAGTATTGTCTTGCAGATTCTGGGTCTGGAGGCGGTGAAGTATATTATCTATAAAAGTGAACTGATTGCCATATTAAGTGAAAATGGCTAATTCATTAAGAGGAGAAGTATTGAATCTTTATAAAAATCTGCTGTATCTTGGACAGGAATACCCAAAAGGAGCAGACTATTTTAAAAGACATTTGAAGAATGTTTTCTTTAAAAGCAAAGATGTCAAAAACCTAGAGAAGATCAAAGAACTTACTAACCAACGTGAATTTGTAATCAAAGAGCTGGAAGCCTTGTACTTCCTTAGGAAATACAGAGCTATGAAACAGCACTATTATTCAGATACTGACAACACTGACTGATCATTACTACTGTGGATTGGCTGAATATCAGTGTCCGCTCTCTGGGTATCAAATACTGTGAAGTAATCCTAACTTAAAATTCAAATATGATGTGTAAAAATCTACTTGAGCTGCCCTGCTCAAGTTTCACTGAATCAGTTCTATCCACAACTCTTTGTGCTCAGTTTTTATTACTAAAATAGCAATTTAGCTGTACTACCAATTATAAATTAGTGAGTAGTTGATTTTAAAAGAAAATATGCTTACTTTTTATCTTGATAGACGTTAGCTAATTATTCCTAGCCCATTTCTCCATTTTATTGATGGGAGGATATCACTTTAATAAGCAAAGTAATTTTTTACCCATTTATTGCTCTTTTTGAAGTACTTTATTTTCAGCCCAGTTTGGGACCTTGAAACACATGTTCAAGGATTGTTACAAAACAAATAGAACCTCATAATAATGGAAATGCAGTTCTAGAAAAAAATATATCTCATCTTAAATGGGCTGCTGGTGAAGGGCACTGTGTAGCTGCTCAGTTAGGTATATTAATTATGCTGGTGGCTCTCCTGGGCCTTAAAACAAGTCAGCTGTTGTGCATCATGTATCTTCATCATAAAAGTAATAATGCTACTCTTTTATGTCATACAGCACTTTTTCATCTGCTTCTGAAAGGGTTAATATGGTAATAGACCTAACTCTGACATGAATTTAAGTAAACAGTTAAACTTTTATATAATAGTGTTCTTAACAATTTTTAATAAATAAAGAACATTTCTAATTTAAGAGCTACAAAAAAACTCTAACATTCTTACCGCTTTAAACATTTAGATTCCTGAGTCTACATTGTACCACAGAATTTCTGGCATCTTAACTTCACTTAACAAACTACTGTTGAGTCCAGCTTTTGACCAGTAGAACAACTCTGCTTATAGCTTCCTCTGCTAAAAATGTACATCTAGAATTGCTCATATATGTACTCATTTGAAAAGTTCAACCTTGCCAAACCAGATAAAGACATCATAAGAGAAGAAAATTACAGAACAACATCCCTTATTAATACAAATGCAAATTTCTCAACAAAATACTAGCAAGCTAAATTTAGCAGCACATTGTAAGTTCTATACAAGCTAAGTGTGGTGGCGCATGCCTGTAATACCAAAACTTTGGAGGCCAAGACAGGAGGATTACCATAAGTTCGAGGCCAGCCTGGGCTTAGGGGGTCAGGACCAATCTGGACTACAGAGCGAGACCCTGTCTCAAAAAAAAAAAAAAGGATATAAGTGTCATACATCATGACCAAGTGGGATTTAGGAACACAAAGTCTTTTCTTCAACAAAAAGTCTATCAAGGTAATAGATCACAGTAATAGGACAAAGGATGAAAACCATGGTCATCTGAATTCATACAGAAAAGACACAGAGCTAATAAACTTAGCAAAGTAGCAGGGTACAGGATCAACAAAAAAATATACCTTAGCAATGAATGCTCCAAAGATGAAATTACAAAGCTGTTTCATTTATGATAGCATCTAAAAATAAAATGCCTAGACTAATATCTTTTTGGGACAGAGTCTCACTCTGTAGAGTCCAGGTCAGTCCTGAACTCATTATGGAGCCCAGGCTAGCCTGGAGCTCCCAGCAGCTCTCCTGCCTCAGCCTTCCACGTGCTGGTATCACAGGCATGCACCACCATGCCAAGCTTATGTGGGGCTGAAGAATTGAAGCCAGGGCCTTGTGCCTGGTCAGCAAGTGCTCTAACCACTGTGCTGTGAACAAGACACCTCAGAGGCCATCTGACAGTTAGGTCTGCCCTCACTTCCTACTCCCAGCACAGAATTCAGAGGAATTGCAGCTCCCCTCCCCCCACCACCCCCAACACACACCATCTTAGCCATCCAAAGAAACCTCTCAGCTAGGCCATTAAAGTGAAGTCCCTCAATAACAGAAACACAGGAAGAAGGCAAGGCAACAGGATACCCACAGAGATGCCTGAGACCCCAGAAACTAATGTCATGGGCCCTGAAATAGTGGAACTCATAGGGATGGAAGTCAAAAAGCAAATAAATGAATCAAACAACCAGTTCAAACAAGATATTCTCAAAGAAATGCAAGCCTTGATTGGAAGACTTAAAGAGGAACTTACTAATCAAATAGAGGTCCTAGTGGACACAAAGCTCTCTGAGCATATTGAAGCCATAAATAAAAAGTTGGCTGAGGTAAATAAGGAAATGCAAGATATGAAGGAACATTTTGGTACAGAAGTAGAAAATCTGAAAAGCAATCTAGCTGAAATTCAAGATATGAAAAATATATGTGAAAGAAGGGGAAGATGGCTCACATATTGTGCAGACAGAATTTCAGACCTTGAAGACAAGCCTGAGGAAACAAATGCTATAACTCTGAAATTACAAATGAACTAAGTAGTTGTGTACAACAGCTGATGGATGATTCAAAGAGAACCAATCTCAGAATTATGGGTGTGGTAGAAAGAGGAGAAGACAGCGCCGAAGGTATAAAGAATTGATTCACTGAAATAATGCAAGAAAATTTCCCTACTCTAGAAAAAGAAATTAATTTTCAGGTACAAGAAGCTTATAGAACACCAAATAACCTCGACCAGCAATGAGACTGGCCACAACATATCATAATCAAAGCATCAGAAACACAACACAAGGAGAGAATATTAAAAACAGCAAGAGAAAAACAGACATTTTACCAAAGCAAACCCACTCACATTCCTGCGGATTTCTCAATGCAAGCATTAAAGGATAGGAGAGCCTGGAGCAAGATCTTTGAAGCTTTAAAAGACAGCACGTTTCAATCCAGTTTGTTGTGTCCAGCAAAATTATCCTGAAAATTGAAGCAAAAGTAAAAATTTTTCATGACCAAGAATCCCTAAAGAAATTTGCAACCACTAGCCCAGCATTGCAGATAATACCTGAAGGAATCTTTATGGGAGGTAGAGAGACAAGTAGCACTGAAAAACATGGAGGAAAGGAAACACCTAAAGAGAAAATGGAACAAAAAATAGATTCATATTTGAATCATTTGCACTTGATATTAGCTAAAAGGCCAAGGAGCAATATTTTTGAATCATTTGATTGGCATCCTTCTAAAACAATACCAGCTTTCTGATAAAATCTGTGAATCTTCCCCATAATTATTTTAATAGTATATATAAGTTTGCAAAACATAATTATATTCAACATGGATAATTGGTATAAAATCTTTAAAATATGTATGCATGAAGTTAGGGATGGATATGTAAGTAAAATGATAAACCAAATCTGACAAAATGTTAGCAATTAGTGAAATGTGAGTAAATAATTTATGAAAGTTTAAAAAATCTGAAATAACTAAGCATGGCACTCTATTGCTTTAAGTGTAGTATACTTATGTGATCTTATGTGATATAGATTTAAGCTCATTTAATGTAGTATTTGGTCTTGGATGTAAGTTTATCCTAAGAAAACTGATGCAATGACAACCTGAATGTCTTTTGAATGCACAAATATTTACCTTTCAGTACTCAGCTAAGGAATTTGAAATTTAACTTCTCTCTTTCTCTTTCTCACGTTGTCTAGCCTTATTAATTTCACTGTTATAGTTCTCTTCTTATGTAGACTGGTGGGTGAAGCCATATTAAAGAATTTTAACAAATATATAGTAAGATACAGAAAAAATAACATTTGGCAAATTGTCCCAATAAAGGGCTCTGCTGCACTCAGAAAAGGCATCAAGGTATGGCCAGAGCAGCCCATTCTAGAGGTGGGAAACTAAGCTAGTGGATGCTGATTTGAGTGGTAAAGTGAGTCAGATGCAGAAGATTAAATATGTTAAATATCACACATGGTTTCTCTGATTTGGGAAACCCAGAACACAGGCATTCTATAGAAACAAATGAGTGTGACAGTAGGAGTTAGAGCGGGATGGGGAGGGTGTGGTAGGTCAAAAATTGGGAGGGGAAGGTCGTAATACTGATGTGATATATATGTGCACAAAATACTCAAGTTTATTGTAAACATTATGTATTGCATATATATATATATATATATATATATTAATAAAATATTGGGAAAAACCTGGAAAAACAGATTTAAGCAGATACTGGTATGCTAATATGCACTGTAGCATTAATCATAGTAGCTGAAAGGTGAAAGTAACACGTGTCCATTAATAGATGAATATGAATATAACTACTAAAATATTACTTGGCTATAAAAATGAAGCTTAAACACATGCTACTACATGGACGAAATTTGAAACCATTATTTTAAGTGAAATAATTTAGGCACAAAAGGACAAAGGCAGATGGTACTTAAATGAGATTATCTGGATTTGGCAAATTCATAGAGACAGAATGTTGATTAGAGATAACAGGGGCTGGGAGTATGGGAGGATGATTACTTGATGGGTGCAGATTGTTTGGGGTGGTTAAGGTTTTTTTTTTTAATACAAGGTCTCACTCTGTAGTTCAAGGTGGTCCTGAACTCACTATATAGCTCTCAAATTCATGGCAATGGCCTCAACTTCTGGCTGGCCTCAAAATCATGGCAATTCTCCTGCCTCAGCCTCCCAAGTGCTAGGATTACAGTAATGCTTCACCATGCCCAGCTTATGTGGTGCTGGGGAATCCAATCCTGGGCCTTGTGCTCCTTGGCAAGCCCTTTAACCTCTGAGCTGTACCCCTAAACCCTGATTAAAATTTTGAACTAGACATTAATGTTGGTTACACAACATTGTGAACATAATTAATGCTACCTAATTGTACACTCCAGAATGGTTAAATTGACAAATTTTATGTTCTGTACATTTTACTACAGCAAAAGTTGGCTTAATCTAAAGAAATTGCTGGGGACTGGAGGAATGGCACAGTAGTTAAAGTGCTTGCCTTATAAGTGCAAGGCCCTGGGCTCAGTTCCCCAGCATCCCATAAGCTGGGTGTGGTGGCACACGCCTGTCATCCCAGCACTTGGCAGGCTGAGGCAGGAGGATTGCAGAGTCCAAGGCTATCCTGGGCTACATAGTGACACCCTGTCTAAAAAAAGAAAAAGAAAGAGAAAGAAAGAAAGAAAGAAAGAAAGAAAGAAAGAAAGAAAGAAAGAGAAAGAAAGAAAGAAAGAAAGAAAGAAAGAAAGAAAGAAAGAAAGACATTGCTGGTCTGTCATCCATAGAGTCAATTTCCATGCATAGGTTTGACTCTACTTCCCCTAGGACATAAAAGAATCGTAATGTGGTAATGGGTCTTGAGGTAGCAAGGGATGATAATAGTGGGTCTTAGGAATAATCGTAGCACTCTGGGAGGCTGGAGCAGGAGGATCACAAATTTGAGTCCAGCTGGGGCAACTTAGTGATACCTCAAAACCAAAAACAAAAAATGAGTTGGTGACATACCTCAGTGTGAAGGACCCAGTGTCACAACAAAATGAAGAAAAAGGAGAAGAGAAAGAAAAGAAGAGGAGGAGGAGGTGGTGGCAGCATTGGCAATTGACCAAATGTGGAGAAGAAAAAGAAGAGATAATTAACCAAATGTTGAGAGTCCTCAAGTCGCACAGGAGAGGAAGGGCTGCCTCTGTCAACAGAGGAGGCTCAGTGAAGGCTGAAGCTTCAGGCATGCAGATCTGTTCTGATCAACTCTGATATTTCTATTCCAGAGCTCAAGTCCCAGTCTGCCCAGTCAGTTGCCTTGTTTTGACATAAGCAAGCTACATGTCCTGTGGAATTCAACCCGTGTTCTAACTTAGTCACCTTCAAGATTTGGCTTTGTGGCTGATTTTAGGCTACATCAGTCCCAGGCCTAGAAGAGATAAAGAGATTTCTCTGAAAAAGCTGGGTGTGATGTTGTGTGCCTATGATCCCTGCGACCTAGGAGGCCAAGGCAAGAAGACTGCAAGTTTGAGGCCAGCTGGCACAACTTAAGAAGACCCAAAATAAAAATTTTATAGAAAGCTCTGAGATGGAACTCAATGGTGCAGTGGTTTCCTAGCATGTGCTGCAAGACCCTGGATTCACTCCCCGGGATCCACTCCCACCAAATTCTTTTGTATTCTATAGTATAATAGACTTCATTTTTTTAGGTTCAAAGCAAATCTGAAAATAAAGTACATTTTAAAAAGATAGCAATTGTCAACCCAGTTTATTTTATCCAGCAAAATTATCCCTGAAAATTGAAAAAGAAGTAAAAATTGTTCATGATCAAGAATCCTTAAAGAAATTTGGGACTGCTAGCCCAGCATTGCAGAAAATATTTGAAGGAATCTTTGAGAGAAGCAGAGAGACAAGCAGCAACAAAAATATGGAGGGAAGGAAACACCTAAAGAGAAAGTGTAGCAAAAAAGATTGGTATTTTAATCATTTGATTGGTATCCTTTTAAAACAGTACCAGCTTTCTCATAAAATCTGTGAATATTCCCCCATAGTTATTATTTTTAATAGTATATGTTTGCAAAACATAATTATATTCAATGTAGGGAATTGGTATAAAATCTTTAAAATGTGTATGCATTAAGTTAGGGATGGATAGGTAGGTAAAAAGATAAACCAGATCTGGCAAAATATTAGTAATTAGTGAAATGTGAGTAAATAATTTATGAAGCCTAAAAAAATCTGAACTAGGCATGCCACTCTATCTATTGCTTTAAGTGTGCTATACTTATGTGATATAGATTTAAGTTCACTTAACATAGCAATTCAATATAGACTTAAGCTTGTCTAATGTAGCATGTTTTTTGAATGTACATTTACCTTCCAGTACTCAGCTAAGGAATATGAAATTTAACTTCTTTTTCTTTCTCACGTTTTCTAGCCTTATGAATTTCATTGTTATAGTTCTCTTCTCATGTGGACTAGCGGGGGGGGGGGGCGGTGCGGTGAGGCCATGTTAAAGAATCTCAGCAAAGATATAGTAAGATACACAATAAAAGAACTTTGGGCAAATCGTCCCAATAAAGGGCTTGGACTTACAGAAGAGGCATCAAGATGTGGCCACTGCAGCCCATTGTATGGGTGGGAAACTGAGCTAATAAGTGGTGATTTGAGTGGTGGAGTGAGTCACACACAGGTGATTAAACATGTTAAATATCACATGGTTTCTCTGAATTGGGAAACCCAGAACACAGGCATTCTGTAGAACCTGATGAGTGTGATAGTGGGAGTTACAGGGGGTTGGGGAGGGTGTCGGAGGGTCAAAAACGGGGAGGTGAAGGGATCATAATACTGATGTGATATATATGTGCACAAAATACCCAAGTTCATTGTAAACATTATGTATTGCATGCATATATATATATATATATATATATATATATTAACAAAAATGGAAGAAAGAAAGGAAATAGTGTGGAGACTTTACATGTAACTCAGGTCCCATTCATGCACAGCTTTACCCACTACCTATGTTCAACAACATAGCCTTACATTAGTTAGAGTTCATGAATTCTCATTGACAGGTTATCAACTAAGTTCATGGTTTGTATGAGGTTTTCTCTCAATACACATCTCTGGGTTTCAAAAGACATACTGATTTGGATCCACCATTATAATAACATACATAATTGTTTCATTACTCTTAAAAATCCATCTGTGCTGCACAGTGAGTTCCAGCCTGGACCACAGAGACCCCTGTCTCAAAAAAAAAAAAAAAAAAAAAAAAAAAAAAAAAAAAAAAAAAAAAAAAAAAAAAAAAAAAAAAAAAAAAGGAGTAACAGCACTGCACAATGTCTCCTCATGAACCCACTTAAAAAGTCGAGAATTTAGTTAGAAAAAGTGTGTTCAGTGTAGCTAGGAAGGAGAGGAGCGTCCCCAGCAACTGAAAGAAAGGTCAGAAAGGCCAGGGGAAGGTCAGAAATTCCGAAGGATCACTGAAAGCAGAGTTAAAAAAATCCCAGCAGCCTGGGAAGCCGCCGCAGGCTAGCTGCAAATGGCTGGAGCCGCAGGCAGCTGCAGACAGAGGAAAGCTCGCGTGGGCCTGAACATCTGACAAAGCTGGGAGAGGATGGAGCACCCCAACAAGGAACAGGAAGCTGCAGGAGGGTCAGAAGTCCTGAAGTCACATTGGAAGAGGAGGAAAGAAGCAGCCGACTCGGCACAGCCCTGAGCTGCCAGCATCCACAGACCACAGACGGAGGAAAGTCTGGAGCCAGAACCTCAGCCTGAGGTAAGCACAGATCCAGAGAAGTGGGAATTGTTGGCAGCTGGCGGCCCCAGCCTCCGAAACACCAACCTGCGGGTAGTGTGTACTACAAACACAATATGTGCTCCCCCTAGAAAAGGCCCCGGGATCCCAAACCAGAAACAGGGCTCAGCAGCCATCGCAGGCAATGATGTCAGCAGGAGCCATTTTTAAAAGAAGGGGAAAAAAGAGCCAAGACTGAACCCTTTAGAGTAAAAGAAAGCTCAGAAGACCACATCAGGGCTTTGGGGGTCACCCTTAAACGGTGCCTAGGAAAAAAATGGCACAAGCAGCAGCGAGGAGAAAGTGGGGGGAAAGGCTGCTGATCCCCTGAACGGAGCACTTCTGCTCAGAGGGTGGAGAGCCCCACTCTGGGGGAGGGAAGCCAGGACAGACTGAGAGCTGTGCTGAGTGGGGGGGGGGGAACAAGACACCTCAAAAGGGGGATCATCACCCCGTTCCTCCGGCACTCACCAGGGGCTTCCAGGTCACTGCTGCCATGCACACCAGAGGCATCTAGGACCAGGAAGTCCAACACCTGTCCATCCCGTGAGCCAGAGGCTTCCAGGGAATTACATCATCTTGCCAATCCTGAGCCCCAGAAACTTCCAGAGGCATCTAGGACCTGGAATTCCATCGCCCTGTCTGTTCCTTGGGCCAGAGGATTCCAGAGGCATCTAGGACTGGGCCTTCACCAAACCCTTCTTTCCTGCACACCAGAGAGAGCCCGAGGTAGCAGAACCATGGGGAAACATGGTAACAAATCTCCTACAAAAAGGCCTGACACCCCAGAAGATGATACCAGGGATACTGAAATTGCAGAATCCAAAGATGAAAATGGCAAAAATAATGGTAACTTCTGGGTCCAGATGTTCACTGAATTAAAGCAGGAATTAAAGCAGGAAATAAGATAGACAGCGGAAAAGCTACACCAACACATAGCTAAGCTAAAAGCAAGCCTTGAAAAGCAAAAAGAGGAGACCATAGAAGAAATATACCAGGAGATAATGAAGGCAATACAAGAAATTAGAGAAGAACACAACAACAGAGATATAAAAAAATTGAATGCAGATATTAGGAAGTGAAAAACACACAGGAAATAATAAGCAAGCACATTAAACATCTTCCGAATAGAATATCAGACCTAGAAAATAAGGTGACTGAGCTGCAACATACAGGCAGTGAAGAACACAAAGTAAATAAGAAAGAAAGCGAATCTGTAATGATTCGACTGATAGATGATTCAAGAAGAAACAACCTCAGAATTATGGGAGTCCAGGAGAAGGCTGAGGACAAAACAAAAGGCTTAAAGGACATGTTTAATGAAATTATGGAAGAAAATTTCCCAAATCTAAGAAAAGAAATGAACATGGAACTATTACAGGCATATAGAACACCAAACAACTTTGATCAGAAGAGATCCTCATCACGACACATCATAATTAAAATACTAGAAACCCAACACAAAGAGAAAACACTAAAAGCGAGAAGAGAAGAACAGAAGGTGACCTACAAAGATAAGCCCATCAACTGCAGACAACTGCAGACTTCTCAATCCAGACTCCAGCAAAATTGTCTTTTAATTTAAAGGGAAAAATTAAAATGTTCCATGATATAGAAAGCTTAAAGGAATTTGCAGCCACTAAGCCAGTGTTGCAGAGAATAGTTAAAGGAAACTTAGAAAGTGAAAGGGAGGCCAGCGACACCAATGAAATAAGTTATGAAAGTTAAAAAATTCTGAAATAACTAAATTTGCCTTCATATCTGTCACTTTAAGTATACTTATGTGGTATAGATTTAAGTTCATTTAATGTAGCAATGTGATATAGTTTTAACTTTGTTTTATTGTAGCAATTCACGCATTAGGTCACTGATGAAAATTTATCCTAAGAAAACTGATTGATGTAAAGATAAACCTGTGAATGTACAAACATGTACCTTCCAGTATTCAGCTAAGGCATTTGAAATTTAACTTCTTTTTCTTTTTTCCCAAATTTACTAGTCTTTTGAACTACATGCTTATAGTTATTTTCTAATGTGAACTGCTGGGTAAGGCCAGGTGTAAGAATAGCAACAAAGATATAGCAAAATACAGAAAAAAACTTTTGGTAAATATCCCAATAAAGGGATTGGTTGGACTCAGAGAAGAGGCATCAAGATTTGACCCCTGAGACCTATTCAAGGAATAGGAAGCTCAGTTAGAGTGGTGACTTAAGTGAAACGATTTAGGTGCGGAAGATTAATATGTTAAGTACTGTATAGTTTCTCTGACTTGGAAAATCCAAACACAGACATTCTATAGAACCACATGAAGTGATAGCCAGAGTTGAGGGAAGGGATAGGGAGGGAGTGGGAGGGTCAAAATGGGAAGGGATTGTAAAGTTGATATGATACATATGTGCATGAAATACCCAAATTCATTGTAAATACTATGTATTACATATGTATATCAATAAAAATAGCGGGGGGGGGGGGGACCATCCATCACAAGCAGCCTATTTAACTCTTCCTTTACTCTATAACCACTGGCAACCACTGTATTTTATTAACTCCATAGTTTCGTCTTTTGCAGAATTTTTTTCTTTTTGTGAGACAGGACCCTGCTTTGTAGTCCAGCCTAGTCCTGAGCTCACTATGTTGCCTAGGCTGACCGCGAACTCACAGCAGCTATCTTGTTCTGCCTCCCAAGTGCTGGATTGCAGGTGTGTGTCGCCATGCCTGGCTTATGTGGTGCTGAGGAATCAAACCTAGGGCCTTGTGTTTGCTACACAAGTGCTCTAACTGCTGTGCTATTCCTTAAGCCTCCAGAATGTTTTACTTAGGAATCGTACAGTCTGTCTTGGTCACTTTTTCATTTCTGACGCACAGTGTCTGATACCCACAATATAAAAGAGGAAAGGATCATTTCACTTGTCAGGTTTAGGAGGTGCCAGCAAGAGTAGAAGGATTTGGCGGAGAACAGTTGCTCACCACATTGCAAGAGAAAGAATCCCACAGGGGAAATCTGGGAAAAGAATGTATCCTTCCAGGCTATGCCCAAGTGATCCACCACACCCTCAGTAACCCACTGCTCCCTACCAGGTCCAACCTAACAGCATTTGAAGTCCATAGACCGTGTAATAACTATACCAATTCACAGCATCCAAATACATAAGGCTTGTGGGGGACATTCCAGATCCAAACCATAGCCTTTTCACACTGTAGTACGTATTAAAGATTTCTCATATCTTTTCATGGCTTGTTAATTTGTTTTTAGCACTGGGTAATATTCCATTGTCTGAAAGTACCACAGTTTGTTCATTTACCTACTGAAGGACATCTTGGTTGCTTCAAAGATTTGGCAATTACGAATAAAGCTGCTATAAACATTTGTGTGCAGGCTTTTTGTTTTTGAGACAGGGTTTCCCTCTGTCATCCAGGCTGGTCCTGAACTCACTATGTAGCCCAGTCTGACCTTAATTTCTGCCTCAGCCTCCCTTGTGCTGAGATTACAGGTTTGTGCCATTTTGGCTGGCCTATGTGGTACTGGGGAATCTTAACTCAGGGCCTTGCGCTTGCTAGGCAAGCGCTTTGTTGCTGAGTTATTCCTCCAGCCCTGTCTGAGGGTTTTAATGTGGACATAATTTTTCAACTAACTTGGGCAAATTGCCAAGGAACAATAAAAAAGTTTAGTTTTATAAGAAACTGTTAAAATGTCTTCCATGATGGTTGTACCATTTTTCATTCCTACCAGCAGTTGATGAGAATTTCTGCTTCTCCATATCCTTGTCAGCATTTGGTGTTGTGTTACAGATTTTGACTGTTGCAATTGGTATGTAGTGGCATCATTGCTGTCTTAATTTGCATGTCCCTGGTGACATATGTGGATCATCTTTTTTACATGCTTATTTGCCATCTGTCTTTCTTGGGTGAAATGTCTGTTTAGTTCTTTTACCTATGTTTTAATTAAACTTATTTTTAATTGATATATAAAATCATAGAAGTTGTACTAGGGCTGAGAATGTAGCCTAGCATAAATGAAGTACTGAGTCTCATCTGAGTATCACAAAAAGAAATTGTATATATTAATGCAATAATGTGATATTTTGTTACATGTATATACTGTGTAATGTTTAAATCAGATTAAACATATCTATCTTTTCAAAAATGTATTATTATTATTATTATTATTATTATTATTATTATTTGAGACAAGGTCTGGCTCTCTAGTCCAAGCTGGTCCTAAACTCACTATGTATCCCAGGCTGGCCTTGAACTCATGGTAATCCTCCTGCCTTAGCCTCTTGAGTTCTGGGATTACAGGCATGTGCCACCACACCAGGCTAATTTTTATGTGGTGCTTGGGGATGGAACCCAGGGCCTTGTGTGTGTTAGGCCAGTGCTCTAGCCACTGAGCTACAAACCCAGCACCAGGCATTTATTATTTTTATGGTGAAAACTTTCAATATCAATTCTTGTAGATTTTTGAAATGTACAATACATTGTCATTTTCTATGGTAACCCTTCTGTGCAATTACTGTACCAAAATTTCCTGAGCCTCTGTAACTTAGTACTTACTGATCAACTGTCCTGTTCTTCCCCTAACACTATTCTCTCTGGCCTCTGGTGGCCACCATTCTGCTCTTTACTTTTACATAATCAACTTTTTTAGGTTCCACATAGGAGTGAAATCACAGTTACTTGTTCATGTGTGGCTTATTTCACTTTATGTGATGACACCAACTTCCATTCGTGTTGTTCCAAACGACGATTCCATTCCTTAATATGAATGAATGGTATGCCATGGAATATATTGTAGTATATTTTCTTTATCCCCTCATCAGCTGTGGACACTTAGGTGTTTCTACATCATGGCTGCACTGAATGTGAAAGCGTACACACCTCTGTGGCATAACAACCTCATCTCCTTTGGACAAATGCCCAGTATGGGCAGTGTTGTTTCTTTTTTCATTGTTCAGTATTGAGTTACTTGTGTATTTTGAATACCAGTCTTTTATCAGATATGTCTTTTGCAAATATATTTTCCCAGTCTGTAGCTTGTTTTGGAAAATTTTTCTCTGACTTTAAATCTTAAATCCATTTTATCAATTATTTTCTTTCATGGATCATGCTTTTAGCATTGTACATAAATAGTAATTGTCATACTAAAAATCACCTAAAATTTCTCCTTTGTTATCCACTAAGAGTTTCTTTTTTAACATTTATGTCTGTGAATCACTTATTTATTTATTTATTTATTTATTTATTATTTATTTATTTTGAGACAGGATCTTGCTCTGTAGCCCAGGTTGGCCTTGAACTCACAGTAACACTCCTGCCACCTGGTGAGTACAGGCGTGCACCACCACACCTGGTTTATGTGGTGCTAGGGAATCAGACTCAGGTAGTTAGCACTTACTAGACATGTGCAGAACAGAATGACTTAGGACAACTTTTCTAGGCAATATCAAGCTTTTCTGTAGTTTCATTGATGTATAGCCTAATCAGCAAATTAGGAGAAGTGCTGTTGTTCCACATCTTTACCTATCCTTGGTACTATCACTTTCAATTTTTTGCCAATATGAGGACTCTAAAATGTGATCTCTTTTCTTTTCCTGTGTGCCACCACGCCAAGCTTATGTGGTGCTGGGGAATTGCACTAAGAGCCTTGCGCTTTCTAGGCAAGTGTTCTAACTGCTGTGCTATTCCTCTACCCCTATCTCATACTTTAAATTGGCATTTTCCTGATAACTAACGAAATTAAACATTTTCTCTTGTTCTTACAGGCATTTGGGCCGTGAACTCTGAATACTTTTCTGTCGGTTGTGTATCTTTTGCTTGTTGAATCACAGGGCTTCATTTTCAATTTGGGCATGGATTTTTTTTTTTTTTTTTTTTGAGACGGGGTTTCCCTCTGTTATCCAGGCTTGTCCTGAACTCACTAACCCAGGCTGACCTTAGACTCAGGCAATCCTCCTGCCTCTGCATCCCAAGTGCTGGGATTATAGGTGTGTACCACTATGCTTAGCTTTGGACATGAAATTTTTGATGGGTTTTGACTGAAATAATGCATTTCTCCATTTTGTGATTTGTTTTTGTACTGTTCATGGTGTTTTTATTTTATTTATTTATTATTTATTTTGGGTGTGGGGTCTCATTTTGGTAGTTCAGGCTGGTCCTGAACTCACTACGTAGCCCAGGCTGGCCTCAATCTCACAACAATCCTTTTGCCTGAGCCTCCAAAGAGCTGGTATTACAGATGTGCACCACCTCTCCCAGTTTATGTGGTGCTGGGGAATCCAACCCAGGGCCCCGAGCTTGCTATGCAAGCACTTTAACCAGGCGCATTCTTTTTTTTTTTTTTTTTTTGAGATAGAGTCTTGCTCTATGTTCAGGTTAGCTTGGAACCCACTGTGTACCCCAGGCTGGCCTTGAACTAACAGCAGTCCTCCTGCTTCAGTCTCCTGAGTGCTGGGATTATAGGCATGTGCCACTATGCCCAGTTTATGTGATGCTGGGGTGTTATATAGTGACACCCCCCCCCACACACACACACACAATCCCTCATGTATTGGGCTGTTAAGAGGTAGGGCTTGGTTGGAGGGGGCGAAACCGTGGTGCTTGACCCAGAACGGGCAGACTACTTGGAGGGCTAACTCCGTCCTTCCTCCTGAACTTCGCTGCCGTGCCGTGAAGAGGTCTCTGGTTGCACTCCTGCTGTTTGTGCTCACCATTGCTGTCTGGCCACATATAGATTGTCACCTTCTGAATCTGTGAACAAAAATAAATCTTTTCTCCCTTAAGTTGTGGATGTCGAGTATTCTGCAGTCAAATGGTCTACCCCTGAGGTATACCCCTTAATGTCAGGTATTACGTCCTAGCAACAAGAAAGTAACTGAGACATAGAGAATGAAATCCAGGGCCCTGTGCTTGCTAGGCAAGTGCTTTCACTGCTGAGCTATGCCCCTAGCCTCAGGAAGTTGTTGTTATTATTTAAGACATGGTCTCCCTTTGTAGTCTAGGCCAGTCCTGAACTCACTGTGTAGCCCAGATTGGCCTCAAACTCAAGGTAATCCTCCTGCTTCAGCTTCCCAAGTGTTGGGATTACAGATGTGTGCCACCATGCCCGGTTTATATGATGCTGAGGCAACTGAATCCAGGACGTTGGGTTTGTAAGGCAAATGTTTTAACCACTGAGTTACGCACCCTGGCCCCAAAGAACCTATTTTCAGTATGACACGTTCTTCCTGTTCATACCCTCTCTACTGTGTCTGGAATGATTGCTGAGGTTAAGACTTTCCCAGAAGCTGAGGGGACCATAAGAATTCAGAGCAAACACTTGAAATAAGGTTTTTTTTTTGGGGTTTTTTTTTTTTTTTTTTTTTTTTGAGACTGGGTCTTGCTCTGTAGCCCAGGCTGGTCCTGAACTCACGGTGTAGCCCAGGCTGACCTCAAATTCATGGAAATCCTCCTGCCTCAGCCTCCTGAGTGCTGGGATTACAGGCATGTGCCCAGCTTTATGTGCTGCTGGGAAATCGAACTCAGGGCCTTATGTTATCTAGGCAAGCACTTTAACCACAGTGCTGTTCCTCCAGCCCCTTGAAAGAAGTTTTGATGTGGCCAGTTCTACCCTAAGAATGTGAATTAACTCCTGGCAGCAGCCTTGCCACTTTATGGTGTGACTTCAACCTGAAGAGTCATCACAAGATGTGACAGGCTAGTTTCTAAAAAGAAGCATTATTAAATGCTTAGGAAATCCCCTTGCCCCAGATTATCCCTCTGTCACTGCTCCTCTATTTGGTATTTCTGTGTTGGAAAGAGAAGACATCTAACACAAGCGAACTACTCCAGAGAAGGACTTACCTTTAAACATTGTTTCTCATTTTCCTGGTAAATCCTATCCCATCATAATTACATAATTAGCTTGATATTCCAAATCATAAGATGCCCAAACAACCGCTTAAACTTCTCGACCTTGTGCTTTTGTGAATAACTTTCATTTCCATGACCTTGGGGGAACACACAGGCCAGATATACTGGTTTCCCCATTGTGCTACAGATGCTCTTCTTCCTTCAATCCCCTCAGCACAAAATAATGGTAAAACAGCGAACATATGGGGCTGAGTGTGTAGCTCAATGCCTAAAGCACTTACCTAGCTAGCAAGCATATGGCCCTGGGTTCGATTCTCCAGCACCACTTAAGTAGTGGTGCACATTTGTAATCTTTTGCTGTGTGTTCAAGGCTAGCCTGGGCTACAGAGACCTTGTCTCAAAAAGGGGGGGGGGGGAACTGTAGAGAGAACTCTTGAAAAGTAAAAGAGTTTTATTTAATTTTCTCAGAATGACAAGGAAAAATATTACATTCATTTAAGATCAATAACCTATAAAAAGGAACATTTAGAGAACCACCAGGGCTGGAGGAATGGCTCAGCGGTTAAAGCACTTGCCCAGCAAGCACTCCATCAAGTGCTAAGTACCCGAGTTGATTCCCCAGCACCACATAAGCTGGGCGTGGTGGCACACACCTGTAATCTCAGCACTTGGGAAGCTGAGACAGGAGGATTGCCAGGAATCCAAGGCCAGCCTGGGCTCCATAGTGAGTTCAGGACCAGCCTGGGCTATAGAGCGAGACCCTGTCTCAAAAAAAGAGAGAACCATCAAAAACTCCTCAGAGTTGTGCAATAACCATAGAAAGGTTATTATTATTATTATTATTACAGAGTCTCACTGTGTGCCACCACACCTGGTTTATGTGGTACTGGGAAATTGAACCTAAGCCTGTGCGCTTGCTAGCAAGCATTTTAACTGCAGAACTATTCCTCAAGCCCACAAAGAAGGCTTTTCAGAGCAGCCAGAAAAAAGAATGCCTACCAAAAAAAATTTGAAAGGGAAGCATGGTGCTGCACACTTGTAATCCCAGCACTCTGCAGGCTGAGGCAAGAGGATTGTGTAAGTTTGAAGCTAGGCTGGGCTACCTAGTGCATTCGGGACCAGCTTGGATGACAGAGAGAGACTGCCTCTAAAAAAAAAATTCGACTGACAGCAGATTTTATAACAGCAATAATAGAAACCAGAAGGCAGTGTCATAATATCTCCTAAGTGTTAAAAAAAGTAATTTACAATTGAGTACCCAAAAAATCTATTATTTGTTTGCTCTATAGTCCAAGGTGGTACTGAGCTCACTATGAAGCCCAGGCTGGCCTTGCTTCACAGCCTCCCAATGCTGGTGTTGCCACCATGCCTAGCTAAGCTTTTTATGGTGCTAGGGTATCAAACCCAGGACCTTGTGTATGCTAGGCAAGCACTTTAGCCACTGAGCTATTCCCCTAGCCCAATAAATCTATCTTTTCAGAAGAATAAAGTTTAAAAAGAACATTTGTAAATATGCACAGAGCTTCCTATTAAGTGATCGGCACTAAAGGATCTCCTAAGGAGTGCTGAATTTTAAGAAGGTGGGCAAATAAAATGATAAACAAATACTTAAAACCAAATGAATATTTTTTGCATAAAATAATGACATTTTAAACATTTATTTTTGGTATTAATGCCTTCCTTTAAAAAAGAACTAAAATGGAAGTCACAATAACATGTAAGTCAAAGTTTTATAAGGTCCTCTTATTGTCTGGGTAGAGATTATGATAATATTTAACTTTAGAATTCAGATTAAATCTTTATGGTAAAATTTCATAGCTAACCCTAAAGAAATCTTTGAAGAGGACTGAGTTTTTTTTTAGAAAAGAGAAAATACACAATACTCCAAACAATATAAAATATTTTAAAAATTAGAAAAAGAATATGATTGATTTGAAAACCTAGATGGCTGAGCATAGTGGTACCCACCTGTAACTCCAGCTCTCTGTGACAGGAGAATTGCAAAATTCAAGTCTGGACTGAGCAACTGAGTGACTTAATTAGACCTGTTTCAAGAAAAGGGGAGGTAGCTGAGGATGTAGCTCAGTGCAAAAGCCCTGGATTAAATTCACAGTACCACAAAAACAAAGACAAAACACTTAGATGAATAGAACCAATTCCAGAAAATTCATTTAGTTACTAGAAGAGATCACTTATAACTGCCATAGACAAAGACAATATACAAAGATGCAAAAATCCTAAGCATTTATTAACAAACCAAATCCAGGCTCAATAAAATAAGATTTAATGTAACACAAAAATATTCAGCTCAGGCTGGAGAAATAGCACAGTCGTTAAAGCGCTTACTTAGCATGTGCAAGGCTCTGAATCCAATTTCCCAGCACTACGTAAACTGGGCGTGATAGGGCATGCCCATAATCCCAGCACTCAGGAAGGTGAGGCAGCAGGATTGCTGTGATTTTTAGGCCAGCCTGGACTACAGAGGGAGACCCTATCTCAAAAAAAAAAAAAATGGATTTGATTCTGGAAATGCAAGAACAATTTAATGTAATAAGCAGGATAGTGGTGCAGGATTTCAAGTTCAGGCCAGCCTAGGCTATATTGCCAGTTTAAGTCTATCCTGAATTGTGTAAAGAGACTGAACAATTAACAAATAAGTTCCTATAACAAGTTGGCCATTGAAAGGTGGCTCTGTGACTCTGAGAGGAATCTTGGTTCTTAACAGTTTTAGAATAAGAGGATTCTAGGACAGGGTAGGGCCCAGAGGAGGGAGGGAATGTCTAGAGGGGGCAGACTAGGGAAGGGCTTATGTGGTCCATTCACACATAGGGCATGATAATAATACAGGAACAACTCTGAAGTACTGAGGTATTAAGGAGGTATTAACCTCATTTGACAAACGATAAACCTAAGGAGAAATATGTTTAGGAAATTTGACTAAGGTCACAGCACTAAGTAGTTGAATTGCAATGCAAAACCAGGTTGTTGTGGGTCTAAAGCTCATGCTGTGAACCAATAAGCTGTTACCTTAAATAGTGATAGTAGTAGGTGTTCATTAAGTGGCAGTTGTCACAGGACAGGATGCAAGTGGCCCTCAAACCTGACATGGGAACCCAGGTCCGCCCTGCCCCGCAGAATAGGTCCACTAATTCCCATCACAGAAAACCCCTTTTCAGGACTAGTTAGTAAGAAGCTTGGGAAAGATTTGACAAAAGTACACACTCAAAAAGTGCAGGCCCACAAGAGGTGGAAATGGGTGCAAAATGTTTCACAGTACATACAGTTTGGGCCCTCTTGAGATGGTAATGGTGGCCCAAGACACCTAGGAGTGTACATTCAGAGACTGCAGGATCTTATTAGATGAAAAGAGGTGAACAAAACTTAAAAGTGCAAAGTGTGGGCCCTCTTGAGATGGTAATGAAGGTGTACTCTGTAGTCAGAGCTTGACATGTATATGTCTTTTACTGGAGGGGGGCGGAGATGTGAAAATCTATGGAATTTGTGAATCTACAGAAAGTTTGGGGTTTGGCCTCACCCCCACTTAAAAAGATGATGGTTCATTTTCTATCATTCTACCCGGTAAAGTGGGGAAGCTAAGATATTTTGCCCGAAAACATTTTTGGGCTCTCCAATCTGCTAAAAGTCAGGTTCCTAACCTTTGTCACCTAAGTTAACTTATGGACTGAATATATCTTTAAGGGATTTTGGGTGTGAAGGGCCAGGAAGAAAAGCACAAACAAACCAAGAGATAACTTTGGGTGGTTCTGATTGTTTCTTAATGTTGCAGTCTTCTAAAAATCACAATTTTTAAAAATGATTTTATTTCTCTCCATTCTACCTGTCTTATTTCTAACCTATTGTGCCTCAGTGGACAAGTGTCAGTTACTGTACATCTGCTCTAACACCCGTTACACATGTCAATGTACACAATAGCCCCTTTTGATGATAAAGAGACTAACATACAGAGAGAACAGGTGATTTGGCAAAGGCCCTATAGCTGACATGGAGTCAGCTGGCAGGTTGGCTGGCTGTGCCAGATTCATGCCTCACAAGTTGAAAAATGAAGTCATGGAGGAAGGAGGCAGGTATAGAGAAGGACTTTATTTAAGAAAAGTAAGAGGCTTCTGGGTCAAGATGGCGGCAAAGTAACAGAGCTGCACAATGTCTCCCCATCAACCCACTTAAAAAGTCAAGAATTTAGCCATAAAATGAGTGTTCAGTGTAGCCAGGACAGAGAGGAACACCTCAACAACAAGGAGGCCAGGGGAAGATCAGAAATTCTGAAGGAATATCAAAAGCTAAGGGAAAAAAAAAACCCCAGCAGCCCAGGAAGATGCCCCAGGTGGGTTGCAAACAGCTGGGAGGGGCAGGCATCTGCAGACAGAGGAAAGCCCACATGGAGCCCAGAATCTGACTGAGCTAGGAGAGGAAAGAGCACTCCCACAACTGACAGGAGACTGCGGGAAGGTCAGAAATCCTGAAGACATATCAGAAGTGGAGGAAAAAAGTATGGCCCTGAGCTGCTGGCATCCACAGACCACAGTCAGAGGAAAGTCAGGAAGCCAAAAACTCAGTCTGAGGTAAGCGCTGATCTGGAGAAGTGGGAATTGTTGGCAGCTGGCAGCCCCAGCCTCCGAAAAACCAACCTGCTGGTAGTGCGTACTACAAACACAATTTGTGCTCCCCCAGAAAAGGCCCCCAGGAGCCCAGATCAGAAGCAGCACTCTGTAGCCGTAACAGGCAATGACATCAGCAGGAGCCATCTTTAAAAAAAAAAAAAAAAAGAAGCTGGAGGCTGAACCCATTGGAGTAAAAGAAAAAGAACTCTCAGAAGAGCACATCAGGGCTTTTGCAGGTCACCCTTAAACAGTGTCTAGGAAGAAACTGGCACAAGAGGCAGAGAGAGGAGAAAAGGGGAAAAAATGTTGATGATCTCCTGAATGGCTGATATCAATGTAGTGGGTGCATCTCCGAGGGTGGAGAGCCCTGCCCTGGGGAGAGGGAAGTCAGGACAGGCGGGAAAGCTTTGCTGAGGGAACCAGGGGTGAACAAGACACCTCAAAGGCCATCAGACGCTCAGGTCTCCCTCACTGCCTACTCTCAGCACAGAACTAAGAAGAATTGTGGCTCCCTGCCACACACCACCAAAGCTGTTCAAAGAGACCTCTCAGTTAAGCCTCTAAAGTGAAATCCCTCAATACCAGAAACATGGGAAGAAGACAGGGCAACAGGGCACACACAGAGATGACTGAGACCCCAGATACTAATGTCAGGGGTCCTTCAATAGTGGAACTCATAGGGAAGGAAGTAAAAAAACAAATAAATGAATCAATCAACAAATTCAAACAAGATATTCTCAAAGAAATGCAAGTATTGATCAGCAGGCTTAAAGAGGATCTTATTAAGCAAATAATGGTCCTAGTGGAGACAAAGCTCACCGAGCAAACTGAAGCCACAAATAAAAAGTTGGCTGAAATAAAGAAATGCAAGATATGAAAGAATATTTTAATAGATAAGTGGAAAACCTATAAAGAAATCTAGATGAAACTGAGGACATGAAAATTATATGTAACAACAGGGAAAGATGACTCAGGTATTGTGAGGACACAGTTCCAGGCCTTGAAGACAAGGCTGAGGAAACAAATGATATAATTAGACATGACTTCAAAGTTAGAAATGAGCAAAGTAGCTGGACACACCAGCTGATGGCTGATTCAAAGAGAATCAATCTCAGAATTATGGGTGTGAGACAAAGGGCAGAAGACAGCACCGAAGGTATAAAGAATTTATTCACTGCAGTAGTGCGAGAAAATTTCACTAACCTAAGAAAAGAAATTAACTTCCAGATATAAGAAGCTTATAGAATGCCAAATAATCTCAATCAGCAATGAGACTCACCAAGACATATCATAATCAAAACCTCAGAAATACAACATAAAAAGAGAATATTAAAAGCAGCAAGAGAAAAACAGACATTATTCTACCAGGGTAAACCCATTCAAATTACTGCAGATTTCTCAAGGCAAATCCTTAAAGTCTAGGAGAGCCTGGAGTAAGATCCTTCAAGCTTTAAAAGACAGCAAGTATCAATCCGGGTTGTTATACACAGCAAAATTATCCCTGAAAATTGAAGAAGAAAACATTTTTCATGACCAAGAATACCTTAAGAAATTTGCAAAAACTACCCCAGCATTGCAGAAATTACTTGGAGGAATCTTTGAGAGAAGCAGAGAAGCAAGCAGCACTGAAAAAACATGGAGAAAAGGAAACACCTAATCAAAATGGGCAATTGGTATAAAATCTTAAAAAATATACATGCATGAAATTAGGGATGAATACATAGGTAAAAGGATAAACCAAATTGGGCAGAATGTTAATAATAAGTGAAATATGAGTAAACAATACATGAAAGTTAAAAAATCTGAATTAACTGTGCATACCTCTCTGTTGCTTTAACTGTAGTATACTTATGTGATACAAATTTAAGTTCATTTAATGTAGCAAATTGATATAATCTTAAGCTTGTTTAATGTAGCAATTCACTTTTTTGATGTTGAATTGAGTTTATCCTCTTTGAGAGGCAGAAAGATAAGCAGCACCAAAATAATTTGGAGAAAGGTAACATCTAAAGAGAGAGTTTAATAAAAAATAGATTGGTATTTAAATCATTTGATTGATAGACTTCTAAAACAGTACCAGCTGTTCTATAAAATCTGTGAAATCTCCCCACATCATTATTATTAGTAATACTACAGTAGTGTGCAAAACAGAATAATTACATGCAACATGGGGAATTGACATAAAATGTTTTAAAAATACGTATGTATGTATGAGTATACGGATGGATAGGCAGATAAAATTATAAACCAAATCTAGCAAAATGTTAGTAATCAGTGAAATGTGAATAAATAAGTTATGAAAGTTAAAAAATCTGAAGTAACTAAATTTGCCTTCATATCTGTTACTTTAAGTATACTTATGTGATATAGATTTTGGTTCACTTAATGTAGCAATGTGATATAGTTTTAAGTTCATTTATTGTAGCAATTCACTTAGGCCTTTGATATAAGTTTATCCTAATAAAACTGATTGATGTAAAGATAACCCTGTGAATGTACAAACATGTACCTCCCAGTATTCAGCTAAGGCATTTGAAATTTAACTTTTCTTGTTCTTTCTCATATTTACTAGGCTTTTGAATTACATGCTTGTAGTTCTTTTCTTCTGTGGACTCGTGGTTGAAGCCAGGTTTCAGAATCTCAATAAAGATATATCAAAATATAAAAAAAAAAACTTTTGGCAAATATCCCAGTAAAGGGATCTGCTGGACTCAGAGAAGAGGCATCAAGATTTGACCACTGAGGCCCATTCGAGAAATAGGAAGCTGAGCTAAAGAGTGGTGATTTGAGTGAAATGATTCAGATGCAGAAGATTAACTATGTTAAGTACTGTATAACTCTCTGACTTGGGAAACCCAGAATACATTCAATAAAACCACATGATGTGATAGCTGGAGTTGTGGGGTAGGGATGGGAGCATGTGGGAGGGTCAAAAATGTGAAGGGATGGTAAAGTTGATATGTTATATGTGCATTAAATACTCAAGTCCATTGTAAACATTATGTATTATATAAATATATATATATATATATATATATATATATATATGGAAATTTTTTTTTAAAAAAAGAAAAGTAATAACTGCGTGAGTAGAAGCTTCCACTCATCAGAGGAGGACCCAAAAGAGTGTTGCTTATGTGACTCTCTAAGGGTTTATACTAGCTGAAGAAGGAAGTCATTCTACTCAGCAGCCTAGTTGCTAGGGTCAGTTGCAGTGGTTAAAGTGTTTGCCTAGCAAGCACAAGGCCCAGAACCACATAAACGAGACATGGTGGCACATGCCTGTAACCCCAGCATTCAGGAAGCTGATGCAGGAGGCTTGCTGCTAGCTCAAGGCCAGCCTGGGCTCCAGATAGAGGTCAGGACCAGCCAGGATTACAGAGTGAGACCCTGTCTCAAAAAACAAAACAAAGAAATCAAACAAACAAGCAGAAAAAAAAAACCCTCTCACCTTATTGCCTTTTAATTACTTAATGTTTAAACCATCAACAATTCTAGGGAGCAGCCAGCTGCAGGTTGTCACAAGTTAGCCAGATGCTATTTCCCATAAATTCTCCGTGGTGGAAGTGGGGGAGTTATATCTCTACTTGCCTATATTCCCACAATTTGTTGTCACATTAACTTTATTTTTATTTATTTATTCATTTATTCATTTATTTTTGAGGCAGGGGCTCACTCTGTAGCCAGGCTAGCCTTGGATTCAAGGCAATCCTGCCTCAGCTTCCCAAGTGTTGGAATTACAGGTGTGTACCACCATGCCTGGCTTTATGTGGTGCTGGGGAATCAACTCAGGGCATGCACTTGCTAGGCAAGCACTTAACTGTTGTGCCATTTCTCCAGCCTATTTTTAATTTTTTTTATTCGTTTTCCCCTTTTATTGACATGTATAAGTGGCAAACTTAGAGTTTACATTGATCTTGAACATTTTGTGCAGATACATATCATGGTAAAGTTACAAATCTTTCCCCTCTCTCCTTTTGACCCTCCCCTACCTGTCCTCCCCCTACCCCCCAGTTCCCATTATTTTCCACATTAAGTTCAATGACGTAATTTTGATCTGGGTTTCTTATAACAGAGAAACCATTCAATATTTTACCTTCTGCTTCTGACTTACTTCACTAAGCATGATGGTCTCAAGTTGCCTCCATTTGCCTACAAAAGCCTCCACGCGGTTGGACTTTATTGATGCATAGTATTCCATTGTGTATAAATACCACAGTTTGTATATCCATTGTTCTGTTGATGGGCATTTTGGCGTCTTCCATATTTTAGCTGTTGTTAGTTGTGCGGCTATGAACATGGGTATACATGTATCTCTGTTAGGTGTTGTTTTGACCTCTTTTGGAAATATTCCCAGGAGGGGTGTTGCTGGATCGAAGGGGATATTTATTCCCAGTCTTTTGAGAAATCTCTATACTGCTTTACAGAGTGGTTGTACCAGTTTACATTCCCACCAGCAGTGCAGGAGGGTTCCTTTCTCCCCACAGCCTGGCCAGCACTAACTGCTATTTGACTTGTTGATATAGGCCATTCTCTCTGAAGTTTTGATTTGCATTTCTCTTATGGCTAAGGATGTTGACCATCTTTTCATGTATTTATTAACCATTTAAACTTCTTAATCTCTGAAGTGCCTGTTCATTTCTTTTGCCCATTTTTCAATAGAGTCTTTGATTTTGAGGGGCTTCCTTTTCTTCAGTTCCTGTATTTTATTTATTTTTTGAGACAGGGTCTCACTCTACAGTCCAGGCTGGTCCTGAAGTCACTTTATAGCCCAGGTTGACCTCAAACATACAAAATCCCACTGCCACAGCCTCCCGAGTGAGTGCTGGAATTACAGGTGTGCATCACCATGTCTGGTTTATATGGTGCTAGGGAATCAAACCTACAGCTTTATGCTTGCTAAGAAGTGCTCCAAACTCTGTGCAAATCCTCCAGCCCCACTATCTTTACTTTAAATTTTTTATTTTTTTTTTAAGATGAAGGTCTCAACAAGTTGCCTAGGCCAGCTTTTAACTCGTGATCCTTCTGCTTCCTGAGTAGCTGGAATTATAGGCATGCACCACTATACCCAGTGTAGGACTTTGATGTATATCAAAATCAAGGCATAAGGACTTTGTAGCCTCACCTGACGTGCTAAGCCTATACTTACTCAGAAAAGTAATGAAAAGTTGGCCTGCTGTGACTGCCTGTGAACTTCCTATAGCAGTTTCTGATATCCCTGATTTCTTGTTTAGACCCTGAAGAAGTTAGTATGACCAGTTTCCTTTAGCCCTCCTCTGGGCTTGGGGTCACTCCCACTATCCTGAAGGTTTGGGGTCTCCCTCAACCCTATGTGTAGGGAGAGTTTTTCTGACTCCTGACACAATTCCTTATCCTCCAGGAATGGATTTGAGCTGCCTACCTTGGCCTCACCTATTGTGGTTCATCTCCCCTTGAACTTCATTCAGACCCATAATTCTCCAGGAAAGGTAAGTTGTGAAGCCCAGCAAGCCCAATGTCTAAATATGGAACTCCCCTTGTGATAGGAGGTAGTGGGCATGTAGGCAGTTAAGGATAAAGCCCACCCTCGCTTCCCTAATCAATCAACTAGAATATTCTTACATTTTAAGACACAGCTCATATGTTATCTCTTCCAAGAACACTTCCGGGCCTACTGAGCTGGGCTGTGTGTATTCCTTAGGCTTTCTCATGGTCTATTGAAACTGTAACTGTTAGTGCACACACAACCTGGTTCATCTATCTTTCAATGCAGAGCAGAAGGCCTATAACATAGCAGTGGTCAGTCAAATTCTGTTCAACCTAACTTAAAACTAGTTGGACGGTTGAATGTAGTGTGATAATTATCAATGAACTGATGTTGGCCTAGAGAGGAAATTCTCCTGTGGCATGCTACAAGGCTCTGTGTACCAATGGCATTATGATGAAATTAGTGAGTGAAAAAAGGAGGTCACATGTTCAACAACAGAATTAATATCAAGAGTCATGCAAAGACAGAAACACTGAGGCCTCGCTGGTGCCCCAGGGGGCTAAAGACTGTAGGGGTCTCCGTCCAGTGGAGACGCCCAGAACAGCTGAGGAGGGGTCGGACAACAAAGTAACCACACTCCGGAGACTTGCTTGGGTAAACGCAGTCCAATTTATTTAGGAAGTACAGGACTACGATAATGTACAAGTCATCTCGGGCTGATTAGGGAGGCCTTAACTAGCAGGGTCTCCCAGAAGGAGGGAGGAAGTGGAGGAAGGGAGGATGGGACCGCTATTCAGCAGTTTGTCACTGGACAAGGGGTCATGAGGCCTGCCTCAGACACCAGCTATCCAGTGAAGTCTGCTTCCACCCAAGTGTCCTGGACTTGGACTAGATATACTTCAACCCAACCTGAATTCCCCACATGTCCCTTCCTCTCTAATATGAGCAATAATGCAATAACCTCCACCAGCATGATAGCTTTTCTTTCAGCCCTAGAAACCCTCGTGAGCAATATTTTTACAATACACTCAAAGAAGATTACAATTATAATAACAACAGCAATCACGGTAAGATTGTAAGGAGAGAACCATCTGAGCAATAAGGTGAGGCCAATTTTTAAAGATTAATAAATTCTTGAACAGAGGACATAGAGGCCAGAACAGAGACCTTGGTGGAGTTAACTTCAAGTATAAACCAGGGGCCTCTAAACCAGAGAGAGCCTTGTGTAAGGTATCATAGGGGGAGGCATATTCCCCCCTCTGTTTTAGTAACAGGGGGACTTTAAGTCTCTATGGCAGCGCTCTACTATACCTTGAGCTTGTGGGTTGGAGGGTATCCCAGTGATATGTTTAATATTCCAACTGGAGCAAAACTTTTGAAATCCTTTGCTGCTATATGCAGGGCCATTATCAGTTTTGATAGACAGTGGGACTCCCATAATCATAAAACATTTTAGAAGATGAGATATTGCACATTTAGTAGACTCTCCAGATGCTGCAGAGGCTACCAGGAAACCAGAATAGGTGTCTATAGTGACATGGACATATTTTAATTTACCAAAAGGAACATGATGAGTGACATCTATTTGCCATAAAGTGTTGGACTTCAGTCCTCTTGGGTTTACCCCTGGACTCTGGGGCAGGGAGGGGCACATCTTTGACAGTCTCTAATAATTTGTTTGCATGTTTCGATAGGAAGTTCTGGAAAAAGTAAACGGGGGCTTTTGGCAGATTGGTGGAACCTAAAATGTAACTGTTTGGCCTGCTTGGTTACAGAAAAGGCAGTGGGCTGGGTCAGAAAATCCACCATATCATTGGCCTCAGCAAGAGGACCGGGAAGCTTGCTATGTGCTCGAATATGTTGGACAAATAGCGGGGAGGAGCGACTCTCCAGCAAAGTCTGAATACTAGCAAGCAAGGTATTAATCGGGCTAGAGACATTAAAGACACAATGAGCAAAGGACAGCAATACAAGTAATCTGGCACAATAATGACTCTCAGGAAAAAGATTAAAGGGCTCGGAACAAAGCTCCAAAACCTTGTAGATGGTTAAGAGTTCTAAATATTGGAGGACGCAGGAGGGAAACAGAAGACATGTTGCTGAGAAGGCCCATTAAGTGGCTATAAAAGTATTGTAACACCTCTGGTTGAGCTAGTGTCCATGAAAGCCAAGGTGTCTTTGAGGTATAGGATGCTTAGTGATGTAAGAAGAGTATTGTAGAGGCAGTAAGGGAAGAGTTTGTAACAACTTATGTTTGGGGGAGGGGGGTGACTGTCTATCTGTCCTGTGAACCCTGAAAGCATAACCTGTATATCCATATTAGTTTGGAGTAAAAACTCTAGCTGCTCCCTAGACATGGGAAGAATTATGCTATCAGGCTGACAGCCAAGGTAGCCAAGGATTTAAGCTGCATCTTTTGAACTAAATTTGATAAAGAGCAAAAAGAATGTTATTTTAGTAGAGGGGTGTACATTGAGATGGACCCATTCAAGAATGTGAGATGGGGGCTGCCATAAAACCCCTGTGGGCAAGTTGGGAGCTGGGTAATGCCAAAGCATAAAGAGGACGTTCAGGGGAATAGCGAGCTAGTTTTAAATGAGTCAAGTTTTGTTGAACTAATTGCAGGTCTTGCTTTGCCTGAGATGTGAGAGAGTGCACAGAGGTAGGATCAGTGTCGCATCTGAGGCAATTAAAGAGCAGTGTCAAGTTCATGGTATGTATCAGTTAGCCATGAACGTAACCAATTTATATGTGCTAATTGAATCTGTAAATCATTAAGTGTTAAGGTCTCGGGATGTTAAGAGTAAACTCTATAGGAGAGACTGAGTGCGGCAAAATTGAGGAACACAAAAAGGGGAAGGGAGGCTTTGACTCGACCTTGTCTGGAGCAATGTGAAGGCGAAGGCCACATAAATTGTTTGTGAGGATGCGACTCACCTGCTGTAAGTGGTCCCAATCTCGGTGAGCCATGAGAATATCATCCAGGTAATAAGTAACATGCAATCCAGGCCATGAAAGAAGTGGCTTGACTGCTTGATAAACAAATATTTGAAAAATAGTCAGGCTATTTTTCGTTCCTTGTGGCAACATCTTTCATTGATAATGTTGTGTTTGCGCCGCTTGGTTAGTAGAAGGAACAGTAAAGGCAAATCTTTCCTTATCTTCCTCATGTAGAGGAATACTGAAAAAGCAATCCTTTAAATCCAGGATTTTTTTTTTTTTTTAATCATAAAGCCTTCCAGAGTAGCAGTGGCTCTGGGAAGATCCGGCTGAGTAGAACCCAATTTTTTCATGGTAGCATTAATAGCTCTTAAACCCTGTAATAATATGTATTTACCCAAAGTTTTCTTTTGAATCACAAATACGGGAGTATTGTAAGGACTCATGGAAGGTTCTATATGACCTGAGTGGAACTGTTCATCAATTAGCTCCTTTAAATGAGACAACTTAGCCTGGCTTGTAGGCCACTGTTCAACCCATATGGGTGAGTCCGTTGTCCATTGTAATTTAATAGGACACACTTTAAAGTAGCCAGGAAGGGTGTATTTGTTGTAAGGAACAGTGGCCCTTAAGATTGGGGGTGCTCTCAAAAGGTGTTTAGCATGGGGTTGGCAAGCTGATCCTCAAACCTGTCACAATAAAAGGCCTTTTCATCAGTAGTGATTATTGCTCCAGCACTTGAGAGACTATCCCTACCAATTAGGTTTTGAGAGAGACCAGTCACTATCAGGAGCTGTGTTAACCCCTTGTTACCATCAGTATCTTCCCACATGACAGGGTTTTTTTAAGGACTTATTGTCAGCCCACCTACACCTGTGATCGGTGGGCCAGGAACTGTCTCCCAATCGAGAAGAATCTCTTCCTTTCTTAACAAGATAACATTGGCACCAGTATCAGCAATGCCTCTGAAAAATTTTCTGTTTATCTTGATTTGGGTATGTGACTTAATTTGGGATCTGTGGGGATGGTCCAAAAAACCCCAGGCTGTTGTATGTCCATTTGATTTGAAAAGGAGTGTTCCCCCTTTGGGGTCTGGGCTGGGAAGCACCCGGCAAGCAGTTAAAGGCTTGCCATTGGCAGAGTATTAGGACTTCCAGTCCTTCATCCAAAGAAGTTCCTTCTTACAGCGGGGACAAACAGTGAAGGGTCGCCCTTTAGAGTCAGTGGGAACAGAAGGTAATTGAGGGCAATTTCTTTTTAAGTGGCCTGATTGACCACACTGCCAGCAGGGGGCAGCAGTAGGCCAGGGTACTGTTGCCTGACTGCTGTACCTGAAAAGCTGGCTAAAGAGCTGCAGTGAGAGCCGAAGCCATCAAAGAGGCCTGAGAAGCAGGCGTGCCAAGGTCTTGGGTGGCTACAGTCCAATCATCTAAAGGCTTGTTTTTAACGGGTGCAAAATGGCCTTGGCAGTCGGATCAGTAATTTTGTTCTCAACTGCTTTGGTGACCCTATCTATAAACTGAGTGGGGTCTCCCACAGCCTTTTGTTTAAGGCCATGGAGGGTTTGAGATCTCCCCTCTGCAGGGAGTTTGCACCATGCTCTAAGGGCACACATGTGGACCTGGTCAAAGTAAGGTCCTGTTCCAGTCATGGCTTGCATTTGTCTGTCACTAAAATGGCCTTCCCCTTGCAAAACCTCTTTGCCCCAGAAGGGAGCACTGTTAGCCTTATTTCTATCTGCCGGTTGTTCACGTTCATCATAAAAAAAAAAAAAAAGGCCTTTCATTTAAGATAGGTGGACGGGGAAAGCCACGGGGCATAAGTTCTTCCAATCCTGAGCGCAGTTCAATTCAAGAGAAATGTTTTCCAATAGCTATTCAGCAAATGGGGCCAGTCTTCCTTAATAGCCCTTTTAAAGTCTTTTAAGGTATTGAAATCAGGAGGATACCAGTATAAAGGCCTCTGTTGGGTGGGGTTAACATTAACGGGAAAGGCCCAGCAAGAAGCAGGCAAGTTCCACCAATTAGAATTACAAAGGGTGGAGGGAGCTTAGGGAAGGAGGTGGCTGCGGGAGTGAGGCTGAGGGAGCAAGCAGAGGCAAAGCAGGTGGGACTGAACCGGAACATGTGCTGGGGGAGCGCATATGCCTAGGGAGCACTTGGTGGTGGAGAAGGAGGAAGAGAATTATTAGAGATAGGAATAGAAGCTTTGTCGTCATCGATCTTGCGAGCAACCTCAGTTACCGTGGAGCCCTCGCCCTCAGATTCGCATAAATCCCCTGAGAAAAGCAGATTTCCCATGACGACAATGGGGTCTGATCCGCACTTACCCGATTTCCTCAGGTCCCTGTTTGGGTGTCAATTGTAGGGGTCTCCTTCCCGCGGGGGCCTCCAGAACAGCTGAGGAGGGGTGGAGGAAAGGAGGATGGGGCCACCAATCAACAATTTGTCACTGGCCAAGAGTGCATGAGGCCTGCCTCAGACACCAGCTATGCAGTGAAGCCTGCTCCTACGGAAGTGTCCTGGACTTGTTCTAGGTACGCTTCAACCCAGCCTGAATCCTCCACAAAAGGCAAAGTCAGGACAGAAACCTCACAACCTGTTGATACTTGGACAATAAAAAAAGTCTTTCTGACCTGAAGCTTATCTTCATGTGGTATTCACTATTATAACAGTACATACATTTTACCAGCTTCTACACTGTTCTCTACACTCAAATACACAGATAAAGTCTAAGTGGGAGTGATCTGCCTGACTTGGTAGCTGGAAACAGTTCCTCACATGCGAAGAGAAAGCAGGATGCTAGCTGGGGTTCCAGTGAAAGTTGGGCTTTGTTTTTACCACAAGCAACAAGTAAGCATAACAGAACAGTTTGAAGACTGGCTGAGAATCAGGCACTCATTTTTAGGAGCCTTAGAGTGTGGAATCAATCACAGAATATGAGGATTTGTCACTATCCTACTGAGAACTTGCTTCCCAAAAAACTCAGGAGCTATCCTTACTGCTTCTTCCAGGCCTCCTAGACAACTGAAAATGGCATCCAAGCAGGGCATTGGATGTCTTTGGGCCTAGCTTACTTCTCAAGGCATTTCTCTATTTTTAACATTAATTAATTCATTCATTTGTTCAGTTTATTTTTAATTTTTCCCCACTATTTTTATTAATACACATATGCAATACATAATGCCTTTACTAGGGGGAGCGCACGTTGTGTTTGTAGTACACACTTCCCGCAGGTTGGTTTTTCGGAGGCTGGGGCCGCCAGCTGTCGACAATTCCCTCTTCCCTGGATCCATGTTGACCTCAGGCTGAGGTTCTGGCTCTGGACTTTCCTCTGTCTGGTCTGTGGATGTTGGTAGCTCAGGGCCGCGCTGAGGTGGCTGCTTTTATTTTCTTCTCTTCCGATGTTACTTCAGGATTTCTGACCTGCCCGCAGCCTCTTGCCTGTCCATTGTTGGGGTGCTCCGTCCTCTCCCAGCTTCATCAGATGTCCCGGTCCCACATGAGCTTTCCTCTGTCCACAGCTGGCTGTGGCTCCAGTTGTTTGCAGCAGGCCTGCGGTGGCTTCCTGGGCTGCTGGGATTTTTTTTTTCTCTGCTTTTGATGATCCTTCGGAATTTCTGACCTTCCCCTGGCCTCCTTTCAGTTGTTGGGGATGCTCCTCTCTATCCTAGCTACATTGAACACACATTTTCTAACTAAATTCTTGACTTTTTGAGTAGGTTGATGAGGAGACATTGTGCATCTCTGTTATTCAGCTGCCATCTTGACTGGAAGTCCCATTTGTTCAGTTTATTCCACAGATATTTATTGAATATTGTGGTTTGGATCTGGAGATCTGGAGTGTCCCCCAAAAGCCTCATGTAACCTAGGGATACTGTGTAGTACTTGGAGGTGGGGCCTGAATGAAAGGGGCAGATGCCTAGGGCTTGGCCTGGATGGGTGTGTGCTGGCTCTTGCCTTCCTCCCAGACTTCTCTGTTCTGTCACACTGCCATGAGGATCTCTGTCTGCAGAGCACCAGGTCTGGCTCTGGCTCTAGCTGCAGCCTCGTCACGTGATTCTACCATTTTCCAGCCACCCACCCGCCTGTGGACTGAGACCTGAACTGTGAGCTAAAATAAAGTTCCTCCCCTAATTTGTGCATGTTAGATGTTGAGTCACAGAGACGAAAAAGTAACTCAGACAAATATCTAGTAAATAGTACTATGCACTGTTCTTGTTGTTACTGGGGATACTACAGTGAATGAAACATTAAGTTCTTGCTTTGTGTTGGGTAGAGACAAACACTTTAATAAATATATAATGTACCAGGTGGTATCATTGCTTTGTAGAAAGATGCAACACATAAAATTGGATAAGAAGATAGAAAATGGAGGTGAATGAAACAAGTGAAGAAGGAGGACAGGTCCAAGGGCCACAGGGCAAGCCCAGAAGGGCCTGCAAGGGGAAATGAAGCAGGAGCACTGAACAATAAAACAAGGAACAGACTATTGAATTTAAAATTTGAGCTACTAAATAATACATATAAATTCCATACTGATATAAACAAGTGACCAAATAAATAAGGGGTAAGAGATAAATTTTTACAGCAGAATTCCAAATTAGGTATTAAAAGAGAGCTAGGTAGATAGATGATAGACTCACTTCTATAAACCAGAGCATAGTTCTTCCTATTCTCCTTGAGAGGGAAGGCTAAATTTATCCAGAGAACAGAACATTCAAAGGGACAAAAAGTGACGTTACCATGGAGAAGCCTGGCAAAAGCACCTTAGCCAAAAGATGAAGGTTCCTATCACCAGGAACATCATGTGGACAACCTGGATCCCCTGATATGGTGTGAGCAGAGAAGTATTTAAATTCTGTGGTGTTCTTTTCAAAAATAACCTTCATGAGAAAAACTGTTAAGGTCATGAAAAACGAGAAGAGACTGAAAGACTATCATAGACTACAGAATACCATGGAGACACGACAACTAAAGAAAATGTATTTTGAATTGGACCATGAAACAACAACAAAACAAAGACACAAGTGGAAAGCTGATAAATTCATTTAAAGTCTGATGTTTATATACTGATGTTGCTTCTGAATTACATCTTTACTATGGTTTATGTAAATCTAAAATTCCTTCAAAATGAGAAGCTTGTTTAAGAACAAAAATTGTAAAAATTGTAAGACAACCGGAGATGGAGGAATAAATAGTTCAGTGGTTAAAGTGCTTGCCTAGCAAGCTCAAGGCCCTGAGTTTGATATCCCAGCACCACATGAATTGGGCACAGTGGTGCATGCCTGTAATCTCAGGACTCGAGAGGCTGAGGCAGGATTGCAGTGAATTTGAGACCAGGCCGTGCTCCATAGTGAGTTTAGGAACAGCCATGACTGCAAGACCGTGTCTCAAAAAAAATTGTAAGACAAGTGCTTATAGTATCAATAAACAGAACTCAACTTTATGTCTACATACCTGCAAAAACACACTACAAGCTGGGTGTAATTGTGTAGGTATGTAATCCAAGCCCCGGGAGGCTTGAGGCAGGAGGATCATAAAATTGAGCTTAACTTGGACAGCGCAGTGTCTAGGTGAGACCCTGTCTCAAAAGAACAAATATGAATACATTTTCATTACCTCTCAGAAACCTACTGCTTCAACCCAACCTTCCTGCCACCCTCCGAAGCAGTTCTGGAAGTCCTCTTTCACGTCTCTGGCTGTGCTGCTTTAATGTCCAGAACCCATCCAAAATGTTTACTATTCATGGTCATTTTGAGTTTGAGGAAAAAACTGCCTGATGCAAGATCCCGTGAATAAGGCACATGAGGACATACTGCAGTGTGTTTTTGTTGGACAGCATTCAGCAGGAGCATTCAGTGTATTTTTTTCTAGCTGTTTATTTTGTCCCTAACTCATTGCTTTTATTAGTATGTATTTGCAGTACATAACAATTACATTCTACTTAAGGAATTGGCACATGTACATATCATTTTTTTTTTTTTTGAGACAGGGTTTCGCTCTGCAGTCCAGGCTGGTCCTGACCTCACTATGGAGCCCAGGCTGGCCTCAGACTCACGGCAATCCTGTCTCAACCTCCTGAGTGTTGGGATTACGGGCTTATGACACAATGCCCAGCTTTCCTATCACAGTATTTTTTTATGAATGAGAAGACTAGAGAGGAAAATGTTGAGTTCTGGGAAGGTGGAGTACATAGCACTGGGAGCTTGGTTTTGGATATGTTAACTGTGTGAGACGGCAAAGCTGAGCTATCACTTGGGCAGCTGGCCATGCAATAAGGTTACGGCCTGGATCTGGAATGTCTATGTATCACATCTTGATCATTTTTACTTCCCTTTCTCCTTCCAAACCCTCTCACTTTCCCCATGTCCCCTTTCCCTCCCCAAAAATCTGTTTCCCTATTTTCTACCATCACTTTATAATTTTGGTCTTTTATTTAATTTGTATTCTTGAGTTTTTCGTATTATAGAAACCATGCAATATTTAGTCTTCTGTGTCTGATTCATTTTGCTAAGCATAATGGTCTCAAGGTTCACCCATCTTGGGCTGGAGGGATAGTGCAGAGGTTAAAGCTCTTGTCTAGCAAGCTCAAGGCCTTGAGTTCCATTCCCCAGCACCCTATAAAAGCATAAAAACTGGGGCATGGTGGCACACTCCTGTAATCCCAGCATGCGGGAGGCTGAGGCAGGAGGACTGCCATGAGTTCAGGACTAGCCTGGACTACAGAGTGAGACCTTGTCTCAAAAAAGAAGGCTCACCCAGTTAAAAACTATCACAAAAGACTTCCAGAACTGCTTAGAAAGTGGCAGCATTGATGGGCTACCCTACCTATGTTCAAAGCAGGAGGGAGTATTTTTTAAGAGGGGAATTAATGGCAATGCATACTTTACTGTAATATTTTTAAAAATTTAAACATTAATTATATATACATATATTAGACAGGGTCTAAACTCACTATGGAGCCAATCTGGCCTTGGACTCATGGCAATCCTCCTATCTCAGTCGTCCAAGTGCTGGGATTATAGGCGTGTGCCACCACACCCAGCTTATGTGGTGCTGGGGAATCGAACTCCGTGTGCTTAGTGCTTGAGAAGTGCTAAGGGCAAGCACTTTAACAGCTGAGTCATTCCTCCAGCCCCTGTATATTTTGATCACATCTCATAATACAAGGGTTGGGGATGTAGCTCAGTGTGAAGATCCTGAGTTCAATGCCCACTACAGGAAAAAAAAAAAAACATCATAAGTCAACCAAAAATGATTTAAAAATTTTAAATTCATAAAAAATACTAAAGTTTTTAACAAGAGATGAAATGTGGCCAGTGATCGTGAGAAGATGCCCAACTACATTAGTAACTGGAAAATGCTAATTAATCCCACAGTGAAATACCATCTTATATTCACTATAAGTACAAAAATTAAGTGGGACAAGATCAAATACATGAGGATGATGACTTATATAAATGCCAAAGTATAAACTGTTTAAAATACATATCAGGATGCAGTTTGGCATAATCCTGTGTGTCCTTTTAGCTAGTAATTCCACTCGCAGGTATATAAGTTAGAACAGTAAGTGTACATGGATAGCAGGAGGCACACAAGAATGCTCATAGAAACAGTGTTCATAAGAGCAAAAGCTAGAAATAACCAAAGCACCCATTAACCAATAAAGTCCTGTTTTATGGTCACCCAAAGAAATACTATAATCACTGATAATGAACAAACAAGAACTGTATACAACGGAGGAAAATCTTAGAAACACAATGAGTGAAAAAGGAAGTCATAGAAGACCACGTACAGTGTTACACTATTTTTAGAAAACTCATAACCAAACAATGTACTGGTTAAACATCCCCCCAAATATGAATAAATCCCACATATCAAAAAGCAGGGGAATGCTGAATATAAGACTTGGTGGAGTGGGCAAGGGATTAAGATAAAAACAACATGTGTATATACTCAGTAATGCTCCTGGGTGAGGTGGTGAGTTCTTTGGCCTTCTAGAGGAAGCAAGGATGAAACTCTTTTGGAGGGTTTTCATAAAGACAACTTATCATTCCTACAAGTGTTAACCACAAGCTCACTGACATCTGTAATACTGCTGCAGTCCTGTGGGTGGCAGATGTGTGTAAGTCTGTACATGACTATAATACAGGGGAGGCAGCGGATAGTAGTCTGATAGTTTGAGATTTGAAACAGGTGGTTGATATTTACATAATCTCAAAGAATCTCACCATAAATCATTATTAATTACACAAGAAAAAAAGTAAAGAAAGCCAGAGATATAGTTCAGTGATAGATATTGTCTAGTATGCATGAGGCTTTGAATTTGATCCCTAGCACCAAAAAGTACAGGTACTTAACTACAAGAATATATTCTAAGAAATGCGTTGTTAGGTTAGTTTAGGTGGTGCAAACATCACAAAGTACACTTACTCATGTAAGTAAGACACTAAGCTAAGATATCACTAGCCAATAAAATTTTATAGAACCGTTGTTGTATTTCAGGTCCATTGTTGACTGAAACAAATTGATCAAAAGAGACAAAGATGGCCAGTATACACTAATAAATGGAAATATTCAACAGGCAGAGATCACAATTATAAATACATATTCATCCAATGTTGGCATACTTAATTTCATAAAAAACAAAAACTATTGAACATGAAAGGATAAACAGACCACGATACAATCATAGCATGAGCTTCAATACCCTACTTTATAGACAGGTCAGCCAGACAAAAAGAAATCCCCAAAGAAATATCAGAGCTAAACCACGTTATAGGACAAATAGAGTTAACTTATATCTTTAGAGTGTTTCATCCAACATTACCAGAATATACTTTTTTTTTCCAAACAGCATACAGAACTTTAAAAAAAGACCACATCTGAGGCCATAAGCCATGCTTAAATAAATACAAAGGAACTGAATAATAATTCCCAGCATATTAGCAGATCATGGAGAAGTGAAACCAGAAATCAACAGTAAAAAACCTACAGAAACACATGGCAATTAAATGAGACGTTATTGAATAATCAATGATAAAAGGGAATCGCAAAGAAATTAAGAAGTTCATAGAGTCAAACAACAATAGAAGTACAAACATATGAGAACCTATGGGGCATGATGAAAACAGCCCTGAGAGAGAAGTTTGTGACTGGGGAAGTAACTCAGAGATTAAAGCGCTTGCCTAGCAAGCACAAGACTCTGGGTTTGACTCCCCTGCATCACATAAGCCAGGTGTGGTGGTGCATGCCTGTAATACCGGAACTGGAGAGGCTGAGGCAGACAGATTGCTGTGAGTTTCAGGCCAAACTGGGATATGTAGTGATTTTAGAACCTGCTAGGACTACAGAATAGGGACTTATCTCAAAAAAAGAGAAAGTTTTGTAGCTATGAATACACACATAAAAAGAATAGTGAAATCTCAAGCAAATAATCTAATGATGCAGCTCAAGATTCTAGACAAACAAGAACAATCCAAATCTACAAACATTAGAAAGAAAGAAATCATAAGGATCAGAGTGGAAATTAATGAAATTAAGACTTTAAAAAACCCCAAAAGATCAATGAACCAAGAGTTGGTTCATCGAAAAGATAAATAAGATCAACAAACCCTAGCCAAAGTCATCAAAAGAAGAAAATACTCATATAGATGCAATTAGAAACTAGCTGAAATCATAACATACACTGAACAACCTAGAAAGGATAAATTCTTAGAAACATATGAGACACCAAAATTGAATCAAGAATATGGAATATGGACACACACATAATTTTCTCTCTCTCTCTCTCTCTCTCTCTCTCTCTCTCTCTCTCTCTCTCTGAATATATCAACAAACATTAATGAAATTGAGGCAGTAATAAAAGCCCTACTAATGAAGAAAGTGGAGGATCCAAAAGATTCACCACAGAATTTTACCAGGACTTCAGGAAAGATCTAATGCCAATACTTCTCAAACTTTCCATGAAATTGAAAGAGAAGGAATACTACCAAACTCGTCTCTGGAAGCTAGCATTAACCTGCTACCAAAACTGAACAAAGGCTTCAAAAAAACCCTACAAGTGAATTTCCTTAATGAAAATGGATGCAAAAATCCTGAACAAGATAATCAGAAATAGCAGCCAGAGGAATGGCACAGCAGTTAAAGTGAGTGCCTAGCAAGCACAAGGCCATCAGTTCAATTCTCCAGCATCACATAAAGCTGGGCAAAGGTGGGCTCTAAACCCAGCACTTAGGAGGCTGAGGCAGGAGGATTGCCTTGAGTCCAAGGCCAGCCTGGGCTACAGAACAAAACCCTGTCTCAAAAAAAGAGAGAAATAGCAAGGCTGGTTCAACACATGTAAATCAATAAATGTAATATCACATAAATAGGAAGAAGAACAAAAACCACACAATCATTTCAATAGATGAAGAAAAAACTTTTGATAAAATCCATCATTTGTTTGTGATTTTTAAAAAAAAAACCTGGATAAAAATAGGTATAGAAAAACCTTACATCAAACCGAGAAGTATGAAGGGTATGAGGCATGCTGCGGAGGAAGCAGTTTGTTCAGGGATAAAACAGAACACTATTACTATTCAAGCAACAGTTCTCATTGTGGACAGCCAAGGAGTGTTTTGGGGCAATTTTGATTTTCACAATAATTGGAAATATTAACATTTAGTATTTTATTATTATCAGCATCTTGTACAACATAAAATAGCTGCACACAACAAAAATGGTAATGTATCTCATACAACTTTAGAATGTCCCACCAGAACATTTTGTAGATCAAAAATCTGTTCATTTATTCTTTTCTCTTTTTTTTTTTTTTTTTGAGACAGGGTCTCAGTCTGTAGTCCAGGCTGGTCCTGAATTCGCTATGGAGTCATATATTCTTTCAGAGAAAGAGAACCTACTATGTGTCAAGCACATAGAGATATATCAGGGAACAAAAAGACAAAAATCCTTGTCCTGCTGGAGCTTGCAATTGAATACACAGTAAGACAGCAACAAATTTAAGAGGGGTAAATCATACAGTCATGTATTGCATAATGATGTTTAGTCAAAAGACCACATATGAAATAATCCTGTAAGATTGTACCATTTGGGACTTCCGGTCAAGATGGCGGCCTTGTAACAGAGCTGCACAATGTCTCCTCACTTAAAAAGTCAAGAGTTTAGTTAGAAAATGCGTGTTCAATGTACCTAGGTAAGAAAGGAGCACCCCAACAACTGAAAGGAGGCCAGGGGAAGTTCAGAAATTCGAAAGGATCATTGAAAGCAGAGAAAAAGAATTCCAGCAGCCAGGAAGCCACCACAGGCTGGCTGCAAACAGCTGGAGCCGCAGGCAGCTGCGGACAGAGGAAAGCTCGCGTGGGCCCAGAACATCTGATGGAGCTGGGAGAGGAAGGAGCACCCCAACAATAGACAGGAAGCTGCGGGTGGGTCAGAAATCCTGAAGTCATATTTGAAGAGGAGGAAAAAAGCAGCTGACTCAGCACGGTCCTGAGCTGCCGGCATCCACAGATCACAGACGGAGGAAAGTCTGGAGCCAGAATCTCAGCCTGAGGTAAGCACAGATCCAGAGAAGTGGGAATTGTTGGCAGCTGGCGGCCCCAGCCTCCGAAACACCAACCCGCGGGTAGTGTGTACTACAAACACAACATGTGCTCCCCCTAGAAAAGGCCCGGGGATTCCAAATCAGGGACAGGGCTCAGCAGCCACCACAGGCAATGATGTCAGCAGGATCCATTTTTTAAAAGAAGGGGGAAAAAAGCCCAAGACTGAACCCTTTAGAGTAAAAGAAAACTCAGAAGAGCACACCAGGGCTTTGGGGTCACCCTTAAACAGTGCCTGGGAAGAAACTGGCACAAGCGGCAGAGAGAGGAAAAAAGAGAAGGAAAAAGGGCCACTGGTTCCCTGAATGGCTCAGCATAGTGGGCAAACCCTGAGGGTGGAGAGCCCCATCATGGGGGAGGAAAGCCAGGACAGGTGGAAGATCTGAGGGGACCAGGGGGAACAAGTCACCTCAAAAGAGGGACCATTGCCCTGTCCCTCCACCATGCACCTGAGGCTTCTGGGTCACCACTGCCCTCCACGCCAGAGGCATCTAGGACCAGAAAGTCCATCGCGCGCCTGTCCCATGAGCCAGAGGCTTTTAGAGGCTTCCAGGGAATTCAATTGCCCTGTCTGTCCCTTGGGCCAGTGGCTTCCAGAGACATCTAGGACTGGGCCTTCACCAAACCCTTCTTTCCTGCACACCAGAGCCAGCCAGCCAGAGACAGCAGAACCATGAGAAAAGGTGGTAACAAATATCCTACAAAAAGTCCTGACACCCCAAAAGATGATACCAGGGATACTGAAATTGCAGAATCCAAAGATGAAAATGGCAAAATTGATGGTAACTTCCTGGCCCAGAAATACATTGAATTAAAGCAGAAAATGAAACAGTGCAAGAGCTACGCCAAGACATAGCTAAGCAAAAAGCAAGCCTTGAAAAGCAAGAGAGACCAAAGAAGATATAAACCAGAAGATAATGAAGGCACTATGAGAAATTAGAGAAGAATACAACAGAGATATAAAAAAATTGAATGCAGATATTCAGGAAGTGAAAGACACACAGGAAATAATAAACAACCACTTTGAACAGGTTCAGAATAGGATGTCAGACATAGAAGATAAAGTGACTGAGCTGCAACATACAGGCCATGAAGAACACAAAGTAAATAAGAAAGAAAGTGAATCATTACAATGGCTGATAGATGATTCAAGGAGAAACAGCCTCAGAATTATGGGAGTTCAGGAGAAGGCTGAGGACAAAACAAAAGGCTTAAAGGGCATGTTCAATGAAATTACAGAAGAAATTTTTTCAAATCTAAGAAATGAACATGGAACTATTGCAGGCATATAGAACACCAAACAACTTTGATCAAAAGAGATCCTCATCACAACACATCAAAGTTAAAATACTAGAAACCCAACACAAAGAGAAAATACTAAAAGCAGTAAGAGAAAAACAGAAGGTGACCTGCAAAAATAAGCCCATCAGGATAACTTCAGACTTCTCAACCTAGACTCCAAAAGCCAGGAGATCATAGAGCAATGTCATCCAAGCACTAAAAGAACATAAATGCCAAGACTGCTATATCCAGCAACATTATCTTTTAAATTAGAGGGAGAAATTAAAGCTTTCCATGATATAGAAAGCTTAAAGAAATTTGCAGCCACGAAGCCAGTGTTGCAGAGAATACTTAAAGGAAACTTAGAAAGCAAAAGGGAGGCCAAGGACACCAATGACCCCAGAGAAAAAGCAACAACAGCTAGAGGAGAATGAGCTGAGGAAAAAGTAAGGCTATGCATGAAATTAGGGGTGAATTGATGGGTGAATTGATAGGTGAAAGGAAAAACCTAATAGGGCAAAATGTTAATAATTAGTGAAATATGAGTAAACAATATATTAAAGTCAAAAAATCTGAAACAACTAAGCATAGCTATCTATCTATTGCTCTAACTGTAGTAATACTTATGTGATACAGATTTAAGTCCATTTAATGTAGCCAATTGATAAAGTCTTAATCTTGTTCAATGAATCAATTCACTTTTTTTGATGTTGACTGTGAGTTTATCCTCTTTGACAGAGGCAGAAAGACAAGAAGCACCAAATCACCTTGGAGGAAAGGTAACATCTGAAGAGAAAATGTAATAAAAAATAGATTGTTACTTAAATCATTTGATAAACTTCTAAAACAGTACCAGCTGTTCTATGAAATCTGTGAAATCTCCCCACATCATTATTATTAGTAATAGTATAGTAGTGTGCAAAACAGATAATTACATGCACGATGGGGAATTGACATAAAATCTTTTAAAAATACATAGCATGAATATATGGATGGATAGGCAGATGAAAGTATAAACCAAATCTAGCAGAATGTTAGTAATCAGTGAAATGTGAGTAAATAAGTTATGAAAGTTATAAAATTCTGAAATTACTAAATTTGCCTTCAAATCTCTTAGTTTAAGTATACTTATGTGATATAGATTTAAGTTCATTTAATGTGGCAATGTGATATAGTTTTAAGTTCGTTTATTGTAGCAATTCACTTATTAGGTCTTTGATGTAAATTTATCCCAAGAAAACTGATTGATGTAATGATAACCCTGTGAATGTACAAACATGTTTGAAATTTAACTTTTCTTTTTCTTTCTCATATATACTAGTCTTTTGAGTTACATGCTTGTAGTTCTTTTCTAATCTGGACTGGTGAGTGAGGCCAGGTTTAAGAATATTAACAAAGATACAGCAAAATATAGAAAAAAGAACTTTTGGCAAATATTCCAATAAAGGGATCAACAGGACTTGGAGAAGAGGCATCAAGATTTGACCACTGTGGCCCATTCTAGGAATAGGAAGCTAAGCTAAAGAGTGGTGACTTAAGGGAAATGACTTAGATGCAGAAGATTAAACATGTTAAGTATTGTATAATCTCTCTGACTTGGAAAACCCAGAACACAGACAGTCTATAGAACCACATGATGTGATAGCCAGCGTTGGGAGCATGAATGGGGAGAATGTGGGAGGGTCAAAAATGGGAATGGATTGTAAAGTTGATATGATATATTTGTGCACAAAATACTCAAGTTCATTGTAAACATGATGTATTGCATATGCATATTAATAAAAATCATTGGGAAAAAAGATTGTACCATTTAACGTGTTAGTCATCTTTTACTGTTGTGACAAAATACTTGTGAGAATCAGCTTAAAGGGAGGGAAGATTTATTTTTGGATTATTATTTTGGATAATATTTCAGTTCATGGTTGACTGGCTCTATTGCTTTTTGGCTTGTAGCAAAGCAAAATATCATGACAGGAAGTACCATGCTCTGGTGATTTTCTAACTTTTGGTATGTAAACAGTAGAGATGTGCTTTCCTAATATTTAGGGAATCTAGATGAAGGATATATGGAAATTTTTTTGAAATTCCTTAAAATTTGGAAGTTTAAAACCTCTGAAAACAGGGCCACATATGTACTCTTCTCTCATTGGCCAGCCCACAAATGACTCATACTCTAATCCAGACCAGTTCTTGATCCTCAGTCTAGGGTGGTTGACAAATCCTAATCCTAATGGAGGTGTGGTTCCTAATTCCCTCAAATTGACATAATCCCATCAATGGACACAACACTCATATATCTAGCACAGGTTCAAAACTCATTACATAAAAGACTATTTCATTATGCCTTCTAGTAGAGACATAGCCTAGCCTTTACATATTAAAATGCATGGTTTTATTATAAATTATTATTCCTTTATTTCTCCCTTATAGTAAGAGTTTTATACTGGTTTGTGGGAAATTTTATATATATAGATATATATTAGTATCGAATGAGATGGTTGGGTCCACCAGATGTCAGAATGACCACGGTAAGGTTAAAAAAAAACAAAACAGAAAGCAGAGTATTCAAAAGCCAGGATGAGACAGGAGGTTACTGATGCCTGAAGGTGAATTAGTAAATCTCATAGAAGAAATTCAGGATAGAGAAGAGGATGTCCACTTGCAATTTCAGCACCCTGGAAGGCTGAGGCAGGAGAATTGCGCCGGGTCTGAGCAAATTAATGATTTAACAAAACCCTCTCTGAAAATAAAAAAATAAAAATAAATACATACAAAAGGCTGAGAATGTACCTTAAGTAAAGATCCTGGGTTTAATCCCGAGTAGAAGAAAAAAGAAAAAAAGAAGAAAAAAGAAAAGAAAGAAAAACAAAAGAGGACCTGGAGGGCTTCATGAAGTCATAATCAGGCAATCCCTGGGTATCTCGTGGTCACTAACATTACAAAGAACAAAGAGCCATTAAAAAGTGACTTTTAATCTAAGCTTTTCCCAATTTTGGGTGTTTCTACTTTTTATCAGAGTAGGCTGGAGATCAAAAAGATCTCTCCTCAGTAAGACCAGAAGTAGCTCAAGGCCACGCTACATTTTTCACCCTGAAGTTAGACCAAACTCTTGCAAACAATGCACTATTAAACAGCTTTAGGGATGGGAAAGGCTCAAGTTGAAAGAGGAAAAAAATAACAAAGAAGTATGCAGAGAGAAGATCCAAATGGTGGAAGGGTCAGAGACAGGGAGAAAACAAAGACACAGACCAAGCCAGACCATGTTCTTTTCAGTCATGACAGTCATTACTCATTGAAAATTTTCTGGAGACAGGAGCAGGGCAAAGTGATGCACATGCATTGTCTTATATAGATACTATTGAACTCCCATCTAAGAGATGATGAAACTGAGGCCTAGACAGGTTAAGGAGACAGCTCAAGGCCTCATAGATAGCTTTAACTGGTTGGTTTGGGATTCAATAACCAATTTCTGGGTTGCCTAGTGTGTCTTAGAGAGGAGGACAAAAAGAAACAGTGGGGTACGGGGAGAAAAGGACACATGCACACAGGCAATCATGTGAGTAGCAGACTTGCAGAAAATCATTTCCCAGGAGACTGTGAGGGTTGGAAGGAGCTGGCAGGGTGTGGGGTATGTAGGGGTGCGTGGAGTTGGGCTCTGCGAGGTACTCACCTGCTTGCCCTCTGGGGCCTCAATGGCACTGCCCCTCCCTTTACTGTCCACAGGCACTTGTGCCACCCGCTGCCCTAGGGCTGAGAGTCCGCCAGGTAAAAGCGCACGCGGATCCCACTTCTGATGGGCTCTGAACCTGCCCTTCCCCTTCCGCCCACTTTACTTCTTCTCACCCAACAACCCCCACACCGACCCGGCCTTCAGCAGCGCTGACGGAGGCGAACTCTCACCAGGGCCTGCAGCAGCATCTTGTAAATACACCGGATACTTCCCTCCCGCCGGCCGGAGACGAGTGAGGTCACCGAAGATTCCCAGGCTCCCATTGGAGGAATACTCTCCTTCCCTCCGTGGGATTGGGTGGAGATGGAAACAGTTGAGAACCGCAGGCGCCAAGCCCGAGTCAGGCCCTGACTTTGCCTCTCGTAAGGCGTCTTGCATTTGTGCTGCTCTCCTGGGAGACAAGATTCTGCCCCCAGTTTGCCTAATTCTACACCCATCTGCAGAGATTTCTGAACCAGATTCTTGTGTCTCGAGGTGAGCAGAGTACCTAATTCCATTTATGGAGGGTGAAGTGGCTATAGCGTATCATTTACCAGTCCCAGATACTTTCTGTGACGATGCTCAATGGACAACCTTGCCAAGACCCTCAGTTTAACCATGTGTGAACTGGGAAGACATTTAACCCCTCACCCCCCAAAGTGTTGCGAGGATCAAATGAGAAAATATAAATTATTTTCCAGACGCATAAATAATTAAGGTCTCCTCTCCTAATTCTTGTCTTTCCCAGTGTTCAGGCAGGAGAAACTGCAGCACAGACAGACGAACTAGTTGGCTTGAAGTCACAAAACAATTAGCCAGAGAGAAACCCAGGGTTCTGGTTTTCAGAAGTAGAGCTATTCAAGAAGAAAGAAAAGACAGGAACAGGGGTTATATAACTTGGGGTCTGCAGGTCCCCAGTTGATTCTGAGGACAAGATTTGGAGGGGTCTTTCAACCTGGATGATGATGATAGGTGGGAGTTTAGGGTAGAAAAACTGCAAAACAGGATATCTGGTGAACTCACCCCCAACCAGAGGTTGTTTTTCAGTTTTCCCAGACCAAGTACTTAAATTGTTTCAGTTTTCTAAAATTAGTAAAATAGCTACACTTTCTGTACCTTGAAGAAGTCCCATAATGGAACTGATATCCTGATCAGAGGAATGAGAGACAGCTTAGAAAACAGCTTCTCTATTGTATCAAGGAAGGTCTAAAAAGAACTAGAGTAAAAACCCATTAACTATGCAACAATTGACCAAATATTTCAGGGAAAAAAACAGGCCTCTATCTGTGTTTCTCCTACATGTCACAGACACTTTAACTAAATACACCATGATTATTCCAGAATCCAAAATGAGTGAGTCTCCTTAATAACATTTATTTCACAGTCTGGCTCTGATATACACTGGAAATTCCAGAGGCTAATTTCAAGTTCTGATCCAAGTTTACATGATTTTTAAAGAAAGCCACGAAGGTCTATTACAACCAGGACTAATTGGCAGAAAAGAAAAAGGACCATAGACACTGAGAAATGACAGCAGCCTTGTGGGAAACGTCAGAAAAGAAGGGAAAGCAAACACCTACTATGCAAACAGCCAGGCCATTTTGGGATGGAATATCCAAAAGGAAAGAAGACTCCTCTGGGGCCCTCTTCCATGTGTGATGAAGACCACTGGAAGAGAGATTGACCCCAGGCTTGAAGGAATCTGGGGCCATCTCCAGCCCAGTGATGGCCCATGGGAGCATCCCTCCTGGCATCATTGACCCCAATTCTGGAAGAGGAACACTGGGTACCTATCACAGTAGGGGTCAATTCTTTCAATTTTCATGCTGCAGCTTGATATTTGGCCCTCTCTTTGCCACTGGTCCCCATTCTAAGATCAAAGTGACTATCCAACAGGCTGCCCAATGAAGAGGTATTTCTTTCTTCCAATGGCTTGTACCATTTTTTTGAGACAGGGTCTCAGTCTGCAGTCTAGGCTGGTCCTGACTCACCATGTAGCCAAGGCTGGTCTCAAACACAGAAATCTGCCCGCCTCAGCCTCCCGAGTGCTGGGATTACAGGCGTGTGCCACCATGGCTGGCTTATGTGGGGCTGGAGAACTGAACCCAAGGACTTGAGCTTTCTAGGCTAGTTCTTCATTAAACTTTTTTTTTTCCTAGACAGAGTCTCACTCTGCAGCCCAGACTGGTCCTGAACTCACTATACAGCCCAGGCTGGCCTTGGACTCACAACAATACCCCTGCCTCAGCCTCCTTAGTGCTGGGATTACAGGCGTGCACCACCATGCCCAGTTTATGTGGTGCTGGAGAATCAAACTTGGATATTTAACCCTTGACGTAGCACTTGCTAAGCAAGCGCTTTAACTGCTGAGCCATTTCTCCAGCCCTTGCTAGACTAGTTCTTTAACTGCTGAACTATTCCTCCATCTCCTCAGACATGACTTAATTATTCCTGAATCTCTAACTCTCCTTTTGGGATGAAACCACCTTACCCTTACTAAGAATCAGCTTCTGTTCCTGGAAGGAAATATTCTCTGTTGTCCATGTCAGGAGACTCTACTTGAGGTACAATCCTGAGTATGGACTGATGGAACTCACGTGTGAAAGGCCATAAGGGCAACTCCTGTGGTAATCAACTTAAAGGATCCCCTAGACTTTCCCAATAAAAATGGTCTTTTCTAAGACCAGAAGTCAAAAAGGGATTAAAACTCATCATTAAAACTCTACTCATGCAGGACATTCTTCCACTCCATGAGTCCTCATAACACCCCCATCATGGGAATTAAAAAAGGCACCCAAGAAATGGAGGTTAGTTCAGGACTTAAGACTCATCAACGAGGCTTTAGTTCCTCTTCACTCAGTAGTGCCTAATCCCTATTCTCCTTATTTAGCTCTCATCAGTGTCTGTGTTCTTTACTGTACTGAATTCAAAGGATGCCTTTTTCTACTGTATTCTCCTAGACAGAGAGAGCCAGTCTCTCTTTGCATTTGAAAATCTCTTAATGAGGGTGGGACAACATAAATGGACAGTTCTACCCCTGGAATTTTGCGATAGCTCTCATCTGTTTGGAATAGCCCTGACTAAGGCTCACCTTTTAGTGCAAATAAAGGGATAGTGTCATTAAAATACATTGATGACCCAATGCTTGTGGTTCAGAAAAGGATAAAGTTCAAATGTTCTGGAAACTGCAGGATATATAGTCTCAAAGGGCTTATAATTTTACCTGGGAAGACATAATTGTCTAAGGAAAGAATTGATTCCATTACCTAATTCCCCCTCAAGCGGCATCATGCCTTTCCAGGGGTTTATGGCTATTGGCTATTGTAGGACTTGGGTATCTGGATTTGTGGAATTAGTGAGACCCTGATCTTTCTCCTAAAAGAAACTCAAAACTAGGGAAACCTAATTAGCACCTGGGAACCAGAGTCTCTCGGTGATTTTAAAGTGAGCTCTTTTGAGTACCTGGTCCTTGGACAAACTTTGCTGAGACTCAGCCTTTGTCTGTAGGAACACCAGCAAAACAAGTTTCTTTGACTACTTCGTCTCAGGCTTTAGAGCTAAGAACAAATGACCACACTGTACACTGCTTTTAAATATGCTTTCTAGTAGTACATGCTCATGTACTTGAGAAAAGGGAGTAGAAAGTAACCAGTAAATAAAACAGAAGAAATACATAGAAAGTTGTGGGTATAAGGATATTTTTAGTAAAAGGATAAAAGAAAGAGAATATTTTGGATAAAAAGATTTTTGTGTGGTAAGATTTTTCCTACTTGAATGGAAAAAAAAGGATGAGTTCAAAAAGAAAGATCAGGTAAGATGCAGAAGATTCGAGTTACATTGCAGGAATTACGTGAAAGATGTACTGTACAAAAATATAAATGACTATTCTGCCTGTCTGGTTTTGTGATCAGAGTGCTGGGATTACAGATGTGTGCTTATAATGGCTTATGGGGTGCTGGGGAATCAAACCCAGAGCCTTGGGCTTTCTAGGCAATTGCTTAACTGCTGAGCTATTCCTCCAGTCAAACTGCCTTGCTACTCATATATAGCTAAAAAGCTGTAACACTGATTCTTGATCCTCAGTTATTTCTCCTCTAGTTATTTCCCCTTATTGGTATAAGTCAATGATGGGTCAGCTGGCCCTCGAACACCCTTTATTCTGGCTGTGCTTGTTCCTAGAAATATTCATACATGTTTTTCTTCTGTCAGATTCCTGTCTATTGCCTGAAGAGTGGAATCATTTTCTCCTCTATAGAAATGGCAGCTTGAGTTTTTTCCATATATATGTCCACCTTGGTGGGGGAAGATCAGATCCATGCCCCTACAAGGATGGGAGAATAACTTTATAACTAGACTGGCAGAAGTTTTGGCAGGGGGATATCCAGATTGTTGCTTGTGCATACTGGCACTCAGTACTGCCTCTCAGCTGCCAGTTCTACAAATACCACCTGGAGAAGAGCCTGGGGAAGTTTTCCTAGAAGGAGGATCTTTAATATCTTCCAATCCCCTGATAGACCTTACAGGAGCACCATAGCATTCTTTGGAAAACCTTAGAGGTGTTGCTACAAAAAGTTCCTCCCGGAAAATACCTTCATGGGTCCTGGAAATCCTACATCCATGGACTCTGACTACATGCTAACCCTACAATTACCTTGGACTTTAGTAACTCAGTACCCTTTCTAATGGTACAATAGTTCCACTCTAATGTGATGCTCAACTGCACAGAATGCAAGACACTGAGGTGCACAGCTACCCTGTTGACCAAATCTTGTGACTCCAGGGTTGGTTCTCACTTCGAGGTTTGGTTTCAAAATTTGCCAAAAAGGACCACAAGCAGACTTAAAGGGGGAGGCAAGGCGAGTAATTCTTCCCACTTTAGCAACTACACCAACCAAGCCCAACTCCTCTGTGTCCCTAAAGGACATCTCTTTTATGGACAGGATAAAAGAATAAGAAGGTCTTGGAGACTATAATGCTTATACATGTCCATCTTGCTGGAGCAACTGGGGTTTAATTTAATTGGGCCTAAGTACAGGAGGACTAAGAGCACTTAATCCTCAGTGGAGGAAGTTCTTGCCCAATATCCAAGGAAAACCAATAGTCATCATGCCTTGGGCATCAATGTTTTAGGTACAAGCTTGGGAGGCCTAACTTATAGGGTCATAGCATACTCAGTACAAATAAAAATAGCACTGCCACAGCAGCTGAAATAGCCTTGTTGGCAGATAGTAATTTTAGAGACCTCCAAAGGTCTTTGGATTGACTTGCTGAAATGGTCCTATAATATCGCCAAGTTCTGGGATGTACGCTTGCAAGGAAAGGGAGTGTATGTGCAATTCTTAGTGGATCTTGCTGCACCTACAATAATACCATCCAACAAGTAGAAACCTGGACTCAGGTCATCCTCCAAAATGCTAAATGGCTCCATAACCTAGCTATTACTCAGCGTTTGGCAGCCTAAATTTTTGAACAAACCAAAGGATGGTTCCCCACACCCTCCACCTGGCTGCTTCCACTCTAGGCCTTCTGGTTGCCCTGTTGATGTTATGTTTATTTGGCTCCTGTATTATGAAATTATGAAAAGGAGCTACACTTCCTCCACCTTGAGGAAGTTCCAGCTTTTTCTACTTTTGAGCACATGAAGGAGTCAATCATTGAAAAGCATCTCACAGCTGCAGCCAATCATTAAGAGTCATCTCATAGTTCCAGGCTCCCCTTTGTTCTGAGTCTTTATAGGAAATCCTCAGACTCGTGCTTACGGGATACTTGCTTGGGGCCCCTCTTGGCTTTTCTTTGATTCCTTTCTCTCATGGAGACCTGCTTGGGTTTCCTCTTGGCTTCTCTGATAAGACTGTTTCTTTTCTCTTTCATTAGGTTCAATAAACTGTTGCTTGCATTGTTTTCAGAGTCCATTCACTTTGTTCTTAATCTCACAAAAATCCATGGATCCAGGAGCCTCCTCACTGTGGGAAGAAATTTACATATTTATTTTCCTTCTCTGCTAACTAAACTTTAGTACTTCTCAGTAAAGAATGTAACTAACCATAATAGTAATAGTATTGCTGACTTTTACCAATAGAAATCAAGAGTTTTTCATATCATACTATAGATGTTGCAGATCCCTTGAAACATATAATTTCATCACTGTTTTAAAATCATGGTAGTCAAAAAACCACGTTAGTCACTAAACTTCCCATAAAATCTTAGGATTAATTTTTTAATTTTATTTTTCATTATTTTTAGACAGGGTCTCACTCTGTAGTCTAGGCTGGTCCTGAACTCACTATGTAGGCCAGGTTGGCCTTGAACACATAGCAACCTTCCTGCCTCAGCCTTCTGAGAGTTAAGTTTACAGGCATGTACCACCACACCTGGCTTATGTGGTGCTGGGAAGGTGAACCCAGTCCTATGCAAGTACTCTTAACTGCTGAGCTATGGCTCCAGTCCAAAATCTTAAAATTTAATGGATTACTGCACAGCGTGTATATTACCATACTACTTTCTTGGTTACTTTCTCATTGCTGTGTTATGTTGTGTTGCTGGGTTATGCCCATAATCCAACATCCATTCATGATGAAAGCCTGAGGAAAACAGGTAGAGAAGAAACTTACTTCACACTGATAGAAGCCATCTGTGTCAAACCTACTGCCAATATTATAATAAACTGGAAAAATTGAACGTGTTTCTCCTTAAGTCAGGACCACAACAAGGCTGTCCACTATCATCTCTCCTTTTCAACATAGTACTTGAAACCCTAGCCAGATCGATTAGGCAAGAGAACTAAATAAATGGAATGCATATTGGAAAGGAACAAGTCAAACTATATTTGCAGATGACATGACTCTCTATATAGAAGACCCCCAAAACACCACCAAGAAACTCTTAGAACTAATTAACAAATTAAGCCAATTTTCAGGATATAAAATAAATACAAAAAATCAATAGCATTTCTCTACACTAACAGCTCACTGAGAAAAAGCTGACAAAAAGCTAAATATCTAGAAATAAAACCTAACCAAGGAAGTGAAGGACCTCTACAATAAAAACTACACTATTTTGAAAAATAAGTTGAAGAAGACTTTAGAAAATGGAAAGACAGAACTAATATTGTCAAAATGTCAATATTGCCAAAACAATATACAGACTCAATGCAATACCAACAAATTTTTCACCAAATTAGAAAAAAATCCTAAAATTCATATGGAACTAAAAGAGACTCAAAATAGCCAAAGCAATCCTGAGTAATAAGACAAAATCAGGTAGCATCACAATTCCAGACATCAAGTTATATTACAAAGCAACAGTGATAAAAATCCATATGTCCTAACATTCATCAGTGGGTGGGACACAATATGTGACACCTACAAGATAAGGGTAGAAAGATTTTTTTTGAGACAGGGTCTCACTCTGTAGTCTAGGCTGGTTTTGAGCTCACTATGTAGCTCAGACTTGCCTCGAACCACACAGCAGTCCTTTTGTCTCAGCTTCCCAAGTGCTAGGATTACAGGCATGCACCACCATATCCAGTTATGTGGTGCTGGGGAATCAAACGCAGGTACTCAGTGCTTGCACAAGCACTTTAATCACTGAGCTATTCTTCCAGCCCCAAGGAAGAAAGATTTGATTTGACTCACAGTTCCAGAAAATCTCACAGTCCATTCACAAGTGGCTGGCAACAGTGGAAGCACCTGGTAGAGGTCTAGTCAGAGAAAAGTTCATCATGGCATAGCAGACAGTGCAGGAGTGAGAGGATGTCTGGAGACTAATGAAGGCCAGAATTTTCCCAGGAAATGCTGAAACAATGTTTCTTCTTCCTTACTTTACTTAGTTGGAAATGCCAGATGGGTCCCCCATACCCAGGGAAGGTGTCCCTTGCTCACTTCCTGATCCACATCCTTAACACACATCTGAAAGCTCTGCCCTCAGCATCCCTCAAGATCAACAAGTTGACACAATCCCTCCAGGTCAAACCCCAAGCATCAGTCCCTTCTAGTCAGGCCCCACCCCTCAGTGGCACCTGGTTCCTTAGGTATACCAGTATATTCAACTACATGAGGCTTTTGGTGGATACTCCAAATCCAGTCCATAACAACTTACGTTATTGACCAAAAATAGATGGGTCAACCAGTGGAACAGAACTGAGGATGCAAAGACAACCTCAAGTACCTTCAGCTATTTGATCTTTGACGAAGGGGCCAGAAACATATACTGGATAAAGAATAGCCTCTTCTATAAATGGTTCTGGGAGAACTGGTTATCCACATGCAGATTGAATCTAGATTTACACCTATCACCATGTACTAAAATAAAAATCAAAGTGGACCAAAGACCTAGATATTAAAACAGAAACACTGAACCTTCTGGAGGACTATATAGGTAAAACTCTTTAAAAATAGGCATGGACAAAGAGTTTCTCAATAAGACATCTGATGCAAAAGAAAAAAAAACCCAGAATTAAAATAATGGGTCTATATCAAATTAAAAATCTTCTGTATAGCAAAGAAAACAATTAACAGAGTGGAGAGAGACAGAGAGAGAGACAGAGACAGAGAGACAGAAGAGACAGAGACACAGACACACACACACAGAGGGGGAGAGAGAGAGAGAGAAAGAGAGAGAGAGAGAGACTCTTTGGCCTCAGCCACCTGTTTTCTGCTTTCTGCACCCAGGTCCTGCTCCAGCGACCCTGCATCTCCTCCCAAAGACTAGAGAGCGCTTTCGCACGACTGGGTTATGTATGTACGGACCGATGCAGAAGCCTTTTCTACTTGCGAGTGAGAAAAACTAATTCCTCTGGCTCTCCCACGCACAACTCACACTGGCCTTGAGAAAGATTTGACGCATTCTAAATGAAAACGATGAATCACTAAATTTGATGTTCCAGAGCACAGGGTATCTCTATGCGCATGCGCCACGGGGAAGGGTGTGGGAAGCTCTTTGCTACCTGGCTGGGTCCCCAGCGGCAGCAGGGAGTGGGAAGGGCTTCCTCAGCCTCGCCCCGTCATTGGCCAGCACAGTCCGCAGTCTGACGCAAGGCCTCTGCGGCCAGGATGAGCTCGCCCCCACCCCCCACCCCCACCCCCGGCAGCGCGCATAAGCCAGGTACCTTCAGCGACGGCCTGTGGGGAGACTGGCCGCAAAGGAAGGCACACTAAGCAGACAAAAGATTTGAAGCGGCATTTTCAGTTTGCTCAGTTTTATTGGGGTCATCGAAGTTCACAAGAGGAAGGACTTCTGGGGTAGGAGGGCAGGAATACCGCAAAGGCTAAGTGGCCTTGCACAGACACTGAGGCGGTCTAAGGGGCACAGTGGGGGGTGGGGCGTTGGAGGAGGAGAACAGGATTAGAGGAAGAGAAAGAAGCATGGGAGAGCAGGGTCCCGGCAGTGCCTCCAAGGCTACTGCGCAGCTGAGACGAGGGCTAGTGGTCCTCTTGGCTTTGGGATCAAGGATGTCCAATTCATACAGCACGAGGGGAGGAAGTGGGATCAACAATGAGAAGGGGGTAGAGGGGCCCTGACCAAGGCAGCACAATAAATACGTTTAGCAGCACACAGAAGCCTGCGGAGCAGGAGGGCCAGAAAAAGGGGGAATCCTTCTCCCCACCCCCCAACTCTGAAATGAAGAACTCTGCAATTACTAAACCATAAAAATAAACTTTAAACCCGTGTACGAAGTTGGTCACCCCCCAGAAGTGCAATGTGGGGCTGCATGGCCCTAGCTGAGGGAGAGGGCAAACAGGATGGGGTAGAGGGATACAGAGTGCAGACCCTGGAAAGGGTAAGATGTTTATCCAATTTTCCCCCTTTTCCATGGGTTGGCTAAAGCATTTGGAACTTCAAACACCTCTTCAATGTCAGAGTCAGAGTCAGAATCTTCTGAGTCCAGTTCCTCTTCATACCTGTCCTCATCTTGCTCACTGTCTGTGTAGGGGAGAGATACAAAGACGTGCAAATGGAAGAGGGTAGTTAGATGGGCAGGTACATGTGATTCTAAAAGGAAACACAACACACAGTCAGGGCTTTTGAGGGCCTGTGGGAGAGTAGCTGCTTGAAAAGTGCTTGTTTGTAAAAAGCACCTATATACATGTAGTGTATACACTCAAGCCCACAAGGTGAAGGGGAGTGGTAGGAAATGCAGGGTGGGCTCTCTGTCCCTATCATGTCTGAACTGAGACCTCTGTTAAGTAGCTTTATCTTTCTCCTGTATTCCTCAATATAAGTCTTTTCTCCTGAGCCCCAAGATCAGCTAAATAAACTTACTCATCCCAAGGCAGCTCCCTCATTTCTCTTCCCCAGTTTGATCCAAAAAGGTCCCAGGCTGTCTTCTTAAACCCGATTTTCTATCCCCAACTTTCCCTTTAGGGTCGAGGAGACAGCTCTGCATCCAATTTTTGCACAGAAGAGATGCCATTAGGTGGGAGAAGACGACTGACAGCTCTTGCAGTTTCCCTACCCGACTCATTCAATGCCTTCATCTTTGCTACCTTGTCCCTGAAGTTTGCCAGACACTCCATGTCCCAAAATTCCAGGAGTAGTTGTGTTTCTGCCCTTCTGCTCACACCCTTCAAGGCCCACGTCTCCTTTGTTTGCCTACAGTCTTCCGTGCCAGTGCCAAACCTGGTTCCCAATCACCTTAAATACTGTTTTCTCTTTCAAATCCCAGAGCATTTTCCAAAGTGCATTCTTTTGTAAGCAGTGATAACTGGGTTCTGAAAAGTGAAATATAATTTTTTTGAGAAAGAGTCTCACTCTGTAGCCCAGACTGGTCCTGAACTCACTATGTATCTAGGCTAGCCTTAGGAAATAGAATTTTTTTATAGCAGGACTTCTCAGATCCCTTATGGTGCTAATAAAAACACAATTCCATAAGAGGTATAATTGACACTTTTGACCACCAAATTTTCTACCAGAAGTAGCTTTTAGAACTAGAGAAGCATTCTCAGGAGATAATTTCAGAAACCTTGCCCAACATACCATGTACTTTCCACATTTTCCACTCTACAGAGAATGGTCCATAATGCTTCTCAGTGTGAATGCATCCTCCAACTCAAAGTTCACCCACCTTCTCTCTAGTTCTTTCCCCACCTTCCCAACTCTGGTGTAGAATTAGCTGCTCTATCCCCTGGACTCAGAGCATACTGTTGACTAACAGCTTCCCAAACAAGCCCAGGAGTCCCCAGAAGGCCAGGGCAGGGTATATGGTGTGATGAATGTGTTTGTCACTTTTTTTCCATGTGTGTCTGTATGCAAGCACACGCGCTTACCTTTTTAGTTTTCCACCCTCTCCTACCTCTTTGCCTACACTTCATTTCTCTTTTGCTGTTAACACCTATCTACTCATCACCCAGAATTGAACTATTTCTTTGGTTTGTTACATTTTTAAGTCGAATGGTCTCTGGTCTTCTTGTTTAAAAATCAGGCCTTCTCTTTCCTTCATAAGAATAGATTCTGTTTATGTCTGGATACCCTACAGGGCTTTCTCTAAAAAAAGAGAATGAGGGAAGATAAGAGGGAGTCTAGCTCACCTTCTTCATCGTCCTCCTCCTCTTCCAGTGATTCTTCAGAGATGATCTCCACTTCATCCTCATAGTCATCCTGGTTGCTACTGTTATCCTGATTCTTGCCAAAGACTTTAATGTTATTCTTGTAGTAGTCAATGTCTCTGTCATCATCATCACTTCCCTCATTATCACCCTCATTGCCATCATCACTGCCATCATTATCTTCATCATCACTGTCCTCATCTCCATCGTCACTATCACTGCTGTCTTGGTTGTTGCCACTGCTGCCCATCTTACCATTTTCCAGGTTTTTGTTGCCACCATTGGCATATTCATTGTCGAGATTCTCGTTTTCATACGTATTCTTGTTATCGTTTTCTTGGTTCTCACTGTCGTCATCAGGGCCCTCATTGTTCTCAGCACTCTCATTGTTGTCAGTGGTCTCGTTGTCATCAGCACTCTCATTATTGTCAGTGGTCATGATGTTGGGGCTCTCACAGTGGTCAAGACTTTCATTGTCACACAGGCTCTCATTGATGTCAGTTATCTCATTGTCAGTGGTCTCCATGTAGTCAGTGGTCTCCATGAAGTCAGAGATCTTGATGATGTCACGAATAATCTCATTGTCAGTGCTCCCATCAATATCTGAGATCTCGCTGAGAATGTCTTCCATGGCATAATGGTCATGAGCATCTTCCATGATCACCATCTCATATTCATCCTTGGCTTTACTGTGGGGAAGTTTGGGGCCGAGTATGGAATTAGTAGGAGGGGATGTATATAAAGTACACACTGGAAAGTGGCAAGTAACTGGGGAGGCAGTAGATTATAAAGGCTCCTAAGGAGAAGGCTAGGGTGGAGAAGAGTTCTTCTCTTCTCCTACCATGCAACCTCAGGCCATTTCTGGGCATAATTTCTCACTTGATTGTCTCAAAGATCCCTTGTGGCTCTATAAATCATGTGTGACACTACCCTAGTCTTTGCCCCATCTTTAACAAACCACCTCTCAGCCACCAATTCCCCGCCCCCCATCACCTTTCTTTCTCTTCTTGCTTCTTTCTGTTTGCCTTGCTGCCCCCTTCCCTCATGTAGTAGCGTAGAGGATTAACCCACAAGTCATTCTTGATAATCTGTGGAAATAAAGGGGAGAAGAATGGAGCCATGAATATAAGCCCTAGACCTTACTCCCAATTCCTCAGGTACTCAAGACAAGTCTAGCAAGGCCTTCTCTGGTGATGCCAAGAGAGGGCTCACCTCAGCAATCCTGTCAGCCTCTGGGAGGCTGTGGTTTGAGAACCAGCTAAAAAAGCTGTGGCTGGCGTCCTGGTTTTTACGATTGTGGGCCTGGGGTTCCTGGCCCCGGTGCCAGCGGATTGGAGTAGAGTGAGACACCAGCCGACCTAGGATGAAGGGAAGCCATGAAGAAAGGACTGGATAAGGATGGATAGGAGTGGGGAGGCATACTTACCTTCAAACTGCCACTCACCTGAACGGTTGCGTTGGAACTCCTTCACAATCACCACATTTGTAAAATAGGGGTTTGTCTGGAAGTAGAGCTTCATTTTGTAGCCCATGGAGATATGTCTGAGATCCTGTACCTGCTCAAGGTAAGGGTAATGGTGAAATTCTTCTCCCTCATGCCGCCCCCCCCCCACACCCCCCCACAAAGGACCAGATTCCTTGATCTTCTTCTTTGGCCTGACCTGAAGATTGGTCAAGTAGCGAAAAATGTCTTCATCTCGTTGGTTGATCAAGATTGAAATTCTGGGGTGGTTGAGGAACTGATGAGTGGAGCAGTTTAGGTCAAGGATTAACTGTTCAATGAAAGTGAGAGAGGGAGAAAAGGCCAGGCAGGGCAGAGCAAGAGAAGCTGGACCACAATGCCTTCTTTGTTCACGTGATGTGTATGAAGCAAGTGGGCCACAGGACTCGACCCACACTTTTATTCCTATGATACTATGCAATCAGAGCCTGTGTTTGTACAATGTTAAACCTCTGTGTTAGGTAGCCTTGCTTGTTCATATGCTTGTTCATATTTGCTGTGTATTTAGATGCTATGTCTATGTGATGTTTTTCTCCAGGTGTTGAGGGCTTGTGCTTATTAAATATTCTGTGTTTAGAGGCTGAAGGCCTTGCATCCAAGTGCTGCTGTATCTGGCTGCTGAGAGCATGTAGTCACATGATGTTGTACGTATGAGTGCTGAGTGTTGTGCAAATGGCTCTGAGGAGCTGTGTTTAAGTGATGCTGTGAGTCTGTGTGCTGAAGACCTGTGGCCACATAACATTGTGTCTGGGTCTGAAGTCTTGCATCATCATAATACTGTGTGTTGGGGACCTATGATCATGTGATACTTAACCCTTATGTTCCTAACATGTTACATGGATTTACATATGCTTTCCTGGGATGTGCTTAACAATCACCAATAATGAATCAGATTGTTTTTATTCTCCCCATTTTTTCATTTAATCCCAGGTATTTTTTTCCTGACCACTCAGGGGTTCCAGCCACTCTCTAGCCCCCTCCTCTCTAATACATTCTAGCCAGGATTGAGATCTCTTACTGCCTAAGCAGAGACCTAGGAGGCCTGCCGAGCCTTGTGAGGCTTAGGCACTCTTTGGGGCAGTTCATCTTCTGTATGCCCTTCCATCTCCTCTCACAATCTCTGGTCCAGTTCTTCTGCTGTGTGTCCCTCTATTACCCTTTCCTATTCCCTGTCTGTGACCCACTTTTTATGTTATGCTTTTCTCCTCTTTCTCATCTGATGTTCAGTTTTTATTTTGTGCCCCCCCCCCATCATCTCCAGTCCAGCTTCTCTGTTTTGTCCTCTTTATTCCATCCCTCTTCCACCCAATCTTCCCAACATCTTTGGCCCACCCCACACCCTTTCTGAACATTCCTCTATCTCCCCCCTTCTGCCATGAGCTTTTTGTCCATGAGTATTAATGAGAAGGAAGAAGGATACTGCTTTGACCCAAAAGCCTGGAATATGCTGGATGATAAGGTCTCTGCGCTCCAGGAAGGGTCTTCTCATCTGGATGAACTTGCGCTTGAGACGCAGGAAGGCCTTGCCTGCCTTGATATTCACTGCCTCCAGGTCCATTTGAATGCTCTCCAGTGCCTGCAGGATGCTTTCCATCCTCTCCGCATTCCTCTCTTTGCTTTCCTTCTTCATCTTCCTCTGCTTCCTCCTCCTCCTCCTCCTCCTCTTCTTCCTAACACTTTCCTTTTCCTCATCATCCTCATCTTCCACTATGATGATAGCTTCCTCCTTCTTTGGACTGCCTAACATTTGGGGCCCCCACCCCCACGAGCTACAGGTTTCTAGGACCTTCTCTTCAGTAAAGCTGCTGGACTCTGCAACCTGGATGTCAATTTCCAGGCTTTCCCCACAGGCTTCAGAACACGACAGTGTTTCCAGGCTCCCTGTGGGAGGGGGCGCCTCCCCATAACCTGACTCGAGCGCAGGATCCCAGTCAGGGCCCTCAGCTCCCAGGGTGAAGTACGCACGGATCCCCCCCTCCTCAAGAATGACATAGGGCGGAGGCGGGGGCAGCGCAGGGCCCAGTCCCACCCCCCTCATGTCAGCCAGCACCTGTGCCGCCTCGGTTTCCTCCTGGAGCCTAGGACGCTGCTGGGGTGGAGGCAGGGGCAATCTCAGGAGCGGCGGCGGCGGCGGCGGCGGCGGCGGCGGCGGCGGCGGGTCTCGCGGAGAGGGCTCCGCACTGCTCAAGCGGCGGGTCTTGGTCGGAGGCCCCTCATCTTGACGGTCCATGCTGACCGCACTCGCTCCTCTGCTGTCAGCCCAGCCGCTGCCACCAGTTACACCTCAAGTGCAGCCGCCAAGCCTCACGCGACAAGCGCAGCTCGCAGCCTAGCTCTGGCGTTCCCTCCCACGGCGCCTGCCCCACTCCCTCCGCGCCAATCTCCAAGACCCCGCCCACTCCTTGAGGCGACCGGCCTGTTCTGCTTCATCATTGGCTGCCGGCCGCCGCGGCCAGCGCTCGCCCTCCCTTGACCCCTGCCCTCTCTCACGCAATCTGCTTGCCAACACTACACGTCATCACTTTCCGATTGGCTCCCCTCCGACCCGCCAATCATCGGGCAGACTCCCCCCAGCGACCGGAGGAAAACTGCGGGGCGATTGGTTGCAAGGAAAGCTTAGGAGAAGCAGCCCCTCGCCTCATTCTTCCAACATTTTATCCAATGGGAAAAGTACCAGTGGTACTGAAGATTAGAAAACAAGACGAACAACATACGCAGGCGCTGAGCAGGTTGTGCTCAAATAAAATCGAAGAGCCTCGTTATCGTTCTCCCCTCCTCCACTCCCCTCAGTAACTACGCACTTCTTAAATCTGTCCCTTCCTCCACCCTGCTTCTTCTGGCCGTGGAGTGAACTCTGCTGTCGTCTCTCAGAATGCAGACAGCCCTGGCACACATGAAGTTCCAGCACTCAGGGTCTCTGGTTTTGGGGTCAAGGTTTGATGTGGCGTTTTCAATTTCTGCAAAAATTGTTCTAGAAACAATAATCACACACAGAAAAAGGAACTTCCTCTGCGTCATAAAAATAGTGATTCAGCTCATCTAGATTTTTCTAGGACTTTCTATCTCTTTATCTACTAAATATTTTCTCTCCCATCTTTTTCTCAGTGTACATTGTTTTTAATCATATCTTAACTTTTTTAACGACTAGAGATGGTCTTTCGTCACCTACATGGTGGTGGAGGTCTGGCTTTGGTCCTGCAATTGACATCATGGGTGTTCCCCTCATACTCTAACCCTAGCCAAATTACTGCTCCTCTCTGTGAGCTTGTTTCCTCTCTTCTGAGTTACGCATCCCTAACAAGTGGTGTGGATAACTGCTTGTTGCAGCCTTTTTGTGATAGAAGAGAACTGTAGGGAACCTAGGGATCCATCGCCAGAAGAATGGGTAAGAAAAATGTGATACATGTTTTAGGATGGACCACTAAAATGAAGTAGGTCTATATACAGCAACATGGCTGAAATCTCTCAAAAACAGAATGTTGAGTGAAAAAAGAAACAACAAGATTTATAGTACAATATTGTTTATGTGAATTAAAACACACAATACCATATATTTTTCACAGATACACATATGTAAATAAACACAAGAACGGTGGGTTGGAAGGACATATGTTAAATACAAGAGTGGGTGCCTATGAGGAGTGGGGGGAGAATGGTATCAGGGATGGGTGATGAGGAGGACAAAACAAAACAAAGAATTAAAAGGCCTTGCATGGACCAATGATGATACAGTGTGCCAAGAACTGAGGAGTATGATCAACTAAATTCTTCTTTACACCTGAGAGAATTAGTAAATAAATAGTAAATTAATTGAGCGCCCAGGGAGTAGGTCGGCTGGGTAGATCACCAGACTTGGGTTTTTAGCCACCCTTGATATTACTCCCTCAGAATTTAGTCAAAGCTGACCAAAGTCCCAGCTATCTACAGTGGATCCTTAGGAAACCATAATTTTGCGGGAGCATTTCCAATTCCAGTCAATTTCTCCCACATTTCATTACCAAGTCTCAGTCTCCATTCTCCATGGTGGTCCAATTACAAGAATACATTGTTTGAATTTTGAAGAGGAAACTCAGTCCCTCAGAAGAGGAAGAGGGACCTGGGGTTCTCAAGTATCCTACCCTCCTCACATGATGCTCACAGTCTGGGCCAAAGGAGGGGAATCTTGTGAGATGGGAGTCAATCCTCTTGCTACATACATACATCCAATTCCCAGGCACCATTTTTGAATACCTTACTTCCTACTCTAGTTTGTCTCCTCTCAGCTAGATGCATGTGTGCATGCGTGTGCTTGCGTGTTTTCCCCCGTGCTGTCTACATCTCCACATACAAGCATTTGATCATATGAATGTACCAGGCGAGTTTTCCTCAAGGATGCCTACTCACACAAAGTCATACAGACACACATTGTCTCAGTCATCAGTCATACCCCCATATGTGGTCACACAGATAGGACAGACAGACAGACAGACAGACAGACAGGCAGACACACACACACACACACACACACACACACACACACATTCATAAAGAGAAAACATCCAATATAGCATTGTTCATTTCAGTTTTTCCATTTACAAAATTCAATGGTGAATCCAAGCAGTTAGAAAAAAAGAAATGGAGGAAAATCCTCCTGAATTTATCCTATTTACCCCCCACCCCCTTGGTCTTCCCACCCCACCCCCTCGGAAAGGCACCCCTATCACTATCACTGAGAGAACAGGTAACTCCCACTCCCAGCCTCTCAGCCACTCTGGCCTGCCTTTCCAGGGCCACTCCACAGCCAGCCTCATTAATGTCTCTGCTGCTTAGAGTGCCCTCCTCACTCTTTTTGGGTCAAGGCTTCCCCAGTTCAGGGGCTGTCTTGGGGCAAGGAAAGAGCTTAGGACAGGGATTTCTATAAGGAAGAGAAGAGTGGGATGGAAATGAGAGCGGGACAAACAGCTGAGCTTGAGTGCCAGGTTGGCTCACCAGTCCACAAAACTGGCCTTGAAACAAGCCCAGAGTAGCCCCTGCCCCTGGGAGGCTTGTACCTCCAACCTGGGAAATCTAGCTGTAGTCTTTTCCACTTTGGGTGTAAGGGTTAAGGGAGGAGGGAAGAGAAGGACTATTGGGAAGAAAGAAGTTTGTGGCAGAGGCCGAGCAGGCCAAGGGCCACCAAGGAGGGGCTTGAGGCCTCTGAGGCTTGAGGGCGACAAAAAGAGGTCAGACAGGAATGAACTCATGTCCACAGTGCCTTGGAGTTTGTAGCATCATCAGTTACCAATGTCCCAAAAGAATTTACATTTTCATGAGACTAGTGTGAACCCAGGAGACAATACTGGAGTTGAATTTAGCTCTAACTCCAGGCTGTGAGTCTAGCTACTCTAGGGAGTTCATATTCCTCTCTATACTTCCCTGGGGGCTTCTCCTGACTACATGGGACCCACAATAGCCCTAGTAGGGCTGGAGTGGATTACCATTCTCATGATTAAGAAATAGGGTACTGAAGATCCAGGAGGCAGTGGAAGAGAATGAAGCAAAGCTTAGTCTCTTCAGCTGGAGGAGTTAAGCTTACATCCTGCTGTCTACCTAGCTTAGACTGATCCTGGGGGCCCTTCTCCCTACCCTCTTGGCTTCTGAAACAGATCCTCAAGAAACACGTGGGAGGTTTGGACATGATGGGGAGGAAGCAGAGACTAGGCTTGGGACCAGGGTTAGCCAAAAACAACACTGCACACAACATAGCAATTAAATCTTACTCTCTGGGGGCCCAGCACCCTCTTTGGTCCCTGAAGTCAGCGACCTTGGATCAATTTCTCTTTAAACATCCAGGCCTTGCTAAAGGACCTAAAAGGGAAAGGTACATGGGAGCAGAGAGGAGCAATAAAAGCTCTGGAAATCTATTTTACAGGACAAATTTCCCCCTTCTGGACAATGTCAGGAAACACATCAAAGCAAGAAAGCTACTGTCTCCTCAAGTTGTTAGTAGAAAAATCTGCATTTCAGTTTTGTTTTCTTTTTCTGAATTGTCACTTGAGAAAGAGAGAGAATGAGGGAGAGAGGGAGGTTGGGAAGGAGATGGGGAGGGAGAATGGGAAAAAGAGAGGGATAGAGAAGAGAGAGAGAGAGAGAGGAAATACGAAATCATATAAGTGGAGTAGGAGGCTGCGAAGAGAGGCCCCACAAAACTAGAACACCTCTTTCTGAGTTCTCCACCCAGTCCGTTACCCTGGGGAGGTATTGGTGAAGGTGCCTAGATTATAGGTGGTTTGAGGGGCTGGGGCTGAAGCTCAGAAAAGAAGGCTTCTGTGTGAGGCCTTACCCCTTTCTTGCTATTGGCCCCATCGTGGTGGTGTTGACATTTTCCCTGCCTGTTTGCCTACCCGCCTGCTTCACATGACACAGTAGGGTTCTCTGGGAGCAGGGGCACCTCCTGTACCCCAGCAAGGAGCATGAGTCCTCAGGCACTTCTTGAGGTCCTTGTTGAGCAGGAAGCAGACGATTGGGTTGACAGCAGCCTGGGCGAAGCTCATCCAAACAGCAGTGGCCAGGTAGCGGTGGGGCACGGAGCAGGCTTTCACAAACACTCGCCAGTAGCAGGCCACGATGTAGGGTGACCAGAGGAGCAGAAAGAGCAGTGTGATCGCGTAGAACATGCGGCCCAGCTGCTTTTCACCCTTGACCTCGTCCATGCCCAGCAGGCGGCGGCTGGCTGCATGCCCATTCTGCCGGATACCGAGCAGGGTTGGTGGCATGGGTCCACGGCCAAAGCCAGCGATCCAGTTGGCAGCAGCCTGGCCGGTGGCCCCAGGACCATGGAATGTCCAGTTCTGGCTGATGGCTGGCACCATCTGCACTGGCTTCATCTTGCGGTGACGATACTCGAAGAGGAGCAGCTTGCCATAGACTGCATGTGTGGCTGCCATGAGCACAGCCAACATAAGCATGAAGCCCAGTGTGTCATTTGCCTTGAAGTAGCGATGCTCAAAGATGCACTGGTCCTCCTCTCGGATAAACTTGTAAGTGCCCACGTCAAAGACAGGTGGGAAGGCCATGGCCACAGACAGGGTCCAGGCCATGCAGATGACAGCTGCACATGTCCAGAGTGTCATGCGCTTGGCGTAGAAGCGGTGGTGGGCAATGGCCATGTAGCGGGTGACGCTTATACAGAACAGCATGAAGGCCGCATGGAAGCAGAAGAGCACTGCCATAAAGGCCACGATCTTACAGCTGAGTGCACTGAAGGTCCAGGAGGAGCCGTGGCGCACAGAAGCCAGCACAAAAGGGAAGCAGACGGCAGAGCGTATGCCATCAGCTAGGCACAGGTCCAGTAGAAAGTAGTAAGGAGCCTTGTGCAGGGCACGCTCCTTGAGCACCAGCAGGGACAAGATGGCATTGCCTGCCAGGCTCACACACATGATCAGTCCCAGCAGCACCAGCTTCACGTAAGCCGATGCTGATGGTGGGGACAGTGCACCGCTCACCTCTTCTGGCTCTCCAGTGGTGTTGGCCATACTGAGGGACAAGGGCTACTCCCAACCCTATGGGGTAAGCCAGTCGGGTACTCGACAGACTGTTGGGGACTCCATCAGTTGTGCTGCTGGGCTTTACCTGTAAATGGGGATAAGGGGGGAAAACACAGATACAGAGAGACAGAAATATGAGTCAGGAGGGAGGCATAGATGAAAAAAACAGACAAGACGCAGAGACAGAGAGAGAATGAAAGAGAAAAATGGTGATAAAGTTATAAATGGACAGATAATGACAGAAATGCAGAGGATGAAAGAGAGGTGGGAGAAGGAGATGAGAGAAAAAGAGAAAAAGAAGGGAAGAGAAGAGAAAGTAAGAAACAGATGTAAAGGAAAGGTGAGGAAGAACTAGGGTAGGTCAGTGTGTCTACAGGCTCTTCTCTCTTGACTCCCCAGCTGGAGCCAGGCTCTGTGCTCAAACCACTCCTGCTCGTACTCCCTCCTTGCTGGGTGTGAACACGTCACCTTTCTGGACATCCTCAGTTCCCTCCCTTGGGGGTTTCTGTGGGGTGAGGGTGTTGGGGTAGCTCTTTGACCCTTTTGCCTGGCCCTAAGACATTTTACATATATGTCCATTATACATACATGTGTGCACACACACAAAGCTCAACCAAAAGTTTCACAAAACAGTACTGATTCTACATGTTATGTACCCAAATGCTAGCTGCCATTCATTGAATAGATTTCTTTACTCATGATTAGAAATGTGCTTAGCGTGCTTGCAGAATAGTGGGGAGATTAGTGTTACTGGAATGGTGTAGACAAGAGAGGCAATGGTGAGATCACAGAGGTGTCCAGGGCCAGATCGTACAGGGTTGTGGGCCATGATGAGGACTTTGGTTTTTATTTTTTTATTTTTATTTTTGGACTTTGGTTTTTATTTTGGGTGAGGTGGTATGTGTGGATATAAAGATGTAGGTATTCTCATTAATTCATTGAAAAAATATTTATTGAGCATCTATTGTGTGTCAGGTGTTGTTTTAGGCACTGAGGATTCAGCCTTGAACCAGAGCCATAAACATCCTTGTCCTTGTGGAGCTGGCATTCTAGGTAATAAGAAGAGACACAGATGAAGTTAGTATATTGATGATAACAAGTTCTTAGAATAAACATAAAGGAGGGAAAGGGGTTAAGAAGTGCTAGAATTTGGAAAGGTATTCCAGTTTTTAGAGGTGGGCTTCACTGAGGGAAGGCTTCATGGAGGAGGTGTCATATGAGCAAAGATCTGAAGGAGGTGAGAGAGTGAGTCAGGTGGCTATTTGGGGGAAGAGAATTCCAGGCAGGGGGACTAGCTGGATCAAAGGCCCTTAGATGGGACTATGCATAGTACATTTGAGGAAGATTAGGGAGGCCACAGTGAGCAGAACAGATGGAGCAGAGAAAATGTGCTGGGAGGTGAGACCAGAAAGGTATCAAGGACAGATCTCAGAGGCCAATAGGACTTTCACCTGTAGTGAGATGGGAATCATGAGGGGGTTTTGGGCAGAGGCTATATACGATATGATTTAGAATGGAACAGGACCCTATTTGCTGCTGTGAAAACAGATCATGTAAGGCAAATGTGGAAGTGGGAAGACTATCAGAGGGCTTCCGTAATAATCCAGTTCAGAGGTCACGGCACCTCCATACCCCTTCACCTCCTTTATTTTTCTTCCTAGAATTCTCTCTTCTAAGACAATATAAAATTTACTTATAATATTTTGGATTCTTGTCTGCCTCATGTTAGTAGAATCAAAGCTCTGTGAAGGTCAGGACTGTAGACTCAATCTCCTCCAAAAGAGCAGTACAGTACATGGTAGGTTCTCAGCGAAATGATGGAGAAACTAAATGGACTGGTAGATCGTGAAGGCTCGCTGGAAGCACTAGGCAGAATTTGCTGAAAGAGTAACCTGGGTGGTACATTTGGGGTGTAATGAGAGTGGCACGGCAAAGCTTGGGGGAAAGAGCATAGTACTTGGTGTACAAGGAACCGAGATGTGATAAGGTGATAGATAGGTCGTGTTTCAGGAAGAAGGCAGCCAGCCTATTTGGGTAAAAGCTGGAGGAACTCCGGAATGGGGATAGGGCTGGACTGCTCTGAGTTGGGCTAGGGATTGAGTAAATGGCTTCATGTCCTGTCCCTTCCAGTTGGGTCCCCTCTGCACTGTTTTGCAGCCCAATTCAACTTGGCTTGCCACATCCACTTAGAGCCTGCATTTTTTTGATGGCACTGTGAAGTCTTAGACCCAGTGGCATGAGAGGATTGTAGGGCAGGGGCTGGGGCAAAGTGGGGTTGGGGGCCCTCTTCCAGCCCCTCAAGGCTACTGACACCCTTTAGTCCTCGGGGGATGTATGTAAACGTACCCCCCTCCCACGCACACACACTCTTTAGTCTTGAGGGGAGGCAAGGGGAAAGGGATAGCAATAGACTGTATGCACAAGGCAGTCAGAGAGACGGAGGGTGAAAGGAGACTGGCATGTGTATGTGTGGACAGATGGTGACACAGGAGAGGGAAAGAGAGGCAGAAACAAACAATGAAGAGAGTGACAGAAAAGGGAAGAGCAAGAAAAAAGGGACACAGAAACAGCACAACAGAGAAGGAAGAGTAGAGACAGAGACAGAAAAAAAGAAAAAAGAAAGAGGGTAAATAGATAATGCTAGAAGAGGGAGAATGAGAGGTCTAGAATACTGGGGGGTGGTGTGAGGGTGAGTGTGGGGAATGAGAGGCAGAGAGGGGAGCTGGAGAGAGACAGAGACAAATGCAGAAATAGAGGCAGGTGCACAGAGACACACCAAGATTGAGAAGGTGAATGGCATGTATCCCAGGTCTCAGTGAAAACAAAAGCTAAGACACACACACACACACACACACACACACACACACACACACACCACGCACGCACGCAAATAATAAAACAACCTCCCCTAAAACAATTGCAGCAAACAAAGCCCTGGTGCTGCTGAGAGCGCTGGGTGGTTGCATCCATGTGTGTGGGTGTTCTGGAGCACAAAGTGGCAGCTGCAGCTGGGGCCCAGCTCAAGCTAAGGATGGGTGTGCATACACAGAACACACCTGCTCCTGCCCAGGGATACCCTGTACATAGACCCACCCACTCACGGAGAACCACAAACAGCCCACCTCTACGGACTCCTACAGCTGGGCATCATATCACCCTTATGGAGCACACATATACGCATGCACAAACTTGGAGGCAGATGTAGGTCTTGTGCTCTGTCTCTTCACACAGGTACACAGTGTACCCTGCCTAAGCACCAGTATTTTGTCTTCAATAAAGACATTACCGCCCCCTAGAGGACATTTTGGAAATTTGTAGGTGCATTTTTGGTTGACACAATGCTGAAGGGAAGGGGTAGGGGAAGGGGTCCGAGGCCAGATGCTGGCCACCCAGCCATGTGTGGGGCAGTCCCACACTACCAATGTATGTCTTGTATCCCCTAAGACTGTGAACGTATGAATAACTGATTCTAGAATCTAATTTTGTTTCACATCAGTTTTTTTTTTTCTTGAATTATCCATGAATGTGGCTGTTATGTAAGAGACCGTACTTTGCAGTGGACTGCTCATAGAGTCATTCACTGTTTTGCAAAATCTTATCCCAGGTCCTCTGCCTGTCATTTTCTGCACTTCCTGTGTTTGACTTTTCCAGTCCTCTTAACTCCATATTTATTATGAGGCCTGCTATGCCTCCACTTACTTTGACTCTCCTAGAAAATGCTACACCTAACCATGTATATATGAAATACGGAAATACAAATTATTTTCTTAAAAATTATTTCCTTTTTATTCCTTGTACAGATAATATAGATATTGAGAGACATGATATCTCAGAAATCCATTTTTAGATAGTAAAGAGGTATTATATATATATATACACACATATATATATATATATATATATTCTATAAAAGCACATTGGCTTTGAGAAGGCTGAGAATTGTTCACTTACCCAGACACAGACACATGCAATGGACCACAAGACTACATTTATAATTCCCCTGAAACACACACAGATGAACTCATGCAGTAACCAAATACTATCACTCACACAAAGACAAATATATACCCATTGATCTCATAGGCCTATATTTAAATCCTCTCACACATTCGAACTCACAACATAGGTTGGTACAAAGTAGTATGTCTATGTTGTTACATGTACAAACATGGTTATACACATTAGCACTCAGACTCAAAGTCACTTACATATACCAGTATGTTCACACACAATTGAAACCTTCCCCCACGCCTCCTACCCAACAGATAGAGTTGCCCTTAGATACCTAGCTACAGGTACATTTACACAGAGAAAAAAAATCCAAGCAAGTAAAAAACTAAAAGCATCATTCCACAAAGAAGCTGATCTAAACTCTCTCCCACAGACCAAGCACACTCACCAATACAGTTATACACATCCTGGAACATATACACGGATGCCCATTCATATACACACCTTCACCTATGCTCAGATGTATTTTGACAGTTCCAGTACATATATTAGAACAGAGGCACTCTCTCTCTCTTCTCTCTCTCTCTCTCTCTCACACACACATGCACACACACACACTTTAGCAATACAAGTGCATCCAAGCACAAAGATAAAAATCGCTCCTCTGTACAGATACTCCCACACAGATAGATATTTGTTTGTTGGCAAATGTGTGTACACATACCAACTTGCTCTCTCTCTCTCTCTCTCTCTCTCTCTCTCTCTCTCTCTCTCTCTCTGACACACACATACTTATTAATATACATATCCCGCAATGGGTGTACTTCCAGGGAAAGACCTGCACATATCAGTTAACTCCTCCAGGGATAGGTAGAAACGAGCAGACTGCCCAGCTGGTGGGCACCCGCTGTAGCAGGGGGCTGCAGGAGAAGGTGGTCAGAAGTGTTTTCACAGCTTTCTATGGAGACGTCCCAGATAGTTGGATTAGTACTTTGCCACTTGTTCATGATTACTGAGATTTTTAGTTTTGCTTTTACCTACATGTACAATACTTATTTTTCTTTTAATTTAATCTTGTTCCTATTTTTCCACAAAAATTTTCCTACAAAACTGGAAGATTCTAGCTTATGATAATAAATGCTGAATATGTATGACTTTAAAGACTTGTCCATTTTAATGCAAAATGAAGATTGAGTGACCTCATCATTTCTATTATTTCTGGAAGTCCCTGAAGAACACATATCAAAGCGATTGAGAACCTTATCTGAACCTACTTTAAAGCATTATGTGCAATTCCATTGTTGGGATGCAGTTATATGCATAATTGTTGGACCTGTTTTCTTGAGCTTATAATGTACCTGGAAAATAAACCTCATAAGACAAGAAAAGCCCATGCTAACTACTGAAGAAGGAGTACATATATAAGCAAGGTGGTGTTTTGAAGAGGTAACTTGAAACTCCAAGAAAGCACTTTATTCATTCATCAATTTTGACAAAGGGTCTCTGTCTGTAGTCCAGGCTGGCTCTGAACTCACTATGTAGTCCAGGCTGGACTTGAACTCATGGCAATCTTCTTGCCTCAGCTTTCCAACTGCTGAGGTTACAAGACTGTGCCACCATTACTGGCTTCCGTGGAACTGGGGAATTGAACTCTGGTAGTTAGCGCTTGACTTAGTGCTTGTTAGGCATGTGCTTAACCACTGAGCTACTCCTCCAGCCCCATTGTTAGGCATGTTTTTATATGCTTGTTGCAAATTGATGTTCTAACTGTAGTTTCATATAAATTATTAATGTTTTTATGTATTTCAGAAGTTTCATATGCTAAATGGAAATTGTTTTAATTACATTAATTATTTTTGAGTTTATGGAAGCATGTACACAGTGCTAAAAAGTCACTTATGTTTCAATTTGTGTATAAATTAATATGTAATTTTCGTTTTAAGTATTTTTCTCAAAATATTAATAGCTTACATTTTACGAAAGAAAAATCATGAGCATGAAAGTGCAAAAAAAAAAAAAGAAGGTTTAGAGGCTGGGGTGTAGCTCAGTGGTAGAGTGCTTGTTCTGCATGCAGATGCCCTCAGTATGGTGTTTACAAAAACAAAAAGTGATGGTGGGGGAAACAGACACATGAAAAAGAACAAGAGGAGAAGGAGAGGGTGCATGGTTGTTGCTGTTATAGACTACAGGTTGTACAGTTTGAGTATGTTTTATCCAAAATTTCTGGGACAAGAAGTGTTTTAGATGTGGGATTTATTTTTTTGGATTTTGAAATACTTGCGTATATATAACAAGATATCTTGGAAATGCGACCCAAGTCTAAAAACAAAATTCCCTTGTGTGTTTATATCTTGAAGGAAATTTTATATGTTTAAAGCACCTGATTTTTTTTTTGAGACAGGGTCTTACTCTGTAGCCCAGGCTGATCTTGGACTCATGGCAATTCTCCTGTCTCAGCCTCTGGAGTTCTGGGATTATGGACATGCACCGCCACGCCATGCTGGGGAATCAAACTCGGGTACTCAGTGATTGACATAGCACTTGCTAGGCAAATGCTTTAACTATTGAGTCATATCTTCAGCCCCTACACCTGTATTTGTGTATGGAGTAGTTGCTGGGGATCGAGACCAGAGCCTTCACACGAAGCTACAGCCTCAAGCCTTTTAATTTTTGATTTTGAGACAGCATCTTTCTAAATTACCAAGTTGCCTAGGCTGGACTTGAGCTTGCAATTCTCCTGCCTCTATCTCCTGCAGTGCTGGGATTCCAGGCCTGTGCTGCTGGCTAGGCTACCTGTCACAAAAGATCTGCTGTGGAATTGTCCACATATGATGTCATGTCTATCCTCAAATATTTTCAGATTCTGGAGCATTTCAGGTTTCAGGTTAGGAATGTTTAATCTGTGTTATATAGTATTAGATATTTCTAAAGAAAGCAGAATTATTTTGTTAATTTCCTTGATGATTGCTTCTTTTAAAGAATAACTTTTGGGGGCTAGAGGAATGTCACAACGGTTGAAGTGCTTGTCTAGTGAGCACAAAGCCCTGGGTTGGATTCCCCAGCACTACATAAAGCTGGGAATGGTGGCACATGCCTGTAATTCCAGCACTCAGGAGGCTGAGGCAGGAGGATTGCTGAATTCAAGGCCAGCCTGGGTTCCATAGTGAGTTCAAGACCAGCCTAGGCTACAGAACAAGACTCTGTCTCAAAAGAAAAAGATTAACTTTTGGGACTGATGGCATATCTCAGTGGCTAGAGTGCTTGCCTTAACAAGGTCCTGGGTTCAATTTCCCAGTACCATATAAAAACCAACTGTGATGCAATTTGTAATAGCCATATTCTGGAAGAAGCCAATATGTCCACAATAGAAGAATGGATAAAGAAGATGGCAAACACAATGCAGTACTACTGTGCATAAAGAAAGATAAACTAGAGTCATTTGTAGGAAAACAGATGCACCGTGAGACCATTATGACTAGCAAAATGAATCAAACCCAGAAGGTTAAATATTGTATGGTTTCTCTAATGTGAGAAAACCAAGCCACAAATAAAGTAAAACAGAGATGGAATAAAGTAAGAAGATAGACTTTGTAGAGAGGAAAAGAGGATGTGGATGGTGGGGAGGGGGTAGAGAGGGGATGTGATATGTAAATAAAAATAAAAACTTGTTAGGTTAAAAAAAAACAACCATGTGGGGGCACTCCTATAATCCCAGTGCTTGGAAGGCTGAGGCAGGAGGACTGCTATGAGTATGAAGCTAGTCTGGGCTCTATAGTGAGTTCAGGACAAGCCTGGACTACAGAGCAAGATCTTGTCTCAAAAAATGAAAGAAAGGAAAAGAAAAGAGAAAAAGATAAAACTTTCTTATTTTTTAAGTCTCAGGGAGTGTGTGCCTGAAATTTTGTCTTGTCAGGACCACACTGAGTGAAGAGTGAAGAGAAATTGTCTTGGTCCACATATAAAGTATATACTTTATGTAAGCAACAAAACTTCCTTTTATTTTATATTTTAATGTACTGAACTATTGTATAAAGTAACATAAGGTCAAGTTTAATAATTAAATAAGAAAACTTACACACCTGTTTAATAACAATAAATACGGCAGATGGAGGAAAGCTCCTGTGGGCCCAGGACACCTGACAGAGCTGGGAGAGGACAGAGAACCCCAACAATGGACAGGAGGCTGCAGGAAGGTCAGAAATCCTCAAGTCATATTGGAAGAGGAGGAAAAAAGCAGCTGACTCGGTGTGGCATCCACACCAAGCTGTGAGCTGCCGGCATCCACAGACTACAGATGGAAGAAAGTCCAGAGGCCAGAACCTCAGAGATCAGTGTGGATCCTGGAGATGTGGGAATTTTTGGCAGCTGGCAGCCCCAGCCTCCAAAAAACAAACCCACAGGTAGTGTATAGAGCAGAAGCAGTGCTCAGCAGCCATAACAGGCAATGACATAAGCAGGAGCCACTTAAAAAAGAAGAAGATGGAAATAAAAGCCCAAGACCCTCTAGAGTAAAAGAAAGCTCAGAAGAGCACATCAAGATTTGTGTGTCACCCTTAAACAGTCCTAGGAAGAACCTGACACAAGAGGCAGAGAGAGGAGAAAAGAGCGGGGGGAAAAGGCTGCTGATCCCCTGAAGGGCTCAGTGCTGTGGGCGCCTCTGAAGGGTGGAGAGCCCCACCCTGGGGGAGGGAAGCCAGGATAGGCGGGAGAGCTTTGCTGAGGGGGCCAGGGGTGAACAAGATACCTCAAAAGGGGACCATCGCCCCATCCCTCCTGCACGCACCAGAGGCTTCCAGGTCACTGCTGCCCTGCACACCAGAGGCATCTAGGACTGGAAGTCCATCACCCGTCCATCCCGTGAGCCAGAGGTTTCCAGAGGCTTCCAGGGAATTACATCACGCTGTCAATCCTGAGCCCCAGAGGCATCTAGGACCAGGAATTCCATCGCCCTGTCTGTCCCTTGGGCCAGAGGATTCCAGAGACATCTAGGACTGGGCCTTCACCAAACCCTTCTTTCCTGTGCACCAGAGACAGCCAGAGATAGCAGAACCATGAGGAAATGTGGTAACAAATCTCCTACAAAAAGACCTGACACCACAGAAAATGATACCATGGATCCTGAAATAGCAGAATTCAAAGACGAAAAAGACAAAAAAGATGATAACTTCTGGGCCCAGAAATACTTTATAATAAAACAGGAAATGAAACAGATAATACAAGAGCTATGCCAAGACACAGATAAGTTAAAAGCAAACATTGAAAAGCAATTAGAGAAGAAAAAAGAAGATATAAACCAGAGGATAATAAAGGCAATACAAGAAATTAGAGAAGAACACAAGAGAGATATAAAAAAATTGAATGCAGATATTCAGGAAGTGAAAAACACACAGGAAATAATAAGCAACCAGTTTAAACAACTTCAGAATAGAATGTCAGACGTAGAAGATAAAGTGACTAAGCTGCAACATATAGGCTATGAAGAACACAAAATAAGTAAGGAAGAAAGAGAATCATTGCAACGACTGATAGATGATTCAAGAAGAAACAACCTCAGAATTATGGGAGTCCAGGAGAAGACTGAGGACAAAACAAAAGGCTTAAAGGACATGATTAATGAAATTATGGAAGAAAATTTCCCAAATCTAAGAAAAGAAATGAACATGGAACTATTGCAGGCATATAGAACACCAAACAACTTTGATCAGAAGAGATCCTCATCACGACACATCATAATCAAAATACTAGAAACCCAACACAAAGAGAAAATACTAAAAGCAGTAAGAGAAAAACAGAAGGTGACCTACAAAGATAAGCCCATCAGGATAACTTCAGACTTCTCGATCCAGACTGTAAAAGCCAGGAGATCATGGAGCAATGCCATCCAAGCACTAAAAGAAATAAATGCCAACCAAGACTGCTATACCCAGCAAAATTATCTTTTAATTTAAAGGGAGAACTGAAAACTTTCCATGACATAGAGAGCTTAAAGGAATTTGCAGCCACTATGCCAGTATTGCAGAGAATACTTAAAGGAAACTTAGAAAGTGAAAGGGAGGCCAGCGTCACCAATGACCCCAGAGGAAAAGAGACAACAGCTAGAAGAGAATGAGCTGAGAAAAAAGTAAGGCTATGCATAAAACTAGGGATGAACTGATAGGTAAAAGGATAAACCAAATAGGGAAAAATGTTAATAATTAGTGAAATATGCGTAAACAATATATGAAAGTAAAAAAATTTGAAATAACTAAGCATACCTATCTATTGCTTTAACTGTAGTATACTTATGTGATTCAGATTTAAGTCCATTTAATGTAGCAAATTGATAAAGTCTTAAGCTTGTTTAATGAAACAATTCACTTTTTTGATGTTGAATGTGAGTTTATCCTCTTTGAGAGGCAGAAAGATAAGCAGTACCAAAATAACTTGGAGGAAAGGTAACATCTAAAGAGAAAATGTAATTAAAGCATAGATTGGTAATTAAACCATCTGATAGATATACTTCTAAAACAGTACCAGCTGTTCTATGAAATCTGTGCAATCGTTCCACATCATTATTATTAGTAATAGTATAGCAGTGAGCAAAATAGAATACCAATTAATAACGCCAATTAATAATTACCAATTAATAATGAATATTACCAATCATAATGGGGAATTGACATAAAATCTTTTAAGAATACGAATGCATGAATATATGGATGGATAGGCAGATAAAATTATAAACCAAATCTAGCAGAATGTTAGTAATCAGTGAATTGTGAGTAAATAACTTATGAAAGTTAAAAATTTCTGAAATAACTAAATTTGCCTTCATATCTGTTACTCTAAGTATGTTTATGTGATATAGATTTAAGTTCATTTAATGTAGCAATGTGATATAATTTTACCTTTGTTTTATTGTAGCAATTTACTTACTAGGTCATTGATGAAAATTTATCCTAAGAAAACTGATTGATGTGAAGATAACCCTGTGAATGTACAAACATGTACCTTTCAGTATTCAGCTAAGGTATTTGAAATTTAACTTTTTTTCTTCTTTCTCAAATTTACTAGTCTTTTGAACTACATGCTTGTAGTTATTTTTCTAATGTGGACTGGTGGGTAAGGCCAAGTTTAAGAATATGAATAAAGATATAGCAAAAACAAAAAACCTTTGGCATATATCCCAATAAAGGCATTGGCTGGATTCAGAGAAGAGACATCAAGATTTGACCACTGTGGCCCATTCGAGGAATAGGAAGCTGAGCTAAAGAGTGGTGACTTAAGTGAAATGATTTAGATGTGGAAGATTAAACATGTTAAGTCCTGTGTAGTCTCTCTGACTTGGGAAACCCAGAACACAGACATTCTATAGAACCACATGAAGTGATAGCCGGAGTTGGGGGAAGGGATAGGGAGGAGTGGGAGGGTCAAAAATGGGAAGGGATTGTAACGTTGATATGATACATATGTGCATGAAATACTCAAGTTCATTGTAATCACTATGTAGTGCATATGTATATTAATAAAAATAGTCGGAAAAGCGTCATACAGGAATGATACATGCATACCCATATGTATAATATCACCACTCATAATAGCTGAATCTTGGAAGCAGTTGATATGTCCGTCAACAGATGAATGGATAAAGATGTCGTATATTCACACAATGGGGTACTACTCTGCCATAAATAAAGATATATTTGCATTATTTGTAGGAAAATGGAAACATCTCGAGACCCCTATGCTTAGCAAAATGAGTCAGATGCAGGTCAAATATCGCATGGTTTTTCTCATATGAGTAAATCAAACTATAGAAAAGTAAAAGAGAGTTGGAAGAAAGTAAGGAGATAAACTGTGCAGCGGGAAAGGTGAATGTGGGTGGGTGAGAGCATGGGAAGGCACAAAACAAAATAAGAGATAGGAATCCTTGGGGCTAAGGCTCAGCTCAGTGGTTAAAGACCTTGTCTAGTGTATGCAATGCCCTGGATTTGAATCCCTAGAACTAAAGATTACCGATAATTCCAACATTCAGGAGGCTGAGGCAGGAAGCCAGGCAACATAGTGCGTACAGGTCCAGCCTGGACTATAGAGTCCAAAAAATAGAGTCAAAAAAAGGAATCCTTAAAAATGTAATTTTCTGACTTATTATACTTGTTATCAGCATCTGCTGTTAAAATTAACCTACTCTGGTTCTTAGAGGTATTTCATAATTATTACCCTTTGTTTCTAGGTAAAAATATTTATCAGCAAATGAATGAAGCCTGACAATAATTTTTTTAATGTTTGCAAGTGTAAACTAGTACAACCATGACACCTTTGTTTCTGAGTGTTGTTTTTTCTTTTCTTGAGACAGATTTTCGCTCTGTAGCCCTGGCTTGTCCTGAACTCACTGTATAGCCCAGCCTGGCTTGGACTCACAGCAATATCTGGGACTCAGCCTCCTGAGTGCTGGGATTACAGGCATTCATCACCATGCTCAGCTCTGTGTGGTGCTGGGGAACCAACTCAGGGTCTTGTGCTTGCAAAGCCATTCCTACAGCCCCTGAGTGTTGCTTTTATAAGAATGAAGAGAAAAAAATCAGTTTTTAGACATCACAAAGCTGGGGGTGTAAGTGATAGAGTGGGCAAGTTTCTGGATTCAATTGCCAGAAGAGAGAGAGAGAGAGAGAGAGAGAGAGAGAGAGAGAGAGACAGAGACAGAGACAGAGAAAGGGGGCACGGGGAGAGAGAGATAGAATTTGAATGATTACAAGTATCTGAAAGTACAAATTATGAAGCTAGAATCTTTTATGAGACTATTAGAACATTTTTTGAGTTCAACCAGCTTGCAACAGGGTTACACAATGAAAAAGTATGTCTTAAGATATCTCTGCCAGTAAAAATCTCACATGTTTACAGTTTGCAGGGAAATTGTCTACATTATATTTGGGACAAATGAGGTAAAAAAAAATAGAAAAGGGGACACTTATCGGGAGAAACACTGATGACAGGCCAAAGGACATTGAGATGATACTAGCCTAGAAGATCGTTGAATTCAAAGGGATTTAGTTTATAATGATGGATCTACAAACATTTCGTAACTGTGCTTACCTTATAGTTCTAATCAGAAACCCTGAAAAGAAATGTGAGAAGTACCAAATAAACTAAGGTTGAAAGATGCAAATTGATATACAAATAGTTTGAAATATTGTGAGAACTCTGTATATGTGTGTAGGCTGATACTGCTGTTCTGATGGCAGGAAGTGTGCTCTGATAACCTGAGAGTCACTCACGTGTAAAAATTTACCTATAAGTCTGATTTCCATAGTAAATGACGCTGGGTGAGTTTAACTAAGTGTAAGATACTTCCTACCTGTCTGTCAGCTTTCTGTGAAGAATTGGGATCAGTACAGCCTTCTCTGCCGTTCAAGTCTATATGCGTAAGAATTTTGTAAAATATATCACCAACTAAAAATGTAAGCATTTCTTGGTGAGTGATTCTAAATTTGCAGATTTAATGCTTACTGGCTTCAACATACAGTTTTTTGAACACATGAAGAAAATTACACTGAAAATCTTAAAGACACTCAAGACATTGTGTATGGATTATGCAGTACTGACAATATTTAAAGCAAAACTTAAGAGGTGATAGTTTCCTGACTGTTACTATTTGAGCACAAAAGAAGACTTTTTCAGATGTATTGAGTAATATCTGTGTCTGCTTAAGAGAAATCTCCACCATTATTTTGAAATAGTCAAAGATAAAATTTCCTGATGGATTCAAAATTCATAAGTGTTACAAGAAATTGATATCACATTTGATTGAAATAAAGGAAAGAAGAGGTAGACCAAATTATTCAGATTCTGGTTACTGGGGAGAAAGGAGGTTTAATTAGTAAAAATCTGTAATATATGTTGACCATTTGCTACTACTTACGTTTGAAACCAGTTTCCTGTTAATGGTGACTACCAAGTGAAAGAAAGGATCAAGCGACTATTTTGAGCATAACATCTGCATCTCTGCCTGGTCATGGAAAGAACAAATGAGTTATAAAAGGAGGCGTAGAAGGGAAGCATAAATAAGCAGTTGTTCCATTTTTTTTAGGACAAGGTGGTACTGTGTGAAAGAACCAACCATAATGAACACTAAGAGCAGCTCCTGATGCTTCAGAGAAGCCACAAGAATATCAAATGCCTCCAAAACTTGTGTGGTCAAGGTGAGTTTTGCTGATCTGTGCAACCACGCAGCTGTGTTTCACACATTCAAGGTAATTATGAAGGACACAGGGAAAAATGTGCCTGAAGAACCTTCACGGAATGAGTCTTACCTTTAACAACATGGCTCAAGATCAAGTGGCGTGATGGAAGTTGGTATTTGTGTCTGAACTACCAGTTGCTATTTACTTTATTTTGCTCGGATTTTCACCAGAAAGCACAATCACTTGATGTATAAATCTATGCTCAGAACTAACCAACTTACTAAATCAAGATTAAAATGACCACAAGTGAATGATGACCAAAGCTGTCTTTATCAAAGGCTCAGAAGAAGTAGGAATGAATGTTAACCACTACAAATTTGTTTCAGTGAGTAAAAAGTTTATATTCCTAGAAGTGATTTCAAGCATGTCACAAAGTGATTCCGAAAAAATTTTATTTGGAAGTTGTACAAATTCGGTATTTAATAATGTCTCTGAAGCTTTGTGTCCCCACCTCCCCCCCCACACACACACAATTGTGCAATACGGAGAAAATGTAACCAAGTCCCAGAACCCCTCAATTATTTCTTTTCACTTGACTCCAGTACGTCATAAAAAGATTTCACTTTCTCTGGATGCTGGATTGTGAATGCCCTAACACAGTCGCGTCTAGTCACACCACACAGTGAGATGGATGCATGTGGGCACTAGTATACTTGAAGATTCAAAATTTCACTTATATCCAGAGTTACATCAGTTGATAAGCAGAACCAGGTTCTCTCATACACACACACACATCTACATAGAAACATTTAGACATGTGTAGATGCCCACTCACTACCTAATCACTCATGGATCTGCAACCCACATGCACACAGATATAATTGCCTTTCTATAGAAACACAGGCCTGGGCAGAGACGCATTCACCATTCAGAGGCCACTTGCAAATACACAGACAGACAAAGCAAACCGCACTGACCTACTACTTTCCAGACACAATCCTGAATGTGCATATGTAAGAACTGACATTCAGATATAGGTCAAGTCTTGCTCAGATCCTCACGATCCATGCATTCCCTTCCTGTACAGTAGCTCTTACACTAAAAGATTAAATTCCATTATTTTATATACAGCCACTCTCACAAATCTGCCTTAATACACAGACATATGCACAATGTATAGATGAGCTCATGAATGTAGACATATTATTGAGAATCACTGATACATGCAGAGAGGACGCCGGCATGGAGAGCAATGCAGACTCACGCATAGACATCCACACAGCCATTGAGGCATATAAATAAAAAGACGCAAAGCTTCAGATGTACGCCTTTATGTACACATGTACTCACACAGCACCCTAATGCACAGTCTAGACATAGCCATTTACACACACACAACCCCTCCTGCACTTTGCACTTGCAGATAGACACTGTTACACACTTGGAAAATTATTTGTAATAATAATTATGAGATGGTTCATTATGAGCTAGACACTCTTCTGAGTGCTTTCTTTCAAGTTGTAAAGTAGGTAGTTTATTTGTAAAGATGAGGACAGAAGGAAATAAGAACAGAATGGCAAAAGCTTCCTCTACTCAGAAGGGGTCCTGAGCAAGGTTCCCTCTAAGCACTTTATATATATATTACTCATTTGATCCTCATTTTATGAGACAGGTAAGTATTATCATGCTCACCTTACAGATAAGACACTTGGGCCTTGCTGATGTTAGGCGACTTGCCCAAAGCCACACAGCTAAACAGCAGAACTAGGATTCACAGCAAAAGTCTCCTTCTAGAGACAACTTACATATAGAAATACACTCCCTTCATACATTAAACACAAAAACATACCACTGTAGCATAATCATGTGCACACATGAACCAGCTCCCATTTACGGAAATAGGTACAAGTGGCCACACACACCAAGTCACATGTGTGAACAAACAGGGATGTGTTCACATTGCAGACATTTCAGCAGTGATACGTATGCACAAGGAAATCTATACATATTCATTCATACATGTGTCCATAATCCCTACCTAGCCACACCCATACTACTGACCACAAAAAACCATACAGATAAATCAATACTCAATACAGATATACCCATATTTCCAGTAGGTTTCTCACCTGAATACACTCAAACTACACACTGTCCAGATATAGCCACATATACATCCACCATATTCAGTCACATACCATACAGACTACCCTATATACTCTCTTGCACATACAACACTTGGATACACCCTTTCTCTCTTTTATACATTATTTAGAAAGAAGAACACACATCCTTAAATATAACCACACTCTCATATGCTCCAGCCCAGGTATACACACATTCTCCTTCTTACATATACAATTCAGATATGCCCAAATGCGCATACTCATATGCATACCCATCCCATCTAAATACACTTGTCCTCATATATGTGTGCCTCAAATGCCCTTAAACTCCAATCAGATATGGCATCGCTTATGCAAATTTCCAAGTCAGTACACCCACACTCTCATATATAATGCTCAGGTACATTCAAACTTATACTGCCTCGGTCAGAGCCCTTATATCTTTCCAAGATACACCTATAATCTCCTTTCAGATACAGTGTCAAGACACATACACACGATAACTCACACACAAGTTCCAAAGGCACTGCACTTAGACACACCCCACCCAACTCAAGTACATGCACACAGAGAGATACGCATATCACTTGGATATCCACCTGTACAGCATCTAGAGAACACTCCCACCATGCAAGTCTTGTCCACTGTACACCCACTCTTTCTCATACTCTCTCTGTGTGCTGTTTTCTCTGTCCCCCACACCTCGCGCCCCTCAGACACATCCACTGTCTCATGCACATATCTCTGTTGGCTGAGGTCCACTCAAATCCACAAGCCATCTGATGTATCCACATCCACACACACATCCAGCCCAGGTAAAACCAACTGTCACTACACACCCACTCCCCAGGTGCACCCACGCTCTCGTCCTATCTACACAACTCCTCACCCAGCTGTGCCCCAAACTCTCTTTCACATACTCCATCCAGTTACACACACATGTGCACGTATGCCGCACACATACACCTCCAAGTATATACTGTTCACACTCTGCCCAGAAATACAACCAAAGCTCTTACAGCACACCATATACCGTAGTACACACCCTGATACCTAAATATACCTACACACTATCACATACATTGCCCAAGGGTACCCACACACTTTCTCTCACGCACCATCTGATACATCAACATTTTATACATAATGTATCGTCACAATACATATCCTCACACCTCCATGACACTGCAATTCACCCCCAATTCAGTTTAACACAAATTCTCGTACTCCATCCAGATACACAGTAAACAGATCCCTGTTTACACTGCTACTCCACTCAGAAATTCCTATAGTCTCTCTTACGTACACACAGTCTGGATCCTCTCTCTTAATCACCATTATCCAGATCTGCCCACACTCCACACACAAAGTGAAGATACACTCAAATTTTTCATATGTAGCCTCCACATCTCATTCAGATACATCCCCACATCATCCATGAGCATGCCCACTTACATACACACGCACACACACAAACACACTACTCTCACCTAAATGGACCTAATTGTCTCACCTACACATATCATTTAAAATTGCCCCATCCCACACTTTTATTACTTGTCTACACTGAATTCTAACCTATATACACACTATCCAGATATTTCCGCACTTAAATACACCTTATACTAATACACTCATACTTCTTCAGATATATACTCTACCCAAAAACTCTATGTATTGAGGACCCAGCCCAGGGCCTTCACCCTGACATATATCTCTAGCTCATTTTTTAGTTTTGATTTTAAGACAGGGTCTTGCTAAGTAGCCAAATTTCTCAGGCTGGCCTTGCATTTGTGATCTGCTACTCAACCGCCTGCCGCCATGCCTCGATCCACACTCTCTCAAACTCTCAATACGTATATAGCCACACGAGCATATACACTCAGATATGCATAGACATGTAAGTGAGAGGATGTAAATATATGCAAATCTTCTAATAATAGACTTGTATGCAAAAACGCATACATTAATTTACTCCCATAGGCACACAATCAGATGTTGAACCACAAATCTACTCACAAAACACACCATATTACAACCACATATGCACACCATGTACATTCATAAGCCCATTTATTAAATGCCACATAAATGAAACAAGAATCATTCGCACAGGCAAATTGGACACAATGGTGTATTTACACACATATACACACAGAGGCACATTCTCATACTCTTGCACACTCTTGCCTATCTGTACACAATTGATCCGTGCTTATCACAGGCACACACATGCAAAGGCATCCTCTTACACATATACACGCACTCATTCTTCTAGGTCAAGAATGGCATATACTTATGTTTACTTAAATTATTCTAATATATATTCTGGAATAAACATACATAAACACAAATATACAAGTGCAAATAATTAGGACTACACAAATGGACACATTCACATACCTGTAAGTCAGACAGACACACAGGCATATACACACACACAATTAGATGCACATGAACACACAGGCATATGCACTGTGTATATAGCACACAGTCAGATATTCGTGTGTACTAGCATACATATCATATATGCATGCACAGGTACTTGCAGGCATATTTAAGCACATATACACTTCACACTCAGAAATTCAAATGAAACACATAATAAGACATGTGCACCAAGGTATTATGAAATGTAATTACTCATGCATACCACAGTTAGGCATGTCCTTACCAATATACACACACAATGAGACATATACATTTGCACCTACTGAACTCCACACTCAGCCTTATGTTTGTAATATAATATACACCAGCACGTGCCCCCCGGCCACACTCACCACTGTCAATGTGTACATAGAGGCACACCCACAACAGACCTTTTTATTCATACAGTCTCCCTTACCCACACAATTACTTCTCTTTGTAGTAGTGTGCCTTCTGCATTCATATTTCCATAAGTGGGCACGGACACACAGGCTTGTCCTCAGGCAGTGTGCCTTCTAAACATGTACATGCAGATGTACACATAATTTTAAAAATTAGAAAATCCACACAAACATTCACACATAGGCCTATGCACAGATACGTGACAGACACACCCGTTCAACATGCACATACTCATACACATACAAACCCTCGCCTACATGCATGGATATGCACAAATGTGTGTCTTTACATTCACAAACACACTATTTAGATGTACTCACATTCACAGGCACAAGTGGGAAAACGTGAACACACACAATCAGTTTCAAGTGGCCAGTCACCTAATTGGACATGCATACCTAAGCATTCTGAAACCCACACCCTCACATACATATAGCAAGACATGTACACTCAAAGGCAAATTGATATCCACATGTATACAAACACTCATACAACACACAAGACATTCAACAGGCTTATAGACTCAGAGAAATACACTTATACTCAAGTCAGAATCAAACATTCCCATTTACTTACCGAGACAGATACACAAAGTCATATGCCCTCCTACACATAGACCAGCCTACCCAGACACCCATATACCTCCACATGCCATCACATGGCCTGCTCACACATAGACACTTGTGTACATCCATAGTGTCCATGAACAGACATTCACACACAAATAGGCTGCATACGTAGCTACACATTTTCAGTCACACATCTATATTCATGATCAGACCCAGACCACAAGTAAGCCCTCTCCATTCCACATCAAATCCTTCTTCAGAAAAGTCCATTCTAGGCCCCGGCCCTTTCTGCCCCCAAGGGGGATATTCTGGGCCTCAGTCTTTCCCCTCCTCCTGTACCTCTTGTGGCACCTGACCCCTTCCTCAGTGTTTCACCGCATCTCCATACTTGAAAACCAGCCAGCAGACAGACCCTCTCTTCCCCACCCCAGGCTCTAGGTGAGCAACTCCCTGGCATCCGTCCCCAGAATTCTGGCTGGTGCATGGGCCACACCCCAGCTCTACCAGAAACCCTGTGATCTCAGAAGCTTTAGCTTTGTCTCAGGCCCTGTCAACCACTGACCATGGTTCAAACTCTTGCCAACTCGCCCCTCAACCGGGAGATGCATACATCACCAGGGCTAGGAATACTGCAGACTGTAAGCCAGGCCTTGGCTGGCTCTCAGGGGCTCGAGCCTGTGTGTGTGTGTGTGTGTGTGTGTGTGTGTGTGTGTGTGTGTGTGTGTGTGTGTGCAAAAAGGGGCAAGCATATGGGGTGGAGATAGGAGACTACCCACAACTACCACTTGTCATTGTCCACACACAAACACGCACAGCACACCACAATGCAAACAGAACATGGAACTTGGAGGCAAGTGAAGGAGGAGGAAGTGAGAGAGGAACCAGCTGCAGGCATAGTAAGGGAAACAGAGTTAAGCTCCCAGGAATCCCATCTACAGCTGGCATACAAGGAATTGTAACACAGCTTTGTGCCCAGGCATGACCATAATGAAAAAAACAACCTATGTAGGGAAACAGGTGGTGGTTTCTCATGGGCCATTTGGGATTGGGGAATATGAGAGAACGAGAGAAGGTAAGGAGTCTCCATGCTTGGGTATTCAAGTAGCTCCTGTGATGGGAGAGAGATAGGAGATGGGGGGGGGGGGGGAGAGACCATGGCAGTAATGGAGACACTGGAATATGTGTAGAAAGACAGAAAAGAAGTCCCAGCCTCCCCGTCCTTGGTGGAAAGATGCTGACTGCTTACCTGGGATCTCTCAGCAGGTCTGTCTTGGAATCCAAAAAGGGGCTCAAGCTGTCCCACCCAGGATAAATCACAGCTCAGGCCACATTGTGGGACCCTCAGTGAGCTAGCAGCCAGTGACACTCCTGCTTCTGTTGCCTTGGATACAGCTGGACGGGTCTAAATCGCAGGCATCAAGGGAAACAGGCAATGGAGAGGTGCACTGGGCAGGGCTGGGGGTGCTGGGGAACACCAGGTATGCAGCACACAGCTTTGGGAGGACCAACTAGCTGGCAGGTGGGGGTCCCAGCAGGTGTTTCTACCACTACATACTCTCACCCCCATCTCCACGCCACAGGGAGGGGGACCCGGACTGGCCCCTGCTACCCATCTGCCAGCTTGGTCGCGGGTACCCCTCCACCTCCTCCCATCTGCTTGCTGGCCGCCGTCTTTTGTCCTCAGAAGACACGATCCACGCGGGGCCTCTGCCAAGCCTCTAGCAGATGCTCAGGGTCCGGGGCTCCTCCCTGGGAGCACACAGGCCATGGCCTGGGAGAGCCCCAGGATGTGGGGGCGGAGGGAATTTCACCCAGGCTCACCCAGCTCCCGGGGCTGATGGGGATGGGTAAGAGGTGCCGGTCCACAGCCAGAGGCAGCGGCAGAGGTGGTGTTGGGGAGGGGATGGACGCCAGAAAGAGGGGGTGGGGTGGAGGGAGGCTGGCCTGATAGCTGTGTCCCGGGTTTTAGATCCGGGTTGAGGAGGGTGGCTCAGAGCATCCGAGGGGGGTCCTGATGCAAGAGGAGAGCACCCTGGACCTGCCGGAAGAATCTCCGTGGCCTGGGAATCACCCCAGCTCACGCAAATCCAGGTCTCAAGATTCTGGGGACAATCAACATGAATAGGGCATCAGTGGGCAATTCCGGGGCCCTAATCTGTACCCGATCCGGCCTGTCTCTCCCCCCTCTACTCGATTTGCACGGTCCCTGCCTCAGGGGCGGGTGGAGGAGGGAGGGGGGCAGAGAGAGAAAGGGAGACAAGGAGGGGGGCTGAGCAGGCTGGGAGACTCCCAGCTACCAGCCAGGTCCTCCCCGGGGCGGGGCGGCCAGCGAGATTCGGAGCCGCCGGCTGGCTGGCTGGCGGAGTGGGCATGGTGGTGTCTTGCCTGTGCTGCTAGGATAATAGCTGACTGGGGAAATCAGGCTGAGGCCTTTCCGAGGTGCTTGAGAAAGGCATGAGTGGAGGTGGGGCGAGGTGGCTAGGGGCTGCGGAGACAGCAGCTCACAAGGGCTACAAGTGCAGGGGATCAGGGTGTAGGGGAGGCTGGGGCTTGGGCCGGGACAGAAGTCTTGCAAAAGTTTCTCTGAAGCTTCGGGATGGGAGGGATGCTTAGGGCTCTGAGACGAAGGTTAGGTAACCTTATTTAGAACGGGATTCCATGGGCAGGGCCTGGATGTCGCTGGGGCTGGAGGTGGGTGTTTGGGAGCGTGTGCTCTCAGCTTTGAACAGCCTGTCAGGGAGTCTCCCATGCCACCCTATTGCCTCTGGGCCAGTAGCCTGGCGTCAACCTATACTTAAGGCTATATTCCGGGACAGTGTAATGGGACGGGTGAGGGGAAAGAACCCTGGTGGGCAGAGATATGAAGACAGGGGAGAAATACTTGCTCCAAATGGGATTAAATTGAGAGCAAATGATGCTGTAGTTGTTTCCCTAAATAATAACATTTAGACTTCCAATTTTCTTGATGTAAAACACTTTCTTCTCTTTCCTCAAATGTCTGTTTATTTATTTATTAAGCACAGCTTTATGTACATTAATGTTAGGCACTGATGAGACAAGTAAATCAGACTTGCTCGCTGCTTTTAGGAAACCCTTGCTCTGCCACCAAGCTGGGGGCCTGGTATGCACGCACCCTTGCCTAAATCCCAGAAAAGGTTCCTGAAATGTAGATTTCCAGGTGTGCTTCCCAGAAACATTAAATGTGGTAGGCTGGAAAGGGGGCTGTAAACCTGGCGTTTTGGTAAGACCTCCAGGTGGTTATTTTTACACCTACTAAGAAAAGCTTACAGGTAGAAGGTAAATTCGCAATGGTAATTAGAAAGCTTTAGAGTGACTGCTAATGAATATATCACATTTGAAATTCTATGTTTAGGAAGAAAATTGTACCTTAAATTTCTATATTATGAAGGAAGGCTGAGAATGAAAAAAATAACAAATTAGTAAGAAAAAAGTAAGAAAATAAAAAGATAGCAAATTAGGTAAAGTAGATAAAGGAAAATAATAGGATTAAAATCAGAGCTTGATGAAATAGAAAGTGACTACGACAGGGAAGATCAGAACAGCTAAAAGTTGGTTGTTTGGAAATCTAGGAAAAAAATAAATCTAGAAAACGGATGAAGAAAAAACCTATAGAAAGCAAATAAAAAGTGTCAAAACAAAAGCAGATTCTACAATAAATCATGGAGACATTAAAATATAAGAGGGTGTTAGGAAGAATTTTATACTAACAAATTTGAAATGTTTAATAAAACAGAAAAATTCCCCAGGAAAATATCACTCATTAAGCCTCACAAAAGAAAAAAATAGCAATCTTATGACCCTTCAGTAAACTGAGTTTATGGTTAAAAGCATCCTACAAAGAAATCTCCAGACCCAGAGACCATCAATAGTGAATTCTACAAAATATTTAAAGAAAAAAAACCTCCCACTCATTTTCCAATTTTACACAAAGTCTTCCAGGAATCGAAGAAAATTAATGTAACCATTTCAACGGATAAATAGCAAACAAATATTAAGTTTGCTAACAAAGAGGGTCTGGTGGCACAGGCCTATAATTCCAATACTCTGGGAGGCTGAGGCAAGAGGATCACAAGTTTGAAACCAGCCTGGGCAACTTCATGACTTAGTGAAACTCTGTTTCAAAAGAAGAAAAAAAAAACCCACTAAACTAAAAAAATTGGACTGGGATGTAGCTTAATGTGAAGGCCCTGGCTTCTGTCCCCAATTCAAAAAAATTTTTTGTGTTAAGAATATAAGGGCAATCACTTCAGAAGCTATAATAAATATCATACCTAGCTGGGAAATGCTGACTGCTGTGTACTGAGCTAACTTCAGCGACAAGATGTTAATTTAAAGGCAAGAAGAAAGTCATCTAAAATATGACATAAGAGAAAATATTCTTAACATTGGGGGTAAAAAAAAAGACTTAAGTATTTACCATAAAAGGAAAGCGTAGATTAAATGACATTAAAATTTAAAACTTCTGGCCATCAAAAGACAGCAATTAAGAAAACAAAAGGGTAAGTCACAGAATAGAAAAAAATATTTGCAAAACATATATCCAACTGGATGTGGTAGCACATGCCTATAACCTCAGCACACTAGGACACTTAGGCAGAATTGCAAGTTCAAGCCTAGGTAGCAGCGACTTAGAGAGACACTGTCTCAAAACAAAAGTGGTTAAGGGTAAATTTTAGTGCTTGCCTAGTATGCATAAAGCCCTATGTTGTGGTATGAATCTGGAATGTTCTCCAAAAGCCTCCTGTATGTTTGGATACTGTGCACTGTTGGAAGGTGGGGCCTGGCTCAAAAGGGTAGATAGATGACTGGGCTTGATGTGGAGGGGCATGTGCTGGTTCTGTCCTTCCTCCCAGACTTGGCTCTGTTTTGTCATGCCATGAGGATCTCAGGCTCCAGCTCTGGCTCCAGCCCATCTCTGGCCCTGCCATGTGATTCCTCCATTTCCAGCCACCCATCTGTGAATGGACTGTGATCTTCTGAAACTGTGGGCTAAAGTAAATCTTTCCTCCCTGATGTTGTGGATGTCAGGTATTCTGTCCCGGCAACAAGAAAGCAACCAAGACACCCTAGCTTCAGTCTCCAGCACCACACACACACACACCCACCCCATAAAATAAGAAGCCACAGTCACTGGAATAGCTAAAAAGAAAAAGACTATATTGACTATTGATGAGAATGTGGAATAACCAGAATTCTCATTCAATGCTGATGAGAATATAGGTCGATATAACCACTTTAGTAACTGTTAGCAGTATTTACTAAAAGTGATTGTATGCACACCACATAATACAGTAATTCAACTATTAGGTATGTGCCCAGCAGAAATGCTATACAGTCACATGATGCATACACAATGGGTCACATGCACATGGTGTCCCATAAGATTATATTGCCTAGTGACATCATAGCTGTCTCAGTTCATGTAAGTACAGTCTATGATGCTTGCACAAGTAAGAAATTGCCTGATGCACCTCTTACTTAACTCTGCTGGTAAGTATGCAGGACTGTATCAAGAGACATATGAACAATGTTCACAAAGGCATTATTAGTAGTAGTGCAAATTGGAATCAACCCACATACCATTCATAGAAAAATGATGAATTATGGTATATTCACAAACAAGAAAAAATGATCTCAAACTATATACAACAATATGGATGAGTCCCACAGGTATTATGTGGGGCATAACACATCCCGCACTAAAGAGTACATACCAAATGATTCCATTTATATAAAGTTCTAAAGTAAGCAAAACTACTCAATCTTTGGTGATTGATAGAAGTCAAAGTTCTGATTACTATTGAAATATGAGTGGGAGACCCAAGACTTGCTGAAGCGCTGAAAATGTTGTTTCTTGATTTCAGTGTTGATTATTTGTACATGTGATTACTTAGGAATAATTTTTTGAGAGTTGTGCATTTGTGTCTTTTTTCCATAATTCTTTTTATAGGTATGTGTTTGTGATACATAACAGTTACATTCAACTCGGGGAATTGGCACCTATATTTAACTCATCTTAATAATTGTTATTTCCCCTTTGCCTCCCAGCCTACTCAATTCTCCCAATCCCCAGATCCTTTCCAATGTTCACAAAGTCTACTTTCCTGTTTCATATAATCTGTCTTATATTTTGCTCTTTTATTAGATCTTGGGGTTCTCATATAAGAGAAGTCATGTGATACTTAACCTTCTATATCTAATTTATTTTATTTATCATAATGGCCTCAAGTTACATCCATTTTCTTACAAATGAGGTATAACTGGGTCAAATGTAATTTGTTTTCGGTGTTTTGAGGACTCTCCGTACATTTTTCTGTAATGCTTGTACAAGTTTACAGTCCCACCAACAAGGTAGAGAGATTCCTTTTTCTCCACGACCTTGCCAAGATTGATTTGTTTTTTGAATTCTTGGTTCCAGCCACTCGTAATGGAGTTAGATGGAATCTCAGTGTTGTCTTGATTTGTATTTCTTTGATGTTTAAAGATGCTGAGCATTTTTTCCATATATTTACTGAAGATTTGGACTTCTGAGAAATGTCTATTCATTTCAGTTCCTGACTTTTTCATCAGGTCTTTTATTTTGGGGGGGTATGACTTTTTCATTTTTTTTGTTTATTCTAGATAATAGCCATCTGCTTGAGAAACAGCTGGCAAAATATTTTTCTCTTTCTATAAGTTCTTTCTTCACTCTGTTGATTGTTTTCTGTCCAGTGCACAAACTTTTAAATTTGATATAAGCTCATTTGCTGATTCTTGGTGTTAACTCATGTGTATTGGGTATTTTATTGATAAAGTTCTTGCCTATGCCTTCAAGGGTTTTGCCTATTTTTTTCTACTATCAAGTTCAGTGTTTCCATTTTAATGTCTACGCCTTTGATTCATTTTGATTTGATTTTGGTACATAGTGAAAGATGTTTCCCAGCATTATTTGTTAAAGAGGATCTCTTTTCTCTAGGATGTTTTTGGCCCCTTTGTTGAAGATCAGATGGCTGAAGGTACTTGGGGTTGGCTCTGCATCGTCAATTCTGGTCCATGGATCTACCTGTCTGTCTTTGTGCCAATATTGTGTGGCTTTTATCACTTTTGCTTTGTAGTATGACTTGATGAATGGTATTGTGATGCCTCCTACTTTTGTTTTGTTGCTTAGGATTGTTTTCACTATTCTGAGTCTCTTCTAGTTCCATATAAATTTTTAGATAAGTCTTTTTCTAGTTCTGTGAGAAACGCTGTTGATATCTTGATTGGGATTGCATTGAATTCATACAACAGTTTTGGTAGTATGGTCATTTTGACAATGCTGGTTCTGCCTCTCCAGGGACAGGGGATGCTTTTATTTTCTAATATTCTCTTTAATTTCTTTTTTTCAGAATACTTTAATTTTCAGTATAGAGATCCTTCACTTCCTCAGTTAGATTAATTCCTGGGTATTTTATTTTCCTTGAGGCTACTGTGAATAGGATTCTTTTTCTCTGTATTTTCATTGTTGCTTTAGAGGAATGTTATTGATTTTTGCATAGTTCACTTTATATTCTGCATCTTGGTTGAGTTTATTTATTAGTTCTGAAGGTCTTCGGGTGGAGTTTTGGGGACCTGTATGTAAAAGATGATCTCATCTGCAAATAAGGATAGTTTGACTTCTTCCTTTCCTAAGCGTATTCCTTTAATTCCTTTCTCTTGCCTGATTGCTTTGACTAAAGTTTCTAGCATTATGTGGTAAGAATGGATACCCTTGCCTTGTTTCTGATTTTAGAGGAAGTGCTGCAGTTTTTCTGAGTTTAGGATAATACCAACAGAAGGAAAGAAAGATAGTACAGCTACTCCTGATTGTTTCTGGGCTCCAGTAGCATGGAGTACCAGTTTCCATATTTTTACCTTCAGTTTTTGTGCTTCTTTGTGAGTGAAGCGTGTCTCTTGAAGATAACAAATGATTGGGGTTTGCTTTTTGATCCAATTTACCAGTCTGTGTCTTTTGATTGGTGAGTTAAGACCATTGGCATTGAGAGTAATTATCATGGTACTGGAGGAAGAGTTCAAGATCCTTCTGTACCTGTTTTCATAAGAGTTTTTCTTTTTATCATGAAATGATGTTGTATTTCATCAAAGACTTTTTTCTGCATCTATTGAGATGATCATGTGATTTTTGTCCTTGACTTTGTTTATGTGGTGTATTACATTAATTAATTTAAGTATGTTGAGCCAGCCTTGTATCCCTGGGTTGAAGGCAGCTTGGTCATGGTGTATGATCTTTATAATAATTTGTGGCATTATGTTTGGGAGTAATTCACTAAGGATTTTTGCACCTATATTTATTAAAGAAATTAGCCTATAGTTTTCTTTCTTTGTTGGGATTTTTATCTGGTTTTGGGAGCAAAGTATGATGGTTTCCAGTAAGGAGTTTGGCAGAGATCCTTCTATTTCAATTTCATGGAAAAGTCTGGGAAGCATTGATGCTAACTCTTTCCTGAAGTTCTGACAAAATTCGGCGGTGAATTCATCAGGTCCTGGGCTTTTGTTTGCTAGTGGACCGTTTAGTACTGTCATAGTTTCATTCCTGGTTAAAAACCTCTACTCAGGGTTTTTATATCTTCTCAGTTCAATTTTGGCATCTTGTATGTGTCTAGGAACTTATCCACTTCTCTTCTTTTGAGAACATTTTTCCCATTTTTTTTGACATGTATACGTGCAAAATTTAAGGTTTACAATGGGAACTTACCCATTTCTTATGGGTTGCCAAATCTATTGGAATGTAATTTTTCCAAATAGTTTCTTATACTCTTCTGTATTTCTACAGTGTCTTTTGTGATTTCATTTTCTCCATTTCTGATTGTGTTGATGTCAACTTTTCTTTCCTTCTGTTGGTGAGATAGGCAAGAGACTTATCAATCTCATTTGTCCTTCCAAAGAACCAACTCTTTCATTCATTGATTTTTTCATTTTTCTTTTAGTTTAAATTTCATTAATCTCTGCTCTGATTTTTCTAATTTCTCTTTCTACTGCTTTTGGATTTGTTCTTGTTTCTCTAGTCTTGATCTGTATCATTGATTATTTAAGATTGCGCTGTTTTTTCATATATGTATTCATAGCTCTAATTTCACTCTTAGTATGCTTTCATTGTGTCCCATATATTTCGTTATGATGTGCTTCCGTTGTCATTTGACTTTAGGAAGTTTTCAATTTCTTCTCCTATTTCTTCAGTGATCCATTGCTTATTCAATAATGTATTGTTCAATCTTCTTGTAGTTGTATGGCTTCTGTAGCTTTTTATGCTGTTGATTTATCATTTCATTCTACTATGACCTGAAAGAATGCAGGGAATAATTTCAATGCTTTTGTATTCTTTTAAGGATGTCTTATAGACAAGCAGATGGTCTATTTTGGAAAAAGTTTTATGTGCTGCTGAAAAAAGGGGGCATTCTGTCGATGTTGAATGAAACACTCTCTAGATATCTGTAGGTCCATTTGTTCAATGGTGTGATTTATTTATTTATTTTTTGGTTTGGCTTGGTCGATCTATCTATTTGTGAGAGTGGGGTATTGAAGTCCCTAGTATGATAGTATTGGGATTTATATGACTTTTTATGTCCAATAATTTCTGTTGCATGTAACTGGGTACAATACACTGGGTGCATATATGTTGATAATTGTGAGCACTTCCTATTGGATTGTTCCTTTTACCAGTATACAGTGCTCATCTTTGTCTTTTCTGATCTGTTTGGTTTGAAATCTACTATGCCTGAAGATAGTACAGCTACTCCTGATTGTTTCTGGGCTCCAGTAGCATGGAGTACCAGTTTCCATATTTTTACCTTCAGTTTTTGTGCTTCTTTGTGAGTGAAGCGTGTCTCTTGAAGATAACAAATGATTGGGGTTTGCTTTTTGATCCAATTTACCAGTCTGTGTCTTTTGATTGGTGAGTTAAGACCATTGGCATTGAGAGTAATTATCATGGTACTGGAGGAAGAGTTCAAGGGTTAAAGCACTTTCACAGCAAGCACAAGGCCCTGAGTTTGATTCTCCAGTACTACATAAGCCAGGCATGGTGACACACATCTGTAATCTCAGCACTTGGGAGGCTGAGGTGCATTTGATGCCAGCTTGGGAAATACAGAATTCAGGACCAGCGACTACAGAGTGAGACTCTGTCTCAAATTTTTTCCTTTGAGTTTCTTTGTTGTGAAAAAATTTTTGTTCTCTTTCAATTTTCAGGGATAATTTTGCTGGACAGAGCAACCAAAGTTGACACTTGCTGTCTTTTAAAGCTTGAAAGATCTCTCCTGGCCTTTAAACTTTGCATTAAGAAATCTGCAGTTATTTGGATGTGCCTGCCTTGATAGAATAATCTGTTTTTCTCAGTGCTTTTACTATTTTCTCTTCTTGTGGAATTTCTGAGATTTTGATTACGATTTTTGGTGGTTAAGTTTTCATCTGGTCAATGTTATTTGGTGTTCTATTGGCTTCTTGGCCCCGAATATTAATTTCTTTTCCTAGATTCTGGAAAATTTTCTGCCATGATTTCAGTGAATACATTTTTATACCTTTTTGTTATCTTCTGTTCTTTTTCTTATATTCAAAATTCTGAGTTTGGCCCTCTTTGAGTCATCCAGCAGGTGTCATTTCCAGCTACCATGTCCCCTTCTTGTTTTGGAGTCATCCCTGCTTGCAGCATTTAATTGTTCAGCCTTGTCTTCACAGTCAGAAATTCTGCCCTCACGATGTTGATCCAGCTTCCGTAGCTTTCATATATTGAAATTCATCTAGATTTCTTTTCAGATTTTTCACTTCTCTACCAAAATATTCTTCCATGTCTTACATTGCCTTATTTTTCTCATATGGCTTTTTATTCATGTCTTCTATAAATTCAGTAAATATTTATTTATTTACATATCATATTCCTTTCCCCCTCCCCCTCAACCCCTTCCATGCCCCCTGTATTTCTCCACAAAGTCTATCTTCTTACTTTCTTCCATCTCTCTTTTTCGTGGTTTGGTTTTCTCATATTGCAGAAGCCATATTATATTTAACTTGCCATGTCTGATGCAGTTCTCTAAGGATAAAGGTCTAAAAGCTGCATCCATTTTTCTACAAATGACTCAATTTTGTCTTTTTGTGGCAGAGTAATACTCCATTGTGTAGTAGCCTATACATTAATCTATTGTTAGACATACTGGCTTTTTCCAAGATTTGGCTATCATAAATTGTGCTATTACAAACATGTGTATGCATATATCAATCTTGTATGATGACTTTAACTCTTCTGATAAGATATCCAGAAGAGGTATAGCTGGGTCAAATGGGATATCTGTTATCAGTTTTTTTGAGGAATCTCCATACTGCTTTCCATAAGGTACCATAAACTTTGTGTTTATTAGGACTATTATTATTTGGTGAATTCTTCTTTAAGCTGACTAATCATTTTTTGCATTTAAGTGTGTCTTGTTCGACCTAACTGACTGAATGGTAGGCTTGGTTTTTGACTTCCTTTCCTATCAAGTTGTCTATTTCAGTCCATGATATTAGCTTCTAGGGGGCTAGGTGTTTCATCATGTGTACCTTCGCCTCATCTTCCCATGATTCTATTGCTGAGGGGCTGAGATGTTTCATGTAGGAGGGTGTGGGGGGCAGAGCCGAAAGCCCACTGAATTCTATACTGGAAATAGACAGCGGGGGACCTAACAGTCAGTCCAGTGGCCTTCAAAGTGTCTTGTTCATTCTCAGTCCCCTTAGCAAAGCTCCCCCATCTGTTCTGGCTTCTGTCTTCCAAGGGTGGGACTCTTCATACTCAAGAGCCTGTTTTAATTATAGCCCAAACCATTCAGGTGGTCGGCAGCCTTTCTCCCATCTCTGCGACTATCTCTTGTGCCAGTTCCTTCCTAGGAACTGGTGAAGGGTGCCCTCAAAATTTCTGCTTTATGTGGTGAATCTGTGTGTGTGTGTTTTCCCAAAACAGCTTAGACTGGCTTTTTTCAATGTCTCCTGTCTAGGTCACTTCCTAGTACGGCTGCAGGCTGCCCATCAAGAGCTGCTTCTCCAGAGCTGGTCTGCTGAGCAGCAGGGAGGCCTTTTCAAGGGGAGGCTTGCAAAGAATTTGCATTTTGCACTTTCTGAAGACTCAGTTTTGTAGGCTTGTGCTGCTGATTGCTGCTAATTGCTCCCGGCCCTGGGCTTACCTCTGTCTGAAGTTGCGGGCTGCTCAGTGCTGCTCACTGCCTTTCCCAGGCAGCCTGGGGCAGCTTTCTGCATGGCACATTCCAAAGCACCTTTGGAAGCACTTCTTCCAACCCTCTGTGGCTTCCTTCCAGTTCCTCTCGAGTTCTTGATAGTGGCCCTTCTCATTGGAATAAAATGGAAACTCAGCATTGCTTTAATTTGCATTTCTCTAATACCCAAAGATGCTGAATGTTTTCATGCACTTATTGGTCATAATACTCCTCTTTTGGGAAATGTCTACTGATTTTAATTGCCCATTTTTGATTGGGTCTAATAGTTTTAGTTCTTCGTCTATTCTTAGTAGTGCTCTATCTGGGGAGGAGCTGGCTGAATATCTTTTCTCATTCTCTCAGTTCTTTCTTCACTCTGTTGGGAGTTTCTTTTGCTCTTCAGAAGCTTTTAATTTTTTTAATACAGTCCCATTTGTTGATTCTTGATGTTATCTCTTGGGCTGTTGATGTTGTGCTCAGAAAGTCCTTGCTTATGCCTATGTCTTCAAGGGTTTTATCTGTTTTATCTTCCAGCAGATTCAGTTCTTAAAATCTAGGTCTTTGATCCATGCTGACTTGATATTGGCACAAAGTGAGAGGTAAAGATCTAGATTAATTTTTCTACATATGGAAAGCTAGTTTTCCCAGCACCATTTGTTCAAGAGTGTCTTTTCTCTCACATATGTGTTGGCCCCTTTGTCAAAAACTAGATGGCTGAAGATGCTTGGAGTTGTTTCTACATCTTCCATTCTGTTCTATTGATCTACCTGTCTGTTTTTGTGCCAATATCATGTTTTTTTTTTAAATAGCCATTGCTTTGTAATGTAATTTGCTATCCAAGATTGTGGTGCTTCCTGGTTTGCTCCCCCATTTTTATTGGTGTCTGCAATATGCAAGAGTTACATCGCAATTGAAATTTTTTGCACATACATATCTCATGAACTTCACATTCCCTTCCCTCTGTCTTGCTCAATGATCCCCTCAACCCCTTGGACTCCCAACATCTTGTCAGTTTGACTCATTTATTTATATGCTGGGTTTCTCATATTAGAGAGAACATGCAATATTTGATCTTCTGAGTCTGACTCATTTCACTAAGCATAATGATCTCAAGTTGTGTCCATTTGTCTGCAAATGATTAAGATCTGTCGTTATGGCAGAGTAGTCTCTGTGTGTGTGTGTGTGTCTGTTTCTCTCTCTCTCTCTCTCTCTCTCTCTCTCTCTCTCTCTCTCTCTCTCTCGTATACCTTACACTTTATTTATCCATCAGTATATTGGTAGATATTTCAGCATCTTAAGTGATTTAGCTATAGTTGGCTGTGTTGCTATAAACATAGGTATGCATGTATCTCTGTTGTATGGTGCTTTTATCTCTTTTGAGAAGATATCCAGAAGAGGTATTGCTGAGTAAAATGGAACATATTTTCAAGAAAGTCCATACAGACTTCCATAATGGTTGCATTAGTTTATGGTCCCACCAGCATTGTAACAGGTTCCTTTTTCCTTTTTTCCTCTCCAGCATCTTTTGCTCTTATGGGGGTAAGATGGTTTCTCAGTGTTGTGTTGATTTGCAGTTCTCAAGTATATAAGGGTGTTGAACATTCTTTCATGTATTTGTAGGCCATTTGTACTTCTTCTTCTGAGATCTGTCTACTCCTTTCAATTGCTGATTTTTATTTATTTTGAGGAAACTATTTTTCTTCAATTCTTTGTGTATTCTGGTTATTATCCCCCTGTCCAAAGTGTAAATGGTAAAACGTCTTTCTCATTTGGTTGGTTATCTCTTCACTCTGTTGATTATTTCCTTTGCTATGCAGAAGCTTTTTAAATTTTATTGTATTACTTTTTTTACATATCGCATCCCTTTCCCCTTCCCATACTCCCCCCCCCCACTTTTCCTTTCCCTCTCCCTAAAGTTCATCTTCTTACTTTCTTCCATAGCTCTTACTTTTTTATGGTTTGGTTTTCTCCAATTGGAGGAACCCTATGATATTTAACTTTCTGAGTCTGATTCATTTCGCTGAGCACAATGGTCTCAAGGTGCATCCATTTTCCTACAAATGACTCAAATTTGTCCTTATTCATGGCAGAGTAGTATTCCATTGTGTATATGTGCTACATTTTCTTTATCCAATCATCTGTACTCTAGCACATTGGCTTCTTCCAAGACTTGGTTGTTATAAATTGTGCTGCTATAAACATGGGTATGCATATATCACTCTTGTACGATGACTTTAACTCTCTTGACTGTGTTCCTCTTTGCTGTGCTCTTGTTGCTCAGTATTGTTTTTGCCATTCTGTGTCTCTTCAAGCTCCACATAAATTTCAGGATTGTTTTTTTTCTAGTGCTGTGAAGAACGCTGTTGGTATTTGATTGGAATTTCATTGAATCTATACATCAGTTTTGGTAGTATGGCCATTTTGACAAAAATTGTTCTGCTTATCTAGGAACAAGGGATGTCTTTGCATTTTGTCATGCCCTCTTTAATCTCCTTTTTCAGAGTGCTATAATTTTTGTTATAAAGATCTTTCTCTTCCTTGGTTAGGTTAATTTTTAGGTATTTAACTAGGGTCTCATTCTGCAGTCCAGGCTGGTTCTGAGTTCACTATGTAGCTTGGACTGGCCTTGAAGTCACCACAATCCTCCTGCCTCAGCCTCCTGAGTGCTAGGATTACAGGCATGTACCACCATGCCCAGATTGGTATTTAATTTTTTAATGGTATTGTGGATGAAAATGTTTTCCTGATTTCTTTTTCAGCAAGTTCACTGTTGGTGTACAGAAACACTATTGATTTTTCTGTATTGATTTTCTATCCTGCAACTTTCCTGAATGTGTTTATTAGTTTGATGAGTCATCTGGTGAAGTTTTTGAGTTTTCTATGTAAAGAATCATGTCAGCTGTGTATTTATATCTTGAATACTTTTATTTATGTATAATACATATTAATTTTTAAAAACTTCTGGGAGGCTGAAGGTGTGACTCAATGGTAGAGTACTTGCTTAACATGTGCAATAAAAAGCATTAAAAATGAAAACAGCTGGGCCCAGTGGTACAGGCCTCCAATCCAGCATCTGGGAGGCCGAGGCAGAAGGATAACAAGTTTAAGCCCAGCCTGAGAAATTTAGCAGCTTAGCGAGACATTGTCTTTCAAAATCAGAAATAAAACTTGAGCTGAGAATGTAGGTCCATGTGAAGGCTCTGGGCTTAACCCTCAGTACTGAAAAACAACATGAAAGAGGCAGTGTTTCATCATACTGTGAGACTGTGAGGCAAAGGTGGGAGTTGAGAGATGGCAGAGCTCAGAGATGCCAGAGCTAGAGTGGGCAAAGGTTGATATCCAAGATAAGTGTAGAAGAGGTAGAAGTGAGTTGGAAGAAGCATCAATTTTCCTATGACTCAAATTTACCCTTCTTTATGTTAAATTATTTCTCCATTGTGTATATATAACATGCGTTCTTTATCTGTCAATGGGTATAGAGGCTGCTCTCAGGATTTAGCTATTATGAATTGCGCTGTTATAAACGTGGGTATGCGTGCAACATGGTAATTTGATGTCTTTAACTCTTCTGGAAGCACAACCAGAAGCTATAGGTGGGCCAAATGGAATTTCTATTTTTAGGTTTTCAAGGAATCTCCATGCTTACTTCCATAATGTTTGTACAAGTTCACATTTCCACCAACAATGTAGAAGTGTTTTCCAGCCCAATCTTGCCAGTTATTTGTTGTTTCGAAGTTCTTGATGATAGTCGTTCTCACTGGAGTAAAATGGAACCTCCACATTGTTTCAATGTGTATTTCTCTAATGGCTGAAGATGCTGAATACTTTTGCATGTGCTTATTGGCCATGTGCACTTTTTCTCAAAAGTGTCTATTCATTTCAATTGCCCAGTTTTTTTTATTATGGCTTTTATTTTGGAGGGTCTGTTTTCCTCCCTAATTATTCTGCTTATTAGTGTGTATTTACCATGTATAATAATTACATTCAAGTTGAGGAATTGCTGTGTATACCTATCACATCTTGATCATTTTTACGTCCCTTTACCATTCCCACCCTCTCACCACTCTCCATCCCCTTTCCCTCTCCAGAAAATCTATCTACCTCTTTTCTTCTATTACCCTTTCCCCTTTTTTACCTTTTTATAGTTTTATTTTCTCATACTAGAGAAACCATGTGATATTTAACCTTTTATGTCTGATTCATTTCACTAAGCACAATGGTCTCAAGATGCAACCATTTTCCTACAAATGTTTCAAATTTATCTTTCTTTTTGGAGAAGTAGAACTCCATTGTGTGTATATATATATATACCATATCTTCTTTTCCATTCATTTGTTGATGGACATATTGTCTGCTTCCAAGATTTAGTTATGATGAGTGCTGCTATAAACATAGGTATGTATGCATCACTGTTGTATGTTGACTTTAACTCTTTTGCAAGGGTACTAAGAGAAAGTATAGCTAGCTGGGTCAGTTGAAATATATAATTTCCAGGGTTTTTTTTGAGGAGTCTCCATACTGCTTTCCATGATTGTTGGGCCAGTTTACATTCCCACCAACAACGGAGAGGTGTTTCTTTTCCTCCATGACATCACTAGTATTTGCTGTTTTTTTTTTTTTTTGAGTTTTGATAAAAGCCATTCTTATTGGAGTAAGATGACACCTCAGGGTTGTTTTCATTTACATTTGTCTAATGGCTAATGATGCTGAACTTTTTTCATGTATTTATTGGCCATCTGTACTTCTTCTGAGAACTGCTTAGTCATTTCAATTGTCCACAGTTTGATTGGGTCTTTTTATTTTAGGGAACCTGATTTTTAAAAGTTCCTTGCCAAAAAATGGGGAGGGGAAGGAATCTTAATATTGATGTGATCTATATGTGCACAAAATACTCAAGTTCATTGTAAGCATTATGTATCGCATATATATTAGTAAAAACGGTGGGAAAATAGAAGTTCTTTGCATATTTTACATAATATCCCTCTGTCTGAGGAGTAGCTGACAATTTTTTTCTCATTCCATCGGTTTTCTTTTCACTCTGTTGATTGTATCCTTTTCTGTACATAAGCTTTTTAATTTGATATAACTTATTTGTTGATTCTTGGTGTTATGTCATGTGCAATAGTTGCTCCATTGAGAAAGTCTTTGCCTATGCCTATGTGTTCAAGGGTTTTGCCATTTCATCTTCCAGTAGGTTCAGTGTTTCTGTTTTAATATCTAGGTCCTTGACTCATTTTGATTTGATTATGATACATTGCAAAAGATGTGGGTGTAGTTTCATTCTTCTGCATGTGGATAACTACTAGTTTTCCCAGCACCGCTTGCTAAAGAGGCTATCTTTTCTCCAGCATATGCTTTTTGTCCCTGTTGAAGATCAGAGAGTTGAAGGTGTTTGGTGCTATCTCTGCAGGCTTAATTCTCTTCCATCAATCTACTCATGCTGATACCACCTGTTTGTCTTTTTAAAATCAATGGTGCATTGTGAGATAACTTGATGTTCAGTGTTCAGGGTTTTTATTGATTTCATATAAAATGTAAAGTCTTTTTTTAATTCTGTGAAAAAAATTGTTGGTAATTTGATTGGAATTGCATTGAATCTGTATACAAATTTTGGTAGTACAGCCGTTTTGACAATAATGGTTCTGCCTATCTAGGAACAGCGGATTTTTTTTCCATTTTCTAATGTACTCTTCGATTTCTTTATTCCGAGTACTGCAGTTTTTGTTATACAGATCCTTCACTTTCTTGGCTATGTTGATTCCTAGGTATTTAATGTTCTTCAGGGCTACATGAACAGGATTGTTTTCTTGATCTCTTTCTCTGTGTTTTCATTGTTGCTGTACAGAAATACTATTGGGTTTTGTGTATTGGTTTTGTAACCTGCAACTTGTCTGAATTTGTTTATTGGTTCTTACAGCCTTCTGGTGGAGTTTTTGGACTCTTCTATGTGAAGTATCATGTAATTTTCAAATAAGCACAGTTGATTTCTTCCCTTTATATTTATATTTCTTTTATTTTATTGTCTTGCCTGATTGCTTTGGTGAAGGCTTCAAGAGCTATGTTGAACAGTAGTGGTAACAGTAGATGCTCTTGTCTTGTTGCTGATTTAGGGGAAATTCAGTTTTTCCTCATTTAGGAAGATGTTAACATTAGGATGGTAATAAATTTTCTCTTCAGCTTGAGGTTGGGTTCTTCTATATTTCTTTTTATCAGAGTTTTTTTAGATCAAGAATGGATATTGAATTTTGTCAAAAGTTTTTTCTGTGTCTGTTGAGATAACCATTTGAGTTTTATCTTTACTTTTATTTTTGTGGACTATTACATTAATTAATTTAGGAATATTGAACTGTCCTTAAATCCCTAGAATGAAGTCAGCTTGGTTATGTTATATAATCTTTTAAATAGTTTGTTGCATTCTGTTTGCAAGTATCTTTGTAAGGATTATTGTATCTGTATTTATTAAAGACATTGGTCTATAGTTTTATTTTAATTAAGTCTCTACTTGAATCAGAGTAATGCTAGCTTCCAGGGATGAATTTGTCAGTATTTCTTCTCTTTCAATTTCCTGGAAAAGTCTAAGAAGCATTGGCATTAGCTCTACCTTGAAGTTCTGGTAAATTTCTGTGGTGAATCTATAAGAAAATATTAAATACAATGACTACACCACTACTAACAATAGAAAAGAAATGAACAATAATAGAGTAAAAATGTAATATTATACACTATAGAAATCAGTTAAAAGCTGCAATTATACCACCTTTAATAATAGAAGTGATAACTAATAATATAAAAAGACAAGCCAAATATTGACATACAGTACTAAAAGCAGCAATTGTACTGTTATTAACAATGGAAAATAAATAAAAGAGGAGTGGGAAAAGGAAAAAATGAAAGAAGGAAAAATTTAAAAAGAAAGCAAAGGAAGACGAGAAGGAAATGGAGAGGAAAGTAAAGTAAAAATTCAATTGAAGAATAAAAGAAGTAGATAGAATTAGGTAAAAGTAACAGAAAAATAAGAAAAAGAAAAGAAAAAATAATAAAAAATAAAATTAGGAGTCAAAAAAGAGAAAAATAAGAAAGAGATAAGTCCAAAATTCCTCCACTTTAGGATGCTTGGGTGAGTAGTTTCTTCCTAGGTCTGTGGTACTGGGTTCCGCAGATGGGACCTGTTGTCTTTTAACATCCACTTTTTCCTGTTTGAATGCTGACTTCTGCTCTGCCTTTCCCATGGGGTGGGGTCAACTAACAACATGTTGTCTGCCTCAGGGATATAGTCACTCCATCTGCTTTTAGTGTCTGTTCCTGTTGTGGTTTGGGTCTAGAGTGTTCTCCAAGATCCTCACGTACCTAAGGATACTGTGTACTGTTGGGAGGTGGGGCCTGGCTGCAAGGAGTGGATGCTGGGAACTTGACCTAGAGGGCTGTGTGCTGGTTCTGACCTTCCTCTCTGACTTGTCTCTGATCTGCCTTGCTGTGAGGATCTCTGTCTCACACTCTGGCCCAGCCATGTGGTTCTACCATTTCCAGCTGCTCACCTGTCAATGGACTGTGATCTTCTGAAACTGAGTTCAAATAAATCTTTCCCCCCTAAAGCTATGGATGCCAAGTATTCTGTCTCAGCAATGAAAAAGTAACCAAGACATTTCCCTTTTGTGTACTCTGAAGTACTGCTATCCCCCAACTAGCTTTGTGGCCTGTAGGCTCATGGTAGTAATTATAATTTTTTAAAACCCTTAAATTTATTAGGCTAAATGGAAACTAGCACTACCTGATTCCTAAAAGGTGCTAAAGAATTTTTAATTGAGTTTTCTTTTCTTTATCTTCTTTGTCTCTTTCTGTTAATTTTACCTGATTTTATCTACTTTCTTTTCTCTTTAGTTGAATGTTTACCTCCCTTTCTTTTCATCTTCTTTTGTTTTCCTTTTCAAGTTTCACTTCTTTTTTACTTCTTTTATTTTTCCTTTCCCCTCTCCTCCATTTTTATTATTATTACTATAAGTTTTGAAAGTAGGCAGTAAGGAGGGTCAGGAAGTCTGCTGGATTTAACCTCAGTGCTTTCAAAGCCACCCCCTCATAAAAGTTCACATGATTAACCAATTTCTGTCCACAGTGAGCGGGACCACATTGGGTGTGTCCTTCACAGCCTGAGCTTGCAGCTGCTTGGCCCTCTCGGGGGATTTATGACTAGCTTTTCCATCTCCACGACCATTTCTCGTGGCTATCTCCCACCCAGTCACTGTGTCGGGGTGATCCTCAAAACCTGGAAGGGTGGTTACTCTGTGACATTTGATTACTAGAGTAGTTCAATGTTAAACAATAAGCTACTTCTCAAATGGCTTCTGATTAGATCAGTCTTAAATATGGCAGGCATTGCTGTGTATCTCCTCTCCAATTGCTAGCCTATCATTTGGAAAGATTCACTTTCAGAGTAAAACCCTACATTGAACTTCATTTTACAATAACCATGGAGCTTCTGGGGGCCTAGCATTGCTTCTTCATATTGATTACTGAGACTTCAGGCCTTCTATGGGCTTACTTTGTGTTTGGAGAGACGGGTCTTCCTCTCTGGCATCCAGAGTTAGTATTTCAGACTGCTTAGTTCTGTTCTCTGAGTTGTTTTTCCAGTTTCTTTGTGTTTTATAGCTTTCCTGTCAGCTTGCTCTGGATTCCCAGAACTCTTCTTACTATCTTCATTAAGTTTTTTTTTTTTTTTCTTCAGGTGTCTTGTGTCTAGATCCCAGACAAGCCATAATTTGCTACTAGCTTTTTCTGTCATCTTTCTTGTTTTGGATGTAACTCTTAATTACAGACAGCAAGTACAAAGGCTTAGGGGCAAGATGTGTTTGGAGCGTACCTGGTGAAGGAAGTTTATCAGGCAAGAATGAAATCCTAAATGCTGGCCTGAAGCTCTCAGGATTTATTGCGAAGATGAAGATCTTGACTTAGATTCCTGCAATTTCGGTTTGCCCTCAGCTGTTAAGTGAAAAGACTTTAGCAAGCCAGGAGATAGGTGCTGGGACTACTGAAAAGCAAAGAACATGTAATGCTTTTTTCCTTTGTTTCCCTTGGCTTTCTTAATCACTAGGTCAACTTCAGCTCAAGAAAAGGTGCATCTTCTGAGCATGCTGATAAGATCCAGGGGCCTGTACAAAGTCCAGATAATGAATAAGAGGTCACAAAACTTCAAGGTCTCAGAATAAGTGAAAAACATCTACCTAGAGACTAAAAAGGAATCTACTCTCTGAAGTAGGTAAACATAGCTCATTTTTTTGGTAAAAGAATGCTGACCTCGGAGGAAGAAAAGGGTATTCCTTGAAAGATCCAGTTGAAGTGTTGCCCAAGACCTCGTTCAGTGAAACTGCCATTTTGGTGCCTGCTTGCCTTCACACTTGAAAGTATATTTTCTCCCTAACTCTGAAAATTTATCATTTTCCAATAAACTTCATCTTTACTCCGTAGGATGGCTTCTGTATCTTTTCTGAAATCTTTCATCAAAGACATAAAAAATCAAGGTGCATTGCTGCTTCCTTGTAGGTGTTAAGACTCAGCTTCCTAGTGATATTACCCCACTCCACCACCCGTCCCCATGACCTCCCGAGGAAAAGGAAAATTCTGGTGTGGTTGTGAGTGATGCTGAGGAAGAGAGATGAAAGACGAATGCCTTGAGCAGGAGGTTACAGAGGCCAGCTGGACCCCCTCTCCACAAAGCAGCCTTCCTCCCTTGGCAGAAGGGAGAACGGCGTGGTTAACAAGGCTTGCCTCTATGCGATGAGCACACAGAAACCAAGAGGTAAGCTGTAAGAGCAGAAAACAGGAGAAGCTGAGTCATGCACTTACAGCCACAGTCCCCATGGTGAATCCATTCCAACACTCAAAGAATAGAAGAGCTCTAGTTCCCAGCTTACCCTGTGCCCTTCCATTTATCACTCTCAGCAGACATGAGACAAACATATTTTAGAGGATGTAAGAAGTTTTTTGTTTCCTTTCTCTGAAATGCAAGTACTCTGCAATCAGGAGGGCCAAGTACCTTTGTGGGACTACTGTAAACTTCTTCAACAATCTAAGCTGCACAGAATTAGGAGAATGCGTCATGCTTTACTCTTAAACTTTACTTTTTAAAACATTCAACTTTTAAAGGCACGTGTGGTGGTACACACCTATTATCCCGGCTATATGGGAGGCTGATGCAGGAGGACCTTTTATTCAAGGCCAGCCTAGGCAACTTAGCACAACCTTGTTTCCAAAAAACAACCCACTTTTAAAATTGTAAAATATACTGTACAGGTGAAATTGTGCTTAAGATGACGGGTATAGATAAACAATAGTTATAAAATGAACACCACATAATCACTGCTTAGCTCAAGAAATAGAATATTAATGGTATCCTCAGCATTAAAATTTTATTTATTTTAAACAATAAAGCACATTCTTGTTTTTTGGGTACAGGGTCTTGCTCCGTAATCCAGGCTGGTTCTGAAGTCACTATGTAACCCAGGCTAAACTTGAACTCATGGCAATCCTCCTCACTCAGCCTCCTTGAGTGCTAGGATTACAAGTGTGAGCCACCATGCTCAGCTGATTTTTAAGTGATGCTGGGGGAATTGAACCAGGACCTTGTGCTTGCTAGGCAAGTTCTCTAACCACTGAGCTATATGCCCAGCCCCCAGCCTCCAAACACATTCTCATCATAAGAAATTTCCTAAATGTATACAAATATTCCAGAATGATTTTGCACATTTCTCACCCCTTTTAACTGTCCTAGTTACCAAATTCAAATAAGGCTTTAACCCCAGGGCTAAATAAAAATGGTCCTTTCCAGCTTACTGTGACAGTTTTGTTACACCAAGTGTTCCCATTCATTTTATCAAAAAAAGAAAACTATGAATATTTTAAACACATAGAGAGTAGTACCATGACCATACACGCACACAAAAGCACATACACACCAGACTGGATGATGAATAAAATTTTTATTATGTTTGTTTCATTTATTAATTTTTCTTCTGTTGAACTATTTTAAAGTAAATTGCAGAAATTGCATAACATTCCTATATATTTCAGTACACAATTATAAAATAGGCATATTTTAATGAAGGCACTATATCATTATTACACTTAATCATCACAACAATCCTTCCGTAATGTTGTCCTAATACTACATTACAAAGAACCAACACACCTCAATTCTTTGTGTCCTTGATGAAGGAATTTAGTCAAGACACATAGGCTGTCATGCAGAGTATAGCTAGAAATCATTGTAAATATAGGAGAGGGAGAGAGAGAGAGAGAGGAGAGTGAGAGGGGAGAGAGAGGGAGAGGGAGACAGAGAGAATATACCTTCAATAGTGAAGGCTGGCAAGCACAAATGGCAGCTGTGTTGAATGAAGCCACAAGTTACATTTATATCATTAATTGTGTCTTAGTTACTTCTTCGTAGCTGTGACTCAATAGCCATCATCCACAACTTAGAAAAGATTTATTGTAGCTTACAGTTCTAGAGGGTCTCAGTCCATTCACAGGTGGGTGGCTGGAAAATGATGGAATCACATGCTGGAACCAGAGCTCCTGGGGCAGAGATCCTTACAACATGGTGGTACAGAGAGAGACTGGGAGGAAGGGCAGAACCAGCACATGCCCCTCCAGGTCAAGCCCCAAGGATCCGCCCAGGCCCCACCTCCCAACCCTACACAGTATCCATAGGAACATGAGGCTTCTGGAGGACAGTCCAGATCCAAACTGATAAACTGAATCTTTCAAGAAATATCCTTTCCTTCCTCTGAGGTCATTGTCCTTTTACAAATAAAATGAGCTGTGCTGATTTATTTCAGAGAGGAGCAGATTCCTACTTACTCTCTAAGTGAATGTTTTCTATTCAGTTGGGTTTTGTTGTTGTTGTTGTTGAGACTTTGAGGGCTTTCTAATCTCCCATTCATGGGCTGGACTTTGTACAGGTCCTGGATCTTGTCAGCATAATTCTCTTCAGCTAAAAATTGAAACCACACATTGTTTGGATCTTATCAGCGGACAATGATTAAGAAAGCAAATGGAAAAAATTATACCTTCTTTGCTTTTCAGTAGCCCTGGCCCTCTAGGCCTAATGTCTGACTTCCTGCCTGACAATAGGAAGTCCACAATTATCTATGTCTTCATAATCAAATTTCTTTTTATAGTGGACTTTTTCTAATGGTGGCACACACCTGTAATCCTAACTACTCAGGAGGCTTAGGCAATCAGATAGCAAATTTAAAGGCCAGTTTGAAAAATGTAGTAAAGACTCTGTACCAAAATAAGATATAAAAGGAATGGAGATGGACCTAAAGTGTTCAATACCCAGCATACATTGGAAGAGGAAATGTCTGTTTTAGCTCACAGTTTCAAATGGTGTCAGCCCTTTCATGGGTAACTGGCAATGGTGGAAGCACATGGCAGAGATGGAGGTGGAGGCAGCTCTTCAATGCACTGCAAATAAGAAGCTGTCTTAGTTACTTTGTCGTTGCTGTGACTCAATACCTGACACCCACAAATTTAGGGGAGGAAAGGTTTATTTTAGCACACAGTTTAAGAAGGTCACAGTCCATTCAGGAGCAGCTGGCAGCAATGAAAGTACATGGCAGGGACAGAGGTGGAGGAAGCTTCTCACGACATCACAAACAGGAAGGCAAGTTGAGACCAGTCCAAGTCCTAGTCCCCCAAGGAAGACAGGATGCAGCTTATGTATCCCTCCAGGTCTTATCCCAGTGATTAGCCCCTCCTGGGTCCAGGCATGGAAGGTGTGGCCACTACACACCTTTAATCCTAATGTACACGCTTTTAATCCTAACTTACGTGCCTGTAACCCACCCCTCCAGACTAGGCCCCTATCCACCAACAGCACATGGTTCCATAGACAATCCATTAACATTTAAATACATGAGACGTTTGGTGGACATTCCAAGGCCAAACCACAATGGAAGGCAAGTCTCAGAGAAAGAGAGGAAATAGCACAGGACCCTTCAGGTCCTCTTTCAGTGACCCACCCCTTCTGGATACAGCTTCAGTGTTCTGCCCCTTTCAGGTTTAAGCCCCTAGTCCACCACACACCTATAATCTATATAATCTATAATTTATTACATGCCTCTCTTTTACCACACATCTATAATGTACCACACACCCTTAACCCACCTCTCCAGACAAGGCCCCAGCTCCTAGCAGCACACGGTTCCATACATAATCCATAGCATTCAAATACATGAGACTTTGGGGGGATATTCCTGATCCAAACCACTGTAAATAGTAGTAGCCTTGAGGTAGACGATAAAGATAAATAAACAATAGAAAGCTCTTGTGGTAACAAGGGAAGCACTAGGCGGGGCAGGGGCAATTATGTCAAAGCACATCAGAAAACTAACAGACAAATGTCATTCTGGTCCCCTCAAGAGACTGCAGATATGCACACAACCAAAAAATATATGACCTCAGCCTTTGTCTAACCTCATTTGCATTGCAGTTTAGACACCATCCCCCCACCGTGGGCTTTGAACACTGTGACACTGTTTTCTCAAGGCCTTATATGGTCAAAAATTTTCCCTCCTAAAAGAGGAGGGTCTGAGTCAACTGCCCCACTGGATCATGATTCTCAACAATCCACAATTCTAAGTCCTCCCGTAATCTCAGACCCAGATAAATGATGCCTGCACCTAGGAGCCTTGGGCTTTCTGTTCTATGTAGTGTTCTTTCTGTTTAACAAATCTCTATCTTATTACTTCTGTGTGTCCTGTTTCATGCTTTGTTCAGAATACCAAGAACCTGCATACAAACCCCAAGACTTCCACCAAGTAACAGCTCGATCCCTCCATAGTAAATTTCCTCATCAAACTTTGATCTGATGGCTTTATTTAATGATTATTGCCTGGATCCGTTATTTTACAAGGGCTTGCAAAGCAGTGATTTTTATATCACTTTTCTGCATTTCTTACCTGACATTTTTCTACAGAAATTTCTTTTGTCAACTTGGGCTAGCAAATTACAGCCAAATACAATTCACGGAGAAAAGACAAGTATGTAGTTGTGTCATTATAAATGCCTTCAGGTTGGGTGCATAGCTCAATGGCTACAGTGCTTGCCCTGCAAGCAGAAGGCCCTGGGTTTGACTCCCCAGCAGAACATAAGCCAGCATGATGGTGCACACCTGTAATCTCAGCACTCAGGAGATCGAAACTGGAGGATTGGTGTGTGTTTGAGACCAGCCAGGGCTACAAAGAGAATTCAGGACCAGCTTGGACTTCAGACTGAGATTCTGTCTCAAAGAAAGAAAAACAAAAAGAAATGCTAACTTTGAGAAGTGGTTGAAGATCTAATTATTTCTCAGGGATTCAAATGAAATTTTGTTTGCTTCTTTAAGTGTCATTGTGAACTTGTGTTTGCTATATACATGTATGTGTGTGTGTGTATATATATATATATATATATATATATATATATATACTCACAGATATATATGTTTGAGAGTGTGTGTTTTAATTTATTGTAATTTTTAGTCTGTTGTGCAAACTGACTATATTTGGCCAGTATTAACCCCTTCTGGTTTGTTCCTGTGTCTTTTTAACATGACATTAGTAGTTTTATAGTTTTTTCTTTTTTGTCATGAAAAGATACCTCAAGCTCACGTTAGACATTTCATATTTCAGATCTGGAACCAGCCAATCCTCCAAGGAACACTTGTGTCTTCTAGTTGGAATGTATTTTGATACCAAGCTATAATATTGGTACTAAGTATCACAGAGCTTCAGGATATTTCCAATGAACAGGACAAGGAAATAATTTTTGTAATGGGAAAAATGTTTTGGATCATATCGACATTTCTAATTCACAATTAATATTCCAATATGTTCAGGCAATATAAAAATTCAAATCATTCATAGGCGGCACTTTTATACTGAAAAAACCCAGTTCATAGCAACATTTATCTACTGCTTTTTGCAATGAAATAATAAACAAATATTTCTACCAACAATTAGTTACTTGAAAAAAAACAAGGCTAATGCATAGATGCAATGCAATTCCTATCAAACTGCCAACATTTTTCACAGAAATAGAAAAAACTACCCTAAAATTCATATGAGATCAGAATGTACCTCGAATAGTCAAAGGAATCCTGAAGCAACAAGACAAAGTCGGGAAGCATCACAATACTGGACATGAAGCTGTATTACAAAACAACAGTGATAAAAAAAAAAAACCCATATGTCACTGGCACAAAAAAGGCAGGTGAACCAGTGGAACAGAAGCGATGATGCAGAGACACTCAGTACCCTCAGCCATCTGATGTGCAAAGGAGCCAAAAACATACACTGGATGGACAGCCTCTTTAAAAGTGGTGTTGGGAGAAGCAAATACATGAAAAAATGTTCAACATCTTTCAGTCATTAGATAAATTAAAATCAAAACAACCTTGAGATGTCATCTTACTCCAGTGAGAATGGCTTATAGCAAGAACTCAAGTAGCAATAGCTGCTAGTGAGGTTGCGGGGGAAAGGAACCCTTTTACATTGCTGGTGAGACTGTAACCTGATCAACCACTATAGAAAACAGTATGGAGAGTCTCCAAAAAACTGAAAGTGTATATTCTGTTTGACCCATTGATACCTCTTCTGGGTATTTTTCCAAGAGTTAAAAGCAACATATTTCAGAGAGACATGTGTACCTATGTTTATAGTAGCACAGCTAACAATAGCTAAATTGTGGAAGATGCTGAAATATCCACCAATAGACCAATGGATACAAAAATGTAATATATATACACAATGAAATACTACTCAGACATTAAAAACTGGTAGATTTGAATCATTTGCAGGTAAGTGAATAAGACACAACTTGAGACTGTCATGCTTAGTAAAGTGAGCCAGACTCAGAAGGTTAAGTATTGCATGGGTTCTCTAATGTAAGAAACCCAGGATACAAATAAATAATAGAGTCAACTGGGCAAGATGTTTGGAGTCAAGGGGAATGAGGGAGGGTGTGGGAGGGTGAAAAGAAGGAGAGGAAGGGAATGTTTAGTTGACACAACATATATGTGCACAAAATTCTCAAGCTTAATGTAACCGTGTCTATTGCATATATATATATATATATATATATATATATATATATATATATATTAATAAGAATGAGGGGGAAATGGTATTGGGAGAATTGCCATCCAATGCAGAAACACATGAAGAAGAATGAAGCTAGATCCATATCGTTCATCCTATACTAAAACCAAATCAAAATCAGTCGAAGACTTAGATATTAAAACGGAAATACTAAACCCACTGGAGGACAAAACGATTAAAACTTGAAGACATAGATGTAGGCAAGGACTTTCTTTACAGACCATTGTTTGCACAAGAAATAACACCAAGAACCAACAATTGGAATTACATTAAATGAAAAAACCTTTGCAAAAGAAACAATCAACATAGTGAAGAGAGAACCCACGGAATAGGAAAAAAAATTTGGTACCTACCCCTTGGGCAGAGGGCTAGTATTTGGATTATAAAAAGAACTTTTAATTTTGGGACTCCCAATTGAAAATGGGCAGTTGAAATCAATAGACAGTTCTCAGAAAAAGAAATACAAAAGGCCAACAAATAAATATATGGAAAAATGTTCTGCATTAGAGAACTGTTAGAGAAGTGCAAGTCAAAATAGCACTGAAGTTCCTTCTCACACCAGTAAGAATGTCCATTATCAAGGACTCAACAAACAACATCTTCATTGGTGAGAATGTGAGGAAAAAGGAGTCCTACTTCCTTGCTAGTGGAAATATAGATAGGTACAACTATTATGGAAGTTAGCGTGGAGATTCCTCAAGAAAACTGAAAACATATAGTTCATTTGACCCAGCTATACCTGTTCTGAGTATCATGCCTAAAGACTTAAAAGGGTCATGTGGATGAGATTCACGCACACTCATGTTTATAGCAGCACAACTAATAATATCTAAATCATGGAAGCTACCAATATGTCCTCCAACAGATTAATGGATAAATAAAATGTGGTATGCATACACAATAGATTATTACTCTCCCATAAGGAAAAAGAAATTTGAATCATGTGTACGAAAGTGGATGCACCTTGAGACCATTATCCTTCGTAAAATGAATCAGATTCAGCATGGTTTTGCTAATTTGAGAAACATAAAGTTCTAATAAGTGAAAAACCCTAAGCAAAAGAAAAAATAGGAAGTGGAGTGGGGGGACAAATTGGGGGAAAGGGAAGGTGAAGGGGAGGGGGAGGGGAGGGGAAAGGAAAGGATGGTGATGATTATGCAGTCTGCACAAGTTGGATGCAGACTTTGTATATTGCAAATAAATACTAGTAACAATAATAACTTGGGGGGAGGATTTCCTCCAACAGGGTAACTAGTACACTGCCTCTAATTTCAGTTTCAGGCAAAGTCTCAGGACAAGGGCAAAATGCTGTCACACTTTTTGCCAGATAATAGTGTGCATAGACCAATTGCTAATAGAGTTTTCTCTCTGAAGCCTCTTCAGTTTTCCTTTACAATCCACACTTCTATCAGCATTCTGGTCTTCAGAGCTGCTATCGTTTGGATCTGGAGTGACCCCCAAAAGCCTCATGTATTTGACTTAGTGGGATAACAGTGGAACTGTGTGCGTTGGGAGGTAGGGCCTGGCTGGAAGAGGCAGGTGCTTGGGGTTTAACCTGGAGTGCTTGGGTCAACTTGTTGAGATTGAGGGTGACATAGGGCAACGCTTTCAGGTGGGTGTTATTAACATGTGGGCCAGGAAGCGAGGGGTGGGTGCTCACCCTGGATGTGGGTGGCCCAATCGGCAGTCTTAACTAAGTAAAGGAAACAGGAAGAAACATTGTTACAGCTTTAAGTAAAGGAAAGAAGGAAAAGTATTGTTACAGCTTTTCCTAGGAAAGCTCTGGCATTCCTTAGTCTCCAGACATTCATTTGCTCCTCTCTTTGCTCGACTCCTGCTTCACTTGGCTTTCTATCTGCAATGCTATGTTTCCACCTCTGCCATGTGCTTCCACCATTGCTGGCTGCCCATGAATGGACTGTGAGAGACCTTCTGAAACTGTGAGCCAAATAAATGTTTCCTCCCTTAAGTTGTGGATGCTGAGTATTCTGTCCCAGCAATGAATAGCTCTGACCAGAATCTTTTGTCAAACTTGGCTTACAGTATTCTAAACCTGCTCTAGCTGGAATCTTCAAAACTTTCTGAACTCTTCTCATAAGTCAGTTCCAAAGGCTTCTAAACCACATTGCTGGGTACAGTCATAGCAACAACCACCTTTCTCTGGTACCATTTTTTGTCTTAGTTACTTCTTATTTCTAGTACAGAATACCTGACATCCACAATTTGAGAGAGGAAACCTTTATTTTAACTCACAGTTTCAGAAGGTCTAGTCCATTCATAGCTAGTTTTAAAGGTAAGAGCGCATGGTAGAGGCTCGATGGAGGGAAGCTATTCACATACAGCACGGCAGGACGGGAAGCTGCATGGGTGAGGAAGGGCAGAGATTGCATGTACCTTTCCAGGTCATGTCCCAGTGATCCATCCCTTTCAGATCAGGCTCCTATGATCAGCCTTTTCTGGGTCAAGCCCCAGTGATCTGCCTCTTCTTGCCAGACTCTACCTGTTATTGCACAGGAAATCAATGGATTAATCTCCATCATTAAATCACCTTCAAAACATGAGGCTTTTGGGAGACATTTCAGATCCAAACCATAATAATACTTGCATATCTTATAGACAGTTACATAAAATACTTTGCACTCCTTCCTTTCTCATGTCAAGTATCAGACTGGATATATTACTGTCTTATATCTTCTGCAAGCATCTATTGAGTGCTCATTATGTTCTCAGCATTGTGCTGAGGCGGTCAGGCAAGATATTTCTTATCACTGTGTTCTAATATATTTTTGTTCTTATAGTTCTTATCTGTCTTTCTCAGGAGAAGGTGCTCCCGTGTGCCACTCAGTGTGACTTATTTATCACCACTATGTTACAGCAGGCACTAGCAATGATACACACTTGTCCCTCAGCATGTTGACAAAAATATGCACATTTTAAATACGTAAGTAATGCACGTGATCATGCACATTGTGAGATGCTTGGACAACTCAAAAGTGAATGGAATAAAAGACGGCTTCTCTTCACTTTCTTGTTCACTATGATCGCCTGAAAAAAGAATTATTTTAATGGGTGCCAAGTGGTACTTTTCTACCTTCGCTGTTATTTCTTCTCCATTTATCAGTCAACATTGGTTCAGGAGAAGTTTTCTTTATTCATCCAGCTAGTACTATCACATGGGTTTGTGGATTCTTATTTTATTCAATGCGTTATAAACTGCTATATTCATTATTTACTATGAAATTATTTTTTTCCTAGCAGTGAGGAGATTGAGCCCAGAAAGACTTACATACTAGGCAAGTGCTACCACTGAGATACATCTCCATTCCTGGGGAAAACTTTTTGAAGTATTTTTTGTGGGGTTTTTTGTTATGTCCATCATTGTTTGAGCTTTTCCTTATTTTATGAAACAGTAAGATGTTCCAGGTTTTCTTTACAATTGGGGTATGTTTTTTTTTTTTGATAGTGACACCAATATATGGGTACTAGGTATGCTTTTGCTAGTAAAAGATTATTGTATCTAAGCCATATCAGCTAGGATATTGCTACACATTTACATCTGCCTGTCTGTCTATCTGTCTATCTATCCATCTACTATGGTTTGGGGTCCCATAGAGCCTCATGTATTTGGATGTAATGGGATGCCTGTGATATTATGCGTTATTTAAGGAGTGGGGCCTGGTTGGTAGGTATGGAACAGAGGGGATTTATCCAGAAGGGGTTGATCACTGGGGTTTGCCCCAGAAGTGATGGATCACTGGGACATGTCCTGGAAGAACGTATGCTAGATCCACCCTTCCTCCCTCACTTAGCTTCTTGTCTGTGATGCCATGAACAGCTTTCCTCTGGGTAGGCCTCTCCCATGTACCTCCATCATGGCCAGTGCCAATGAATGGACTGAGACCCGCTGAAATGGGAAGCTAAAATAATCTCTCCTCTTTTATGTTGTGGCTATAGATATTTTGCCCCAGCAAAAAATAAAAGTAAGGTAGAAATTGGTACCAGAAAAGGGGTTGTCACTGTGACTTTACTCAATGATATGGTTTAGAAGCTTTCAGAACTGGTTTGTGGGAGAAGTTTTTAAATGTTTGAAGATGCTGGCTGGAGACGATTTAGAAAACTGTGAGCTGAGCTTGGCGGGAAATTCTGATCAGAGTTCAGAAGAACAGAGTGCTGATAGAAGTGTAGATTGGAAAGGCTGGACTCAAGACATTTCAGATGGGAAGGAGGACTTATTTGGCAATCAGTCTAGAAACCAATCATGCTGAACTCTGGCCAAAAGAGTGTCAGCATTTTGCTCCTGTTCTTGGACTTTGCCTGAAACTATGATCAAGGGTGGTGGACTCCTTAATCTGACAGAAGAAATTTCAAGGCAGCTCAGTGTTCAGGATATCACATGGGTACTTCTTGGAGCTTTTAGCCAGTTCTATGTTGAGGATCAGGAGAAAATGGCAGAGGAAAAAACTGTAAAAAGTGTGAAGTTTTGCCAGATTCAAGGAGCCTATTTAGGTGGGGGCAGAAGAGGACATGGTTTTTAAAGAGAATAGTTTTAAAAGAAGCTAAGTACTTGGAATCAGGACTATAAAAATGATGCCTTGAGGGCATCTCGGGAATAAGCAAGACCCCACAATTTACCAATTTAAGGGTGGAAAGACTTTGTTTTGAGTACCCCAGGGCAGACTATAAGCCAAAGAGGGAATTATTTTCCAGAGTTTAGTTGCCTGAAGTTCAGTCATTCAGGTACTTGGAGAGTGCTGCAGCCAAAAGCCAGGAGGGGCAGACTACTGCTCCAGCCACTGGCATAACTTGTTATCACAGGCATTCATAACGCATACATTGTGAGATTATGGAAGCTTCCACCAGATTTCAGACAGCCTTGGAAGCTAGGCAGTGTGCTCTTGGGAGGGCAGTGCAGAAGTTGTAAGACAGAAGCCTAAAGTGCAGTGGAGATCCCAGAAATTTAGAGATGCCAGAAACGTGGATCACCTGTAGAGGAAAACCACATACTATGAGCAGAGACAGCCCCAAAATGAAGCCATGGAAATTGCAGTACAGACAGAGACAAAGGGACAGGACCACCTATAAAGCCTTTGGAGCCCACATTTTCCCACAGATTGCATGGGGCACTGGACCCACAGCTATACAATTTAATGAAACTGCATAATTTGGTTCTTGTCCTGATGGTTTTCGTGCTCGCTTTGGTCTGATTGCTTTCTATCCTCCTATTCCTGGTTGTTTTAATGGGAATGTTTACCCTGTGCCCTTATATTTTTTGAAGTATTTAATTTTTATTTGATTTCCAGAGGCTATTGTGGTTTGGATTTGAAAAGTCCCCCAAAAGTCTTATATATTTGGATGTTATGGATTATCCATGCAATCAATCATGTGTGATTATGCAGTGGAGGCTGGTCTGGAAAGGCATGTGGTGGATTACAGGTGTGCAGTGGAAGACAGGCATGTGATAAATTACAGATTACAGGAGTGTGGTGGATTATAGATTACCAGTGTGTGGTGGATTAGGAACTAATCACTGGAAGGTACAGAACACTGAGGCTGGACTCAGAATGGGAGGATCAGTGGGACAGGACCTGAAAGGGTATATGCTACTTCCCTCCTTTCTTTTTTCCTTCCTTCCTTTTTTCCTTCTGAAACTTCACTTCCTGTTTGAAATGTCATGAGGGACTTGGCTCCTATTTACAATGCTGTGAGGAGCTGCCTCCATCTCCACCTCTGCCATGTTCTTCCACTGTTGCTGCTGCCGATGAATGGACTGTGACTGGAACTGTGAGCTAAAGTAAACTTCTCCTCCTGAATTTGTGCATGTCAGATATTGAGTCACAGTGACAAAAATATAACTAAGACAGGCTCAAAATTAAGAGGTTGCCTTGCATCTGAGAGGAGACTTTGGACTTGGACTTATTTTTAACAGTGCTAGAACTGTGAAGACTTTGTCAACTCTTAGAGAAAAACTAAATGCATTTTGCATAAGGAGGTATATATGACTCTTTTGGGAATTAGGGGAAGAATGCTATGGCTTGGATCTGGAATGTCCCCCAAAAACTTCACATATGTTGATGTTGTGGAATGCCTGTGGAACTATGTGCTATTAGGTGGACCTGGTTGGAAGGGGAGGAACACTGGAGTTTGACCTAGAAGGAGCTGATCACTGGGACTTGACCTGTAAGGAAAAGATCATTGAGACATGACCTGGAAGGATGTATGCTAGCTCTACACTTCCTCTCTTAATTGGCCAACTGTCTGCCATGCCTTGAACAGCATTCCTCTGGCTATGCCTCTGTCCTGTGCTTCAACCACTACCAGCTGCCCATGAATGGACTCAGACTTGAAACTGTGAGCTAAAACGAATCTTTCCTCTCGTATATTGTGGATGTTAGGTATTTTAGCCCAACAATGAAAGAGTAACTAAGATACAACTCATCCATCATCTATCATATATATTCACCTATCATCTAATCTATGTATCATCTTAAAGACCATGGTTTCATACTGATATTCCAGTTGTAATTCACACACTTAATTCTAACCTTCCTCCTTTTTGAATATAGTACATACTTTGAAAATTTTAAACTTTTTGTTTTGTAAAAATTTCTTTTATTATTATATGTATCGAGGAATTGGTGCATATACATATAGCATTTTGATTTGTTTTTTTCCTTCCCTTTTCCTTCTTCACCCTCAGAGTCCTCCTTCCCCACCTCCAAATTCTCTTTTCTTTAAAAAAAAAAAAACTTGTAGTGGAGCTGGAGGAATGGCTCAGCGGTTAAAGCGCTTGCCTAGCAAGCGCTAAGTACCCTAGTTCGATTCCCCAGCACCACATAAGCTGGGCGTGGTGGCGTACGCCTGTAATCCTAGCACTCGGGAGGCTGAGACAGGAGGATTGCCATGAGTCCAGGGCCAGCCTGGGCTCCGAAGTGAGTTCAGGATCAGCCTGGACCACAGAGTGAGACCCTACCTCAAAAAAGATAAAAAATAAAAAAATTGTGGTACTGGAGATCAAACCCAGTGCCTTCATACTGAGATATATCCCTTACGCTTTTTATTTTTGATTTTTGCGACAGGGTCTTACTAAGTCTCTAAGTTGTCAGGCTGGGCCCAAACTTGGAATCCTCCTGCCTCACCCTCCCAGAGTCCTGGGATTATAGCCCTGCACCACTGGTCCTGGCTCAATTTCCATTTTCTGATAGTGAGAAACTTGTTTCCTCTTACTCACAATATACTCACTTATTTGTTCAGTCCTATGTTATGCATTCAGTAGTTTCAGAACTGGCAAACCAACCCCACTGCTAAAAATAAAGCCACTATTAGGGCTTACTATCTGTTCTCAAATCCTTTTTTTTTCTTTCAGTATAGGCATGGTACACTTTGAAATTGGCTGCTTTGTTTCTATTTGTCTTTCATTTTGTTTTTCCCATCTTTGTTGATGATTAATTGAATGAAACATTAACATGATTTCAAAGTCAAACCTATACAAAATTATACTAAGAGAAATATTGTTCCTTCATTCCTTTATGCCACTTCACCCCCTCCGCCTTTCACCTCACTGCTAACTACTCCTGTAGGTAAGAAGCCTCATTAGCTCTGACTCACATTTTCCTGCTTTGTTTTTGCATAAATAATATATATTTCTCATTCTACTTCTTTCTTTAACCCGAGATAGCATACTATGGATCCTCCACTGCTTTTTTTGGCAGTATTTGTCTTACAATTATATCCTAGAAATATACATATTTATTTAAAATTATATATGGTAAAATATATGTATACAAAAACATATATTTACTTTTAAAGAATAATTATAAATCAAAATATGCATTACTATCACACAAGTTAAGAAATAGAACACTGTCAGCGTGCTAAACATTCTCTGGCTGACGTTTGCCAGCCATAGCTTCCTGTCTTCCTCCAAAGGTAACGGTTACCCTGATCATATGTTATTACCTGTTCTTTTTTTAAATTTGAGACAGGGTCTTGCTCTGTAGCCCAGGCTGGGCTTGGACTTAGCAATCTTCCTGTCCCATGCTGCCTAGTGCTAGGGTTACAGACCTGCACCACCTCACCGTTTTGTGTGGTGCTGAGGAATCGAACCCGAGGCCTTGTACTTGCTAGGCAAGTGCCTTTAACCATCGTACCTTTCCTGCAGCCCACTTCTTTTTTTTTTTTTTTTTTGGTTGCCATTTAAATTTAGTTTTAAAATTTTTCTATTCTATTCTATTCTATTCTATTCTATTCTATTTTTTATACACATAAAAGTGCAAAAAACTTACAGACTACTTGGTAAGTTTTCAGAAATAGAACTCATCTATGTAAAGAAACAAATCTTGACCACACCTGGAAGTTCCATCTGTGCCTCTTCCCAGCCACTTTTCACTTTTGGATAGCCATCTGACTTCTAAGGACATGGTTTAGTTTTACCTAGTTTTGCACTTTTTATAAACAGTGAACTACTACAGTACATTTTTAACTTAATTTTATGTTTCTCAGATTTATCCTCTCTTTTGATAGAAGTGATTATTTTTGTCGATGAATATACCACCATTTTAAAAATCCAGTTCAGGGGCTGGAGGGACGGCTCAGAGATTAAAACGCTTGCTTAGCAAGCACTGCGTCAAGTGCTAAGTACCTGAGTTCGATTCCCCAGCACCACATAAGCTGCTGTGGTGGCGCACGCCTGTGATCCCAGCACTCGAGAGGCTGAGGCAGGAGAATTGCCTGAATTTGAGGCCAGCCTGGGCTCCATAGTGAGTTGAGGACCAGCCTGGACTGCAGAGCGAGACCCTGTCTCAAAAAAAAAAAAAAAAAATCCAGTTCACGGGCATTGTTGAGAGATTGAGTTGTACATACACAGCTTGTAAAAGAAGGAAAATGTGGTTGGAAGGCTGTAGCCTCATACATGAGACAGACAGATGAGGAAGAAAATTGTGAAGTTAAGTTCTCCGTGAGAGTTACACCTGTAGGATTAAGGGTACGCAAACCTGGAAACATCTGAGCTAAATTTTGGGTGAGTTCCCCATAACCAACCCTGTTCATTGTCTTCTCAGTCTGTTATTTCTGTGCTATCACTTTGATCTTTGTTGTACTTAACATAGTAAATCTTTTTTCCTCTAGTTGCTCTTAAGATTTTCTTTTTTGCTACTTTTAAATATTTTTTTATCGTAATATGCCTTGGTATATTTTTCTTTGTTTCTTGTGCCTGGGATCTTTTAGCTCCTTAGAGGTGTGGGTTTATGATTTAGATCAAATTTTGCAAAGTTTCAATCAATAATTCCATAAATGTATGTGTCTTCTCTTTAGCAACTCCAATAATATGTATGCTAGGCTTCTTAAAGTTATCCTATAGCTCACTCTTTTTTCATTCACTTTCTACTAGGCTTTTCCCCTCTTGGGTCTGTTATGGCTTGGATCTTGAGTGTACCTCAAAAATCATATATTTGGTTGCAGTCCAGTGCTTATAGAACCACCATGTGCTGTTGTAAGCTGGGACCGGGTTGGAAGGGATGAAACACGGGTACTTCACCTAGAAAGGGCAGATTATTGGGACAGGACCTGGAAAGATAGCCCCACCTTAACTCCCTCCCTTGGCTTTCTGTCTGCATGCCACAAAGAGCTTTTCTCTGACTAGCCTCTGCCATGTGCTCCTTCCAATGCTAGCTGCCCATGAATGAACTGTGTGAGACCTTCTGAAACTGTGAGCTAAAATAAATCTTTCCTCCCTTAAGTTGTGGAAGTCAAGTATTCTGTTCTAGCAATAAATAAGTAACTAGGATATGGTGTAAGTTTAAAATGTCCCTCAGAACTCTTGTGGATTTGGGACATGACTAGATCACGGTGCCACTATACCCAGCAGTAGAGTAATCCATTGCTGATTTCATGTGCTTTTAGAAGATGAGGGTGACATGGAAGAGTATATCTTCCTTTCTGACTCTCTCTTCTCTGTTTCCTTTACCCAAGCCCTCTACTATGCTCCTCTAGCATTGCTCTTTCTGCGTTGAAGCCTGCTGACCATATATGAAGCAATACCTCTGAAACTGAGCTAAAATAAACGTCTCCTTCTTTGTCTTTCAGTGATGGGAAAGTGACTAAGAAATTGGTACCAGAGAAGTGGGGTTGTTGGTGTGACTGTATCTGACCATGTGGTTTAGAAACCTTTGGAACTTGTTTGTGGGAGGTGTTTGGAAAGGTTTGGAGATGGCAACCATAGGAGCCCAAGAAAGCTGAGCTTGTTCAGAGCTCAGAGGACCAGAATGTTGACAGGGTGCAGATATTGTAAAGGCTAGGCTTGAGAGGTATCACATGGAAAGGAGGACTACTGGCAATACGACTAGAAGCTATGTGTCACACAATGGTGATAAGTAGGTACGCATTTTGCACACATACTAAGAGATTAAGGATAGTGGACTAACTAACATGTATCAGGAAATTTCATGGAAGCCCAGTGTTCAGGCTGTGACCTAGATACTGCTTGTTGTGTTTCAGCAGATTTACACTAAGAGTCAAGAGCAAATATTAAAGCCAAAAGATTTGAAAATTTTCAGTTTCATTAGAAAGGAAGTGTCTATACAGAGTGTGGTTGCTGAGATTAATCTTTCTTTTTAGAAGCCAAGTACTCTGCATCAATAACAGTAGAAAAGATGGCTTGAAGGCATTTCAGAAATTGGCTAGACCCTACCTCTCCTGTGATCAAGGCTTTAGAAGACTTTGTTTTGAAAAGAGAGCCCAGGGCACTTGGCAGGGCCACCTAGGGCCCCTAGTTCAGCCATCTAGGCACTCAGAGGTAGCTGCAGGTATAGTCCAAGTAGGTCAAGCTACTTCCTTAGCACGTGATGCTGATTTTGCAAGCATTCAGTCTGCAATAGTTATGGGGTCATGGTAGCTTCCACTCAGATTTTGGAAGAAGACTTGCAACTCTAGACCTGCATGGGCACTGAGTGAAGCTGTGAGGGTGAGGCCAAAAGTGTAGTAAGACCCCAGGACATTAGAGACGCCAGAAACATGGGACTGCTGCAGAGGAAAGCCACAGGAAGTGAGCAGAGTTGACTCAAGAAAGAATCTTTGACATTTGCATCAGGCAATGCCATAGGGGCAGGACTTTTTGGAGTTAATCTTACCATAATTTGCTCAGGGTATTGGACACAGAGCTGCAGGATTTAACATTTGCCCTGTTGAGTTTGAGTCTTGCATTGGTCCTATTTCTTTCTATCCTCCTATTTCTCTTTTGGAATGGGACTGTTTACCCTACGCCATATATACTGAAAATGCTTATCTTACTTTTTGATTTTTACAAGGGATCACAGCTAAGAGTATTCAGCATGATAAGTACCTCTGTTGTGGAACAAGTAATTCCTAAATATTATTCTGGTCCCTTCTAATGTACTTGAAAACAAATTTCAAAAGGATTAAACTGCACTCCAGTAACTTAACTGCATCCCAAGTCAAAGCTCAAAATCATTCAAAGGAATTATTATTATCTCTATTATTATTATTTCCAGAACCCAACAAGGTAAAATTTACAATGTCTGGCATATCATGTTAAAGTTTCTCAGAAGAGACTTTGGACTAACACTTTCCAGCAATACTGAAACTGTTAAGACTTTGTGACTCTTACAGATGAACTAAATGCATTTTTGTAAAATGAGATGGACATGAGTCATTTGGGGGCCAGACAGTGTAGTTTCACGGATTTTAGGGCGAATGAACCATGGGAACACTATATTTGTGTATTGATCCACTGATGATTTTGTGTGCTGTTAGGAGATGGGGCCTGGTTGGAGGAGTGGCTCACTGAGGCCATGACCTTGAAGAGTGTATCTCCCTTACTGGCTCCTCCCTTCTATCTGCTTCTTGGCTGCCATGCCATGAACAACTTTCCTCCATACAGGCCCTCTTCTAGGTCCTTCCTTCATTGTGTGTCTGCCTGGATTGGGCATTAACTGAGATTTCTGAAACTGTGAGCTAAAACAAACTTTGACTCCTTTAAGTTTTGGGTGTCAGGTATTGTATCCAGTGACAGAAAGTAAGACAGTGTCCTTAAATTTTTATATTTAAAAAAATCTTATTTTTGTTTTCAGGGTCACTAAACTTTCCTTCTACAATATCTAATCTACTGTTAATCTCATCTGATGTAGCTTTCATCTGATATCATGTATTTTCATCTCTGGAAATTCAATTTTAGCCTTTGAAATATTTTCTGTCTTCACTTAGCACATTCACTCTATCTTAGTTACATATTTGTTGTTGGGACACATTGCCCAACACCCACAACTTAAGGGAGGAAAGATTTATTTTAGTTCAGAGTTTCAGAAGATCTCAGTTCTTCCGTGGGTGGATGGCCATGGCAGGAGGGGTCTGGAAGAGAACAGCTGTTCACAGCATCGCAAGAGGAAGAATCAGGGCCCTCCAGAAGAGGCCATATGCCTGGAATCTAATTCTTACGGTTTGGACCTGTAATGTCCCCCAAAAGCCTCATATATTTGAATGTTATGGATTTCATGAATTGTTAGGAAGTGGGACTTGGTCAGGAGAGGTGGATTACAGGTGTGTGGTGGCAGATGGGCATGTGGTAGATTAGATTATAGGCACATGGCCTGGAAGGGAACCTTCTGGAGGCCCCTGATTTTTCCTCTTGCTATGCTATGAGTAGCTGTTCTTTGTCAGACTCTTTCTGTCATGCCAGCAGGACATGAATAGATGGAGACCTTCTGAAACTGTGAACAAACATAAATCTTTCCTCCCTTAAGATTTGAACTTTAGGTAACGTGTCCCAGCAATAAAAAGTAATTATGACATTAATCTACCACATGCCTGTCCACCTGTATTCTGCCCATCCAGACCAGACCCCACCTCTTTTTCTTCTTTCTCTTTCTCTCTTTTGAGACAAGGTCTCATCTTGTAGCCCAGGCTGGCCCTTAACTCACTGGTGTAGTCTAGGCTGGGATTGGATTCAGGACAATCCTCCTGCCTCAGCCTCCTGAGTGCTGGGATTACAGTTGTGCACCACCACGCTTTATGTGGTGCTGGGGAATCAAATTCAGGGCCTTGTGCTTGCAAGGCAAGCACTTCAACTGCTGTTAACCAATGTGACAGTTGGGTGAGATTATGTCAACTTGAGGTAATCAGGAACCATACCTGGATTAGGTTTTGGGAACCACACTTGGATTGGGAATTGAGAACCAGCCTGGATTACAGTGTGAGTGATTTGTAGGCCAGCCCATGAGGGAAGAGCACCCACCCATATGGGGGAGGCCCAACTGGGAACTCGAATTGTATAAAAGGAAGCTTTGCTGTGGGAAAGCTCTCGCCTTTGCAATTGTCAAAGGCACTGGCTTACTACACGCGGCAGATCTTCATCACAGATTCACTCCAGTCTCTACTTGCGCCTGTCTGCCCGTCGCCGATCTTTAGTCTCTGGTCTTCACCATTGTTCTTTGAACAATCTGCAGCAGACTCTCACCGGCTGTCCTGCAGTCCCGCAGGGATGTCCTACTTTGTGGCTGAGCACACACTGGACACTCCAGCTGTCGCGCGAGCAGGCCGCCATCTTGGACTATCTCTGTCCTCGAATTTGTAAGCCTTCCAAATAGATCCTTTTTGTTATAATTTCTATAAAGTCTGCCTTCTGAAAGAACCCAAACTAATACAATCGCTGTGCCATTCCTCTAGCCTCCAGACCCTACCTCTTACTGCCACATGGAACCCACAGGTATTCCTCAGTATCCAAGTACATGAGGCTTTTGGGAAACATCTCAGATCCAAATCACAATACGCACTCTGTCTCCCATCCATTTCAACACAAGAATTACATTTATGATAGTTTAATGTACTTGCTGGTTAATTTTATTACCTGTGTCATTATATGAATCTGTTTTTATTTATTGCTTTTCCACCCTCATTACTGATTGCATTTTTGAACCTCTATGTATGTATAATAATCTTCACTGGATGCTAGACATTGTGAGCTTTACCTTGTTGGTTCTGGAAATAATAATGACAATAATAATAATAATAATTCCTTTGAATGATTTCGAGCCTTGACCTGGGATGCAGTTAAGTTACTTGAATGCAGTTTAATCCTTTTGAAGTTTGTTTTCAAGTACCGTCAGATGGTACCAGAGCAGTATTTAAGACTTACTTGTTCTACAACCGAGGTATTAACACGCTGAATACTCTACACAAAACCTATGTATTAGGATGATTTCCCCTCTCTACCAGGTGAGAAGATGAACTTTTTACATTCCTGTGTGAGCTCAGTCCTTTTTGGTGATGCCTTTGCCAGCACTGGGTAGTTTCTGTAGGCACTTGTGCTCAGAATTCAGGTGAACACTCAAAATAGCCCTGTCCTATCTCCAGCACTCTCTCTGTCTCAGCTACTCTCTTATGTAGGTACAGCTTTTTTTCCCCTCAGGAGTTCTTCTGTATGAATTCTAGTTGTCTTGGCACCCCTAAATTGTCAGTTCTGTTTCTTCAACCAGAGAGATTACTGGCCTCTGTTTAGTTCCATATCTCTGCAACCTGCACTAATGCAGGCAAATTCTTCAGGCCGTAAGTTGCCATTAACTGCAAAGTTCATACTATTTTCCTCCTCTCAGGTATTAATCCTTGCTCTGCCTGTTTACCATGTTATAAAAAATTGTTTCTTCTAATTTCCTAGTTATTAAAAGTGGGAGGATATATCCAGACCCCATTACTTCATCAAATCCAGAAGCAATTCCTAGGACACTCTTGAATTAGACCTAGGATACTCTGAGAAGTTTGACTGTCTTTCTAGTATGGTGTATATGTGTCCTGGGATGAAATTCAGAAAAACTCTCAATGTTCTATCACTGTGAACTCTTTTTTGTGTGTGTGATTCTGGGGATGGTAGGTAGGGTTAGGGTTAGTGCTGGGGATTCGAGCTACATTCTCAGCCACAATGTGAAGATTTAACAAATGATGCTGTTGCTATGGAACTCAAGTCCATTTGTTTGTACAGGGGCTCAATGAGTCAAGGACAAGTTGCTAGGGGAAGGAAAAGATTTGTAATGCCAGTAAACGAGAAGATGGCAGGCCAATGCCCAGGAAAAAATAATCTTAACTTAGCATAAGTTTCAAGTTCCTTTCCTAGATGAGGAAAAAAGGGGGTTAGGTAGAGAAAGGACTGGTGATCAGAGACTTTGAAGCATCACACTGGTTGTTTAGAACAGAACACAGTGTAACTTGATGGCAGGTACACATGTAGGCAGAGGGTTGTGGTGCCCTGTAAACTTGGAGAATATTTCAGCTACCTTCAGCATGGCAGCATCAATCTGAGAAGGAGGAGAAAGGAACCTATGGACGTTTTGGTGAATTTACTGCCAGTTCTGAAAAACATTCCTTAAATGACTAACATGTCTACATGCAGCACTGTGCAGAAATCTGACCCAAAGATTAGTAAAGTAGTAAAGGAGAAAGATAAAATGTAGAAGCAGAAATACCAAATTTTGTAACTCTGCTTTAGTCACTCATTAGGCGCTTGCACGTGCCCAAGAGAAGAGTCAGTGCTTTCAGCAAAAATGGCCTTCAAGTCCCTGAAAAGTAACCTAGGCAACCAATGCGTCAAAATGTCATCCATACCACAGCTACTAGAAGATCCAAAATTAGTGACCTATAAAGTCAACTAAAAGCAAGTGAAGCCAAAGAATTTGTTTAGGTTTTCTCTCTGTTATACTATCATAACAATTACCATTATGTATGTTGATGAATGTTAGCAACATTATGTGGAATTTATACATAATAGAACATCTGTTACTAGAGGCAGAATAAAACATTGTTTCAGGTTTGAAAACCTAGATCCATACAGTGTAGCAAGTGCACCTAAGCGCTGTTGACTCATAGTGGCTGTCACTAGCTCTTCTGTGGAATGAGGCACAGAGAAAGGTCATGGACAGCAGCTCCAGGGCCAGACAGCCCTGGATGTGGGTAAAGGCTTTTCTCCTCTGGCCTAGGTAAGTTATCTGATGCACAATACCTCAGTTTACTTATCTGTAAAGTACTTAAAATAATAATAACCCCCTCTCAGGAATGTTATCAGTGTTAAAGGAGTTAATTTATAATTAAAATAGACCATTTCTAGAAAGTATAATAATGACATGACACAATAATAATAATAGCTAATGTTTTTGCATGTTTATTTTGTGCCAAAACCTGTGAAACTTCTTATTATCTTATTTACTCTTCATTACACCTGTGAGGATTGACACTATATATTTCACAGTGGAGAAGACAGACGTACTGTGGTTAAAGGGAATGGTCTTGGGTCACATAGCTGTTAAGAAGAGAAGCTGGGTTTTGCACTCAGGAGAACCCAGCTTTTGATCATTGCTGGGGATGGTATAAAGGTAGGGCATAGAGAGGTCTATTCCAGAGGGGGCTCTGCTGGGGCTGAAAATTGAGACGGCGTCAGAGTAGTCTGTTGTGGACCATGAGTATGGGGGGAAGACATACCACGAGGTGAGGGGGCAGTGTCAGAGGTCAGGCTATTGTGGCCACCAGAAGGGGGTGATTGCAGAGCTGATGCAGGACTCTAGGAGCAGTGAGAATAAGGTTTGATGGGGAGTATCACAGGGAATGTCACTGGTTTGAACGCTATCTCCTGATTTCACTCATTAGTTCACTCATTCATTCATTTATTCAAAAGGCATTTCCTGAGCTCCTTCTCCCTTTCAAAAGGGCTCAGAATTACCTGCTTCAGAGTCTCAGATCCAAACCTACTCTCACATATATTGTTCTACTTGGCTTAAGCAGAGGTGAACTGAACAATTTTCATCAATTTAATTTGTTCTATTATTTTTAATATGGGAGATGAAAAGAATCCAGACTTAGAGCTTCTCTGGGGAAAGTCACTAACTCTGACCATGTGGGGATCTTGTTTCTGCACAAAGACATCTAGTGATGGCTATATTCTAGCTGTCTCTCAGATAGGATGTGGGATTTGGTGCCTGCACTATTCCCATCTTCTTTTTTAGCACCTACTCTGGAGTCTGACTGGGAGAGAACATTATCATATCCATCATGGGGGTCCTTCCATACATAGACATGACCCTGGGTTATCTTATATACATTAACTCTCTGGCTTGTGGGGCTCATGAATTTGAGAACTCTTCCTGGACACCCTCCAGATGTCCTGAACAAAAGTGTGTATGATGCAACATTGTTTTAATCACATAATCTTGCTTTATAAAGAGTTACTCAAATAATATATTAATACGATCCTGTGTATAAGACTTCATTATACACCAGCACATGGACAACATAAGCCATTCCTTTGGAACATCTGCTCTTACCTCAGGTAATAAGCGCAGTGAGATCAGGAGATTCCCTGGTTTTCTTTTTCTTTCAAGAACATTTCTCTGTATTTAAGCATATCTCTCTCTCTCTCTCTCTCTCTCTCTCTCTCTCTCTCTCTCTATATATATATATATATATATATATATATATATATATATATATATATAATCTCCTTCATGAGGTTCCACTATAAACATCTTCCCCATGCTTCCTCTAATCCCTTGATGTCTTAATTACTTACTCATTGTTGAGTCACTTTCCCTGACACCCACACTTTAAGGGAGGAAAGGCTTATTTTACCTAACAGTTTCAGGTCTCAGTCCATTGATGGGGAACATGGCAGAGGCTTATCCGAAGAGAAGCTGTTCATCCCATAGTGGACAGGAAGCCAAGACAGTGAGGAAGAGCTGAGCTAGCATAAACCCTTCCAGGTCATGTCCTGGTGATGTGCTCCTTCTGGGTCAAGCCCGAGTGACTTGCCCCTTCCTACCAGGCCCTCCCTCTTAACAGCATAGGAAATCACTGGAGTAACTCCATGAGTGGATCACTTCCCATATATGAGGCTTTTGGTGGAAATTCTAGATCCAAACCATAACACTACTCAAATGTCACATCTTCAGAAAGTATTTTCTTGATTGCTCTTTCTAGACAAGGTACCTTGGCCTCCTTTTCATTACTCTTTCATTTGATTACAGCAATTACTACTGCCTGACAAATTACATCCTTACATTGTTGTGCTGTGTAATTTCAAATGAATATAAGTTCCATGATGGCAGGGATTTTTGTCTCCCCACACAGCTGTATTCTACCATCTATAATGGTGCATGGTACATAATTTGGACAGAATGAACGAATGGGCAAATGAATAAACAAATGCAAAGTTAATCTTGAGAGACCTTGCTATGCAAGTTAAGGCCAACATGATCAGCTGTGACAGGATGATGACAGGATTTATTTGAGCTACCAAGTGTGTAGTATTCCTATGTTGTAACTCCTGTGTTGAACTCAGCAATTCCCACACACAGCTTGGCTCCCTGTGTATGACCTTGGCTTACGGATAGGTTTTCCTTCCTTCATTCTTTCCAGACCATGGCTACTTCACTTCTCCAGCCCCAACATAACAACTTTGCTGGCTTAAGACACAAAGGCAGGACTTCCGGTCAAGATGGCGGCTGAGTAACAGCACTGCACAATATTTCCTTGTCAACTCACTTAAAAAGTCAAGTAGATAGTTAGAAAAAGCGTGTTTGGTGTAGCTGGGAAAGAGAGGCGCATCCCAGAAACTGAAAGGCGACCAGCGGGAGGCCAGAAACTCCGAAGGATCATCAAAATCGGAGGGGGGAAAAATCCCCGCAGTCCAGGAAGCGGCCGCAGCCGGCAGCATATGTCAGGCAGTGGCGGATGGAGGAACGTGCACGGGAACCTGAACATCTGACTGAACAGAGCTGGGAGAGGACGGAGCACACAACAATGGGAGAAGAGGCCGTGGGCGGGTCAGAAGCAACCCACTCAGCGTTGCCCTAAGCTGCCGGCACCCACAGATCACAAACAAGGTCTGGAGGCCAGAACCTCAGCCCTAGGTAAGCGTGTATCTGGACTAGTGGGAATCATTGGCTGCAGGTGGCCCCAGCCTCAGAAGCACCAACCCGCGGGTGTGTGTACTACAAACGCAGCTTGCACTCCCCCTAGAAAAGGCCCCTGGATCCCAGATCAGAAATGGGGCTCAACAGCCATCATAGGCAGTGATGTCAGCAGGAGCCATTCTCTTTCCTACACACCAGAGACAGAGGTAGCAGAACCATGGGGAAATGTGGTAACAAATCTTATACAAAAAGATTTGACTCCCCAGAGGAGGGTGCAAGGGGTGCTAAAATTCCAGAACCCAAAGAAGAGATAGGCAAGAAGGATGGTGACTTATGGGCCCAGATAGTCAGTGAATTAAAGCTGGAATTAAAGCAGGAATTAAAACACGAAGCAAAGCAGGAAATAGAACAGACAGCGCAAGAGCTACAACAACACTTAGCTAAGCACAAAGCAAGCCTTGAAAAGAAATCAGAGGAGACCAAAGAAAAAATGGGAAGCGCAGTTACAAATCTCCTACAAAAGACCTGAAACCCCAGGAGATGAAGTCAGGGTAAATAAAGATGAATATGGCAAAAATGAAAGCAAGTTCTGGTCCCAGAAATTCAGTGAATTAAAGCAGGAATTAAAGCAGGAAATAAAACAGACAGCAGAAGAGCTACACCAATACATAGATAAGCAAAAAGCAAGCCTTGAAAAGCAACTAGAGGAGACCAGAGAAGAAATATACCAGAAAACAATGAAGACAAAAGAAGAAATTAGAGAAGTACACAACAGAGATATAGAAAAATTGAATGCATATATTCAGGAAATGAAAAACACACAGGTAATAATAAGCAACCACTTTAAACAACTTCAGAATAGTATGTCAGACCTAGAAAATAAAGTGACTAAGCTGCAACATACAGGCCATAAAGAATACAAAGTAAAGAAAGAAAGTGAATCATTACAATGGTTATTTCAAGGAGAAATAATCTCGGAATTATGAGAATCGAGGAGAAGACTGAGGACAAAACAAAAGGCTTAAAGGACATGTTTAATGAAATAATGGAGGAAAATTTCCCAAATCTAAGAAGAGAAATGAACATGGAACTATTGCAGGCATATAGAACACCAAACAACTTTGATCAGAAGAGATCCTCATCACGACACATCATAATTAAAATTCTAGAAACCCAACACAAAGAGAAAATACTAAAAGTGGTAACAGAAAAACAGAAGGTGACCTACAAAGATAAACCCATCAGGATAATGGCAGATTTTTCAATCCAAACTCTAAAAGCAAGGAAATTGTGGAGCAGTATCTTCCAAGCACTAAAAATACATAAAAGCCAACCAAGACTGCTATATCCAGCAAATTTATCTTTTAATTTGAAAGGAGAACTTAAAACTTTCCACCACAGAGACAGCTTAAAGGAATTTGCAGCCACTGAGCCAGTATTGCAGAAAATACTTATAGGAAACTTGGACAGTGAAAGGGAGACCAGCAACACCAATGACCCCAGAGAAAAAGTGACAACAGCTAGAGGAGAATGAGCTGAGAAAAAAAGTAGGTTAGTAATCAGTGAAATATGAGTAAATAAGATAATGAAAGTTAGGAAATTCTGAAATAACTAGACTTGCCTTCATGTCTGTCGCTTTAAGTGTATCTATATGGTATAGATTTAAGTTCACTTAATGTAGCAATATGATATAGTTTTAACTTTGTTTTGTTGTAGCAATTCACTTATTAGGTCACTAATGAAAGTTTATCCTAAGGAAACTGATTAATGTAAATATAATCTTGTGAATGTACAAATATGCACCTTCCAGAATTCAGCTAAGGCAATTGAATTTTATTTTTTTCTCTTCTCTCCCAAATTAACTAGTCTTTTGAACTACGCGCTTATAATTTTTTTCTAGTGTGAGCTGGTGGGTAAGGCCAGGTTTAACAATAACAAAGTTGTAGGAAAATATGGAAAAAAACTTTTGGTGAATATCCCAATGGTGGGATTGGTTGGATTCAGAAAGGAGATATCAAGATTTGACTACTGCAAACCCATTAGACGAATAGGAACCTGGGGTAGAGTGGTGACTTGAGTGAAATGACTTAGGCGTGGAAGATTAATATGTTAAACACTGATTGGTTTCTCGGACTTGGAAAACCCAGAACACAGACATTTTCTGGTACCATATGAAGTGATAGCCGGAGCCGGGGGAAGGGACAGGGAGTGGGTGGGAGGGTAGAAGATGGGAAGGGATTGTGAAGTCGATGTGATACATAGATGAACAAAACACCCAAATCCATTGTAAATACTATGTATTACATTTGTATATTAATAAAAATAGTGGGAAAAAACAAAAGAGAGAGAGAGAGAGAGAGAGAGAGAGAGAGAGAGAGAGAGAGAGAGAGAGGAAGGGAGGGAGCAAAGCAGGGAGGGACGGAGGCAGGGAGGGAAGATAAGTAGGCAGGCAGAAGAGCCAGATACTTTGATGAATTTTAGCCAATATTGAAATTAGAATTGAGCAATTTTTTCAGAAGTGCAACTCACCGAAACTGACATTTAAAAATACTAAATAGTTGTATCTTTTCTTATGATTTATTTAATAAATTAGATAAGAGTACTTCAAAAAAAGACACAAAGGCAAAGAAATATACAGATGTGAGGATTTTTTATTAAAAGAGTGATAAAAGGAGAGTATATTTCCAATTAAATAAAAAGATTTTGTATGGTAGGGATTTTTTTGTCCTAGCATGAAAAAAGAAAAGAAAGAAAAGAAAGATGACGGCAAATAGAAGGACCAAGTAAGTTGTGAAAATATTCATGTAAGTCATAGAAAGGTTCATGTATGTCACAGAAAGGGTCTGTGCTGCATGATAATCCTGTTTGGTTTGCTCTTCCTTGTGTTGTGACCTAAGGGCTGCTCCTTTCACTCTTTTTCATCTCATTCCTCCAGTGGTCTAGCTTGCAGTCTGGGCTCTGGCTGTCTTGAGGTCCAGCCTGGCTGGAAAACAAGCCAACTTTTCAAGGCTCTAGCTCAGCTGGAAAACAGGCCTGTGTCCACAAATCCTTCTCACATCATACTTGGGACAAGTAGATGCTCCTGTACTGGTAGACTGGGAGACTCATGCTAGGAAGGTCATTCAAAGAAGGAGGCCCTCCCCGCTGATCTGGTGTATGGCTACTGGCCCAAACTTCTTCCCTCTGTAGGCTTCAGATTTTTCCTTCATCAATGGGCATAATCAACTCTGTGCATGAAGGGGATGCTTATGAGTAGATGGGGAGTTGAAGCCATTAGAAACTATACTTGGCTCAAGAAAAGGAGTAGGCCACAGTTAGTAGGGAAGAACTGACACAGGCTACTGCAGGTATGGCTGGGGGCTCCCTTCCTGTAGGTGCTCAGGGCAGCAAGACAGGGAAAGCTGTGACCTGGAAGCATGTAGAGAATTATTTCGATGCTTTTGCATTTTTTTGAGGATGTCTTATGGCCAAGGATATGGTCTATTTTGGAAAAAGTCCCACATGCTGCTGAGAAAAAGGGGCATTCTGTTGATGCTGAATAGAACACTGTAGCTATCTGTTAGGTCCATTTGTTCCATGGTGTGATTTAGCGCTAACATTTCTTTGTGGATTTTTGTCTTGTTGACCTGTGCATTTGTGAGAGGAAGTACTCATTCCCCTAGTATGATAGTACTGGATTACATATGACTTTTCATGTCCAGTAGCTTCTGTTATGTGAAACCGGGTGTGTATGTTTATAATAGTGAGCACTTCCTGTTGGATTGTTCCTTTTACCATTATAGTGTCCATCTTTGTCTCTTCTGATCACTTTTGGTTTGAAATCTGCTGTGTCTGAGAATAGTACAGCTATTCCTGCTTTTATTCAGGCTCCATCAGCATGGAGTATTAGTTTCCATCCTTTTATCTTGTGTATTTTTGTGGCTGAAGTGTGTCTCTTGCAGACAATAAATGGTTGGTTTTTCTTTTTTTAAATCTAAATGGCAGTCTATGCCTTTTGACTGGCACATTAAGACCATTACTTCTGAGGATAATTATTGTTAAGATTTTACTGAAGCGCTTCAGCAAGCGCTAAGCCAAGCGCTAAGTACCCGAGTTTGATTCCCCAGCACCACATAAACTGGGCGTGGTGGCACGCCTGTAATCCCAGCACTCGAGAGGCTGAGACAGGAGGATTGCTGTGAGTCCAAGGCCAACCTGGGCTCTGAAGTGAATTCAGGACCAGCCTGCACCACAGAGCGAGACCCTGTCTCAAAAAAAAAGATTTTTACTGAATTCTGTCATTGACTCGTGTTTCCTTTTTATTACACTTTCCCTTTTGATGTTTCCTCACTCCTGAGTTCTTTGGTGCTGCCCTTATCTCTGTCTCTAAGATTCCTTCAAGTATTTTCTGCAATGATGGTCTAGTGGTCATAAACTTCCTTAGGGTTTCTTTATTGTGAATAATATTTACTTCTCTTTCAATTTTCAGGGATAATTTTGCAGGATGCAACAACCTGTGTTGACACCTGCCCTTTTCTTCTTCTTCTTCTTTTTTTTTTTTTTTTTTTGGAGACAGCATCTCACTCTAGGCCAGGTTGGCCTTGAACTCACAGCAATCCTCCTGCCTCAGTCTTCAAGTGCTGGGATTACAGGTATGTACCACTAAGCCCAGCTTGTATTGATAGGGAATCAAACCCAGTGCCTTGTGCTTGCTAGCCAAGTGCTTTAGCCACTGAGATATTCCTCTAGCCCCAACACTTGCTTTCTTCTAAAGCTTGAAAGAGCATTTTCTGGCCTTTAAACTTCACATTGAAAAGTCTACAGTTATTTGGATGGGCTTACCCTGATACAATAAAGTCTGCTTTTCTTTTGCTGCTTGTCATGTACTCTCTGTGTTGAATTTCTAAGGATTTGATTAAGATGTTTGGTAGCGAGTTTCTTTCTATTCAAGGTTATTTAGTGTTCCATAAGCTTCTTAGCCCTAAATATTATTTTCCTAGATTTAAGAAATTTTCTACCATAATTTCAGTGAATAAATTCTTTATACCTTTTGTGCTATCTTCTGCTCTTTCTCTCACACTCATAATTCTGAACTTGGTCCAGTAGCTGTTGTATCCAGATTATTCATTTCTTATTTTGGACTCATCCATAATTATGGCATTTAATTCATCAACCCTGTCTTTAAAGCTTGAAATTCTGTCCTCACAATGTTTGAGCTGGCTTTCCTCACTTACAAATGAAGTTTTCATATCTTGAATTTCAGCTAAATTTCTTTCAGATTTTTTTCACTTCTCTACCTAAATATTCCTTCATATCTTACATTATTTACCTCAGCCAGTTTTTATTTATGCTTTCTATAAACTCAGTAAACTTTTTATCCACTAGGGCAATTTAGTAAATTTTTCTTTAAGTTCATTAACCATCTCTTGCTTTGTTTAAGTAAATTGTTTGAACCAATTGACTGTTTGGTCCACTTGGTTTTTTACTTCCTTGCCTGTAAATTCCACTATCTCAGGGCTCATGATACTAGTTTCTGAGGAGTCAGGCATTTCTGCATGTGTCCTATTACCTTGTCTTTCCATGATACTATTGATGAGGGACTTCACTTTAATGGCCCAGCCAAGGCATTTTTCTCAAAGTATAAGAGGGTATGGGGCGAGGGGTGAAAGCCCATTGAATTCTATGGAATTCTGTGGAGTAGGCAGCAAGGGGAACCTAAAAGTCCAAAGGCTTCCAAGGTATCTTGTTCACTCCCAGCTCCTTCAGGCAATGTCTCTAGTCCATCCTGGCTTCTCTCCCCTGAAGGTGGGGCTCTCCACCCTCTGAAGCCTGCTCTCACTATAGCCAAAATGGTTCAGGTGGGTGGCATCCTTTCTCCTCTTTCTCAAAGTAAAAAATAAAATGCAGAAGGGATGTAGTTCAGTGTGAAGGCTTTGGATTTAGTCCTCAGTACTGCAAAATTTTTTAAAAAAGGAAGACAGAAAGAGAAAGAAGAATAGATCTCACATTAAGTTAACTATAATAAAAAATGTCCAGAATACATATCATGTTAAGTTTATGATAATTAAAAAAAGAGTTCAGATCCAGGAGTGATGGTGCAACCTGCATAATCTCAGCAGGTTTGAGCCCAACATGGGCAATTTAGTGACTCGAGAAGACCCTGTGTTTCAAATAAAGAGTCCAGATACTGACACAAAAAGTAGGCAAAGCATCTTAACAGATATTTCCATAAGGAAGACACACAAATGGTAACAATCATATGAAAAGATCCTGAGCAGTATTAGTCATTGAAAAAATACAAATTAAATCATGATGAATCACCTCTTCACATTCACTAGTATAGGTGTAATTTAAAATACCACATACAATTGGGTACTGTGGGGAGCTGCCCTGAACCTGGGACATAGGTGACTCTATCTTGGCTCAAATCCACCGTAATTAAAGCTGTTTGTCAGATCATCTGATAGGCCACATTCTTCCAAGGACTGTTTGCTTAACCTCTGGCGCCTATACCTGTACTTAATCTTATCTTCTGATGACTGTGACTCGCTCCCATTCCTCACTTCAAAGCACAGGTGGCCTTTCCTAATATAGAAATAGAACTCTCTCCCACTACTCATTTTAAGGTACAGATGACCTTTCCTAACATGGAATGGAACGTTTAGAGTTAGACCACCTAGTTGCCTGCTTATGCAGACAGGTTTCCTAGCAACCCTACTCCCCTTCCCCATTTTGCACTATATAAGCCCGTGTGAGAAAAATAAAATTTGAGACTTGATCAGAAAGCCTGTCTTGTCTCCCTCCTTTGTGTCTCTTGTCCCTTCTCATCCTCACCCCCCACCCCCTTGCAGGACCTCGTTGAACTGTCCGGCGGGCCCGGACAAGTTGGCACCCAACATGGGGCTCGAGTATGGGGGACAACGTGACGGACGCCGTGGAGAAAGGCCCGGGCCCAGGCAGGATCATTAAAGAAAAAGAGGAGATGGAACGTCAAAATCCTCAATTCAGTAAGTGAGACGGCACAATATGGGACAAGCAATTAGTGTTCAAGAAAGATTTATTTGTGGTCTTAAAGATAGTCTCAAGACACGAGGAGTTAAAGTTAAAAAGAAAGAGTACAATTTTTTCAATTTTTGGAGGAAGTCTGTCCCTGGTTTCCCCAGGAAGGAACTATTGATCATAAAAGGTGGATAAGAGTGAGAGATGCCCTGAATGATTTTTATCATATTTTGGGGCCTGAAAAGGTCCCTGTGACCGCCTTTTCTTATTGGAGTTTGATAAATGAGATTCTTCAATTTGAACAGTCTTGTCCAGTAACAAAAGAAATAATAGAAGAAGGGAAAAAATTTCTCTGAAGGGAAGTTCGGAGAAGTCATTCTTCTCTAGAAGAGGGGCCTTTAGGAAAAGAAAAAATAAATAGGGACCCACTCGGATGATGTTTCCATCGATATGACCCCTCCAGATGATAAAGAAAAAGACCCCCCAAGTGTTAAAAGAAAAACTCCACTTTATCCTTCCTTAAAAATTTTTCATTCAGAAATTCAGGAATCTGAGCCTCTCGACCTGGGTGACGCTTTAGATGAGGAGGCGGCACATTATCACTCAGAGGATTGGGAGCCCCCTCAAAGGCCTCCCCCTTATAATTCTTATCAACTCCCGTCCTTTTCATTTAAAAAAGCCCCTGCTTTGGCTCCTCCAGGAGGATCCCTTTTTAAAGATTTTTCTGCCCTTTCCAATCTTCATAGTGCCTTTCAGTCACAGATACAGACTTTAAAGTCACTTAGAAAACTCAAAGAACGAGACTCCCTCCTTTTGGGCCTACAGGGCCTCTCCCTTTCTGACCCTCAACCTCAAAAAACCATTAATAAACACACAAAATCCTCCTCTCTCTCCTCTCGGAGGACGACGCAGGAGGTGCAGAAGGCAGAAGACTTAGAGTATATAGAAGACTGGGTTTTAAGAGCCTAAAAGAACTCAAACAGGCTGTTGATTCTTATGGCCCTATTGCCCCGTTTACTATTACCATTTTAGAAACACTTATAGAGCTTAATCTTACTCCCAATGATTGGCATTATATGGCACGCTCCACTTTATCTGGTGGTGACTTTATGCTTTGGAAATCAGAATTTTATACAAATTGCCATGATTTGGCTCAACGGAATGCTGAAAATGAAGTCACCCAACAGTGGACCCTGCCAAAATTAAAAGGGGCCCCTCCTTATGATACTGATGATCAGCAAAAAGACTTTCCGTTTGGACTTTTAGCTCAGGTCTCCACAGCAGCTTTGAGAGCATGGCGCCATTTGCCCTCAAAAGGGGCCCCCACTGCCTCTCTGTCTTCCTTACACCAGGGCCCTGATGAACCTTACAGTGACTTCATCAGTCGCCTCTCAGAGACTGCTGCGCGCCTGTTTGGTGATAATGAGGCCAGTTCTGAATTTATCAGATATTTAGCCTTTGAAAATGCTAATCCCGCCTGCCAGGACATTCTCCGGCCTCATAGAGGCAAATCCCTTTCTGAGTATGGTCGCTGTTGTGCAGGAGTTGGCTCCGCTCATTCCATGGGTCTTGCTATTGGCACAGCGCTAAAAAATTATTTTTCATCCCCCCCCCCCCCCACCAAGGGCCATTGTTTTAACTGTAGACAGCCTGGACATTTTGCACGAAACTGTCCCATCACTCAGGAGTCTAAAGTGCCTTCTCAGCAAACAGCTCAGAAACCGCCTCCCACCTCTGTCTGCCCCTGTTGTAGGAGAGGGAAGCATTGGGCGGCCGAATGCCATTCCAAAACTGATGTCATGGGAAATCCCTTGCTGCCCCGTCAGGGAAACTTCCCTCGGGGCCAGCCTCGGGCCCCGATATCCCCGGAGACCCACGGGGCACAGGGTCCTCCGGTCCCCCCTGCTCAGATGTGTATTCCCTCCTCAGAGCAACGCCAGGAAGCGCGGGACTGGACCTCTGTTCCCCCGCCCAGGACTGGACCGCTGTCCCTCCGCCCGGGACTGGACCTCTGTTCCCCCGCCCGGGACTGGACCTCTGTTCCTCCGCCCATACAATATCAACGCCTGAGATGGGCGTTCAGGTTCTTTCCACAAATGTTCAAGGGCCATTGCCACCAGACACTTTTGGCGTAATTTTAGGTCATGGGTCTGTGACTTTTAAAGGGTTTTTTGTTTATCCTGGGGTATTAGATAATCACTACACAGGACAAATTCAGGTCATGGCTACTTCCCTCAAACACCCTATAACTATACAGCCCAATCAAAGAATAGCTCAATTGCTTTTACTTCCCCTTTTAAAAATTGGACAGCCAGTGTCACAATCTCCCCACGGTAATTCCCCTTTAGGATCCTCGGATGCATACTGGATGCAACAAATTTCTCCGCAAAAACCCATGCTCACTTTAAAGTTAGATAATAAACCTTTCCAGGGACTTCTGGATGTTTTTTGGCAACATCATGGTCCCTTACTTTGGATTCATCTCCCCTCCTCTCCTGAAAAGGTTATTGTCCCTTATTATTTTTTGGTTTCTGATTTAATTATGCTTGGAAGAGAACGTGCCAGACGATATTTTGGAAAAGATCCTGATGTTATTATTCAGCCCTATTCAAAGTCCCAAATAAATTGGCTTTTCCAAAATACAGACGAATGGTCTGTTGCTTGTGCCTCCTTTTCAGGTTTATTAGATAATCATTATCCTTCTGATAAGTTAATTCAATTTATTAAAACCCATTCCTTTGTGTTCCCTAAAATTACTAGCCCCCAACCTCTCCTTGAGGCACTGATGGTATTTACTGACAGCTCTTCCTCCGGGAAGGCGCCTTTACAACTCAAAATAAAACTGTTGCCTTTCAAACCTCATATTCTTCTGCTCAAATTGTAGAGCTTTGTGCTGTTTTAGAAGTATTTAGGGCTTTTCCTTCCTCCCCTTTTAACTTGTATACTGATAGTGCTTATATTGCCCATTCCCTTCCCTTGTTAGAAACAACAGCCTTTTTAAAACCCACTACGATGGCTGTTAATCTTTTTCTTCAAATACAGACTGTTTTAAGACAACACAATTGCCCGTTTTACGTTACTCACCTCTGAGCTCACTCTGGACTCCCTGGACCCCTCTCCCATGGCAATCATGTTACTGATCTCGCAACAAAAACCATAGGTGTCCTTGATATCTCTCCTGTTCAACAGGCTGAGATGGCTCACTCTCTTCATCACCTTAATTCTAATTCCCTTCGTCTCTTGTACAAGATCACTCGAGAACAGGCCCGACAAGTTATAAAACAGTGCTCTACTTGTATAACTTTTTTACCTATCCCTCACCTGGGCGTAAATCCCCGTGGCTTAACTCCCAATGAAATTTGGCAAATGGATGTGACCCATGTTACTGACTTTGGTCATCTTAAATATCTACATGTTACCATTGATACCTTTAGTGATTTTATTCAAGCCACTTTACAAACTGGAGAGGCTGAAAAAAATGTTATTGCACATGTCCTCACTTGCTTATCCATCATGGGAAAGCCTCAACAAATTAAAACTGATAATGGGCCTGGCTATACAGGTAAAGGTTTTCAATCCTTTTGTGCTCAACTTCAAATAAAACATGTTACAGGAATCCAATCCTCAAGGTCAAGGAATTGTTAAACGTGCTCACCAGCTATTGAAAAATTTATTTAAAAAACTAAAAGGGGGACAACTTTACCCTATCAAAGGATCCCCTAGAAATATTCTTGCTCATTCTTTGTTTATTCGTAATTTTCTTACATTAGATGCAAATGGAAAAACACCTGCGGATCGCCTTTGGCATCCTTCTACTAAGGATTATTATGCTGTTGTTATGTGGAAAGATCCTTTAACTGCAAAATGGTCAGGACCGGACCCTGTTCTCATTTGGGGACGAGGATCGGTTTGCATTTTTGACCAAAAAATGGAGGCTGCCAGGTGGCTGCCAGAAAGTCTTGTTAAACAGGTTGATTCTCATACTGCACCCAGGGACAAATCTAGCCCTGAGGGAGCACCTATTTCTGTTTCTTCTCAGGCTGCTCAGAAGCAAGACGATGAAGCCCAACCTTCAAATAATGGAGATTCCCAGGATCCTGCTGTGGCTGCTGTTTCAGATGACAGTGACGACCTTGGTGGTTAATTTTCCTCCTACTAATCCCCACCTTCCCTATAGATTAACATGGACAGTAATATCCACACACGATTATAATATCATTAATTCCACTTCTAAACTCACACCACAAGGCACATGGTTCCCCGATACTGGATTTGACCTTTTATAAGTTATGCCCCCAGGGGCCACAAGAGTTGCCCCCAGGGTGGGAAAGGTTGATTTTTATGTTTGCCTGTCAGGTGATGCCAAGAGGCTTGCCAGATGTGGAGGTCCAAGAGACTTCTATTGTGACTCCTGGGGATGCGAGACCCAGGGACCCTGGATAAAACTTGATCGTGATGCACTAATTGAGATTGTGAGAGACCCCCAACAACAAAATAATTGTCTACCTAAGAGTGACTTTCTTTCTCCTCCCAGTCTCTCCCCAGTGGGCCCTCACAGTTTTTCTTCACGTCCCCATATAAAACAGCCCTGCAATCAGTTACTAATTAGATTTACGGAACAAGGTAACAAAGAGAAGGGCTGGCTCACAGGCAAATATGTTGGAATCCGACAATATCTATCGGGGCCTGACTATGGAGGGGCGATACGACTCCATCTAGAAGTCACCCCCTCTGAGGCTGTCCCGGTCGGACCAAATCTAGTGCTTGCACCGCCTGTTAAAACACCTGTGTCAACAAAAGGACCCAGTCTCCCTAATACTGTTGCCACAACATCTATGGGCCTTATCACTCCCATAGCTCCCCGCCAAACACCTGAGTTACATTCCACTAGAGACACTGTAGTAGCCCTTATCCACCACAACTTTCTTGTATTAAATCACTCCAACCCTAAACTCACAGAGTCCTGCTGGCTATGCTATGAGGCTAGTCTGCCGTTTTATGAAGGCGTGGCTATTTCTGGCACCTTTAGTGTCACCGCCAATCACGAGCAGTGTCGTTGGACCCAACAGGGAGCCATTAAATTAACCCTCCCATCCATACGTGGGCAAGGGTCATGTCTTGGAAGAGTCCCCATTACATACAAACATTTATGCAATCAAATTTTTACAAATATATCTTCTGAGTCCTATGTTATTCCCCCTGAAAATGCTTGGTGGGCTTGTAATGATGGCCTGACACCTTGCATTTCCACTACCCTTGTTAACAACAATCAAACAACATTTTGTGTTCTAGTTCAGTTATTTCCTCATTTGACTTACTATACTAATGAACAATTCTCCCAGGCTTGGGACCCAAAAGATGACCAAGGCCTGTTAAGGATCAAACGAAAACCTGTCACTGCCCTCACACTCGCAGTTCTGTTGGGCTTTGGGGCCGCTGGGGCTGGAACAGGAATAACCTCTCTTGTTCTTTCCAATAAGCATTATTCAGACCTTCGTCTCTCCATTGATGAAGACATTGAACGTTTAGAAGCCGGCATTGTCCATTTGCAAAAAATCCCTTTCTTCATTGGCGGAGGTGGTTCTTCAAAACTGCAGAGGCTTAGACCTGCTGCTCCTCCAGCAGGGAGGTCTCTGTGCTGCTTTAAAAGAAGAATGTTGTTTTTATATAGACCACTCTGGGGTGGTCAAAGATTCTATGGCCAAAGTTAGAGAGGGCCTCGAAAAAAGGCGCAGGCAGAGAGAACAAGAACAAAGTTGGTTTCAGTCCTGGTTTTCAACTTGCCCTTGGCTAACTACTCTTTTGCCCTCTCTGCTAGGACCTTTTGTAGGTTTCTTGCTCCTTCTGTCCTTTGGACCATGGGCCTTCAGAAAGCTGACTGACTTTATAAAACAACAGGTGGACTCAGTCCAAGCCAAGTCCCTTCAGGTTCATTATCACCACCTAGAACTTGCGGACCAAGGCTATTCCGATGAATAGCTGGCCCTCAGAAGGGCTGTCTTAATTCACAGCCTGCTCCTCCACCTAGAGGCTGACAGTCAACGATGGGTAAGATCTCTTCAAGGCAGAGACCAACCTAAGACAGGTCAGGGATGTGAGACATCACTAGACCAATGACGGGTAAGGCTCATGAACAGCCTCTGTATGCCATGACCTGTGAAGTTCTGGCTTAAAAAATAATAAAGAAGGGGGACCTGTGGGGAGCCGCCCTGAACCTGGGACATAGGTGACTCTATCTTGGCTCAAATCCACCGTAATTAAAGCTGTTCGTCAGATCATCTGATAGGCCACATTCTTCCAAGGACTGTTTGCTTAACCTCTGGCGCTTATGCCTGTACTTAATCTTATCTTCTGACGACTGTGACTCGCTCCCATTCCTCACTTCAAAGCACAGGTGGCCTTTCCTAATATAGAAATAGAACTCTCTCCCACTACTCATTTTAAGGTATAGATGACCTTTCCTAACATGGAATGGAATATTTAGAGTTAGACCACCTAGTTGCCTGCTTACGCAGACAGGTTTCCTAGCAACCCTACTCCCCTTCCCCATTTTGCCCTATATAAACTCATGTGAGAAAAATAAAATTTGAGACTTGATCAGAAAGCCTGTCTTGTCTCCCTCCTTTGTCTCTTGTCCCTTCTCATCCTCACCGCCCCCCCCACCCCCCCGACCCCCCCGCAGGACCTCGTTGAACTGTCCGGCGGGCCCGGACTGGATACATTTTGGGCCATTTTTGGCAAATGCAGTTCACTCTACCAGAAGACATAATAAGCAGTCCACATCTTGCCTCCATCAGTACAATAATCAGATGTGACTACTGTGGTAGAATAAAATGTATATATATATGGATGGATGCATGCATGCATGCATTTGAGATAGGGTCTCACTCTAGTCCAGGCTGGTCCTGAACTATGTAGCCCAGAATGGCCTTGAAGATAATCTTGAGTTCTGGGATTACAGATGTGTGCCACCACAGCCAGATAGTATGCAGTGTTGGGGGACTGAACCCACGGCCTGGTGTTTCCTAAGCTCTTTAATACTGAGCTAAGCTCCAAACTTCTAGACTGAAATTTATAACAAGAGTTTATTCTGACTCACAGTTCAGAGGCATAAGAGCACACCACCAGCATCTTCCTAGCTTCTGCTGAGGACCTCGTGGCAGAAGCGCAAGCACAGACTCTCTCCACAGCAATTACATTCCTTCAAGAAAAACAAAACAAAACATTCACGAGAGTACTGCTCCATGACTCAAACACTTTGAAAAGACCCTGACCCACCTAACACTGCCACATAGGGAATCAAGCCTCACTCTGACTTTAGGTGAAGAAAAATCATATACAAGTCATATAATTCTGGAACTTGTTCCTATAATGCATCACAATTTTTGAATATAATAAAAATCATTGATCTTTACAACTTAAAGGGTGAATGTTACAGTATTTGTGTTATGGCTCAATAAAGAGAAATGTAAAAAAAAAGACAAAATACACAAGGAGGTATTTTGAGCCATTTTTAGCAGACAGATACAGGCTAGTGAACCACAACACAGCCTAAACAGGACCCAGGTTGCTTCCATCAGAGTGATCACCAAACGTCACCACTATAGATGGTTTTGTTGTTTCTGTTTTCTGAGTTGCACTTTCATGCACAGAGCAGGTATGAGCACTCATTATTCCTTATTAATACTGACTTAGCCTATCTGAGGAGTTTTAATTTTGTGAATTGTTTGGTGTTATATTTGATCTTAAGCAAAAGGCTGAGAAATAATAAGAACTGTTTGGTATTGTAAGACCAACATTTTGAGGGCTCTGGCTAGTGAGTGCATTCTTGGGCTGGCATCTCAGTTCTGCACATCTCTGGCATATTTGGGGGTTTGTGAAATAGTGTGATTGCCCTGAGGTATTCCAATAGTCTATGTCCAGCGTGTAATGTTTCTGAGATGATAAGAAAACCATGTTGAGAAAGAGGCGTAGAGTGTCGTTGGGGTTCTGTGTTCTCAGGCTTGAAAGAGTTGAGCTATCTAAGAGTTCAATTCAAGGAAGAGAAACCGTCGGTCACATAGGTCAGACAGAAAGTGTTTGGAACCTCCTGATGTTTTGTTCTAACAAATTTCCAGAAAAATAGTGAGGTTACACTGAGTTGACTGTCTGACTTGTGCACTGGAGCTCTCAACAGCAATGCCCTTGTCTATTACCTTGAAATTATATGATCAGCTTTCTTGAGACTGTTGTTAGCCAGGACAAAAATCCTTCTACTACTAGAAAGTTCCAAGGTCTCTCTTGACCGCAGTTGTAGCAATACCACTGAGAAAATATGTGGGGACTATTCTCTGAAATAGACAGAATGTGCCCATCTTATCTTCAGATACTGTGGTTTGCTTCCTCTGAGTCCTCACTTACACCCAGAAAGTGACCAGACACATCCATGCAATAGCTCTCTGCCCTTACACTTCACAGCCTGAATTCTGGGGTGGTTACTGGATGGCAAAAGTCGAGTTCATAGGATCCTTTTTCCAAGCTTCAGCTTGACTTTTACCTGAATAAAGGTAGCATTGGGTTCAGTCTCTTCCTACCATCACACGTCTCCTGAGAGAATTCAGTACTGGGTAATGGAAGGGATGCAGGAAAATGTCACCTGTGCCAAGGAGGATGGGAAAGGCTAGACTATCTGTTTTTGCATCACAGCAACATGCACAGATTGTCTAACAGAAATACAGGTTGGGCTGAAGAAACACTAAACTACCTCTTCGAATGTTATATCTACATTTCTAAGCTACCCAAAGGTTAATCCTATCATATTCTGAAAGCCCACAAAACATGCACTGTATCACAAGACAAAGATGAGAGAAAAAATACTCTTTTCTACAAACTTAAACCCAGTGACAGTCAGTCTGAATTGTTCTTGCTATTCCATAAATTGTACACATTAGGATCAGATGCCAGGTGGGGGTAAAGTTTCTACCCTACTCATGTTTCCACAGCTGTCAACAAAGCAGGAAGTATTGCCACTTTATTACGGACTGTTTTGATGACGGAGCTTCTGGGTGGCAGTTGTTCCTAAGACTGATATAGCTGTGAGCAGAAAGGGACCCAAACTGAGTGCATGGGATAGAGGGCAGGAAGAGGAAGAACATACAGGGAAGACCAGGAACTGCAAGGGTCCCAGTCTAGTCGGGTAGGAGACTCATCCTTTCCTCCCACAAACCCTTTTCAAATGCCTTCTCTGAGTCAGTCACTATTTCCAGTATTGGGACATCAGTAACTGAAGTGACAGAGAACCTTGTCCCCTGGGCTCTTGGCCTTCCCCATGCTATGTTCACCATCTTTAGTGCATAAGCTTAGTATTTCTGAGGTCCTATGTTTGAATACTCAGGACCATCACTGAATAGCCCATTGTGGATACAGCAGTCCCCAAAGGGATGGCAGAAGGTGACAGACAGTAAACCCTCTATAAATAATTTGGTAAACTGCATAATGTTGGTTGACAAATGGTACTGGGACAAGAAGTCTAGATTGTCATAACAGGACTAGAAATATTGGAGAGAAAATGGGTGAGCCACAGGGTAGGATATAAAACAGTAGGACCAAGTAGGAAGCATGGAAAAGGTGGCAGGCAGACAGACAGGAGTCAGCCAAGCAGGTATCTGGGGTCAGGGAACAACTGGGCAGGAGTAACAGACCAGAGAATGCCAGACATCACAGACACCACAAAGATGCCAGGGCACCCATAAGGCAGGAGAGAACTGAAGAGCAGACTGCAAATGCAGGGGCCAGAGGGCAAGGGTGCTGACAGGTGAGGAAGCTTCTGCTGGATCTATTACACAGAAAGGACAAGTGAAGATCACAGATGCCACAGCAGATCAGTATGGCCTCAGGGTTTGGCAACTCAGTGTGGGCTGCAGGGTTTCGGCAAAAGCAGTCAGTGAACAGGAGGGTTTCTGGAAAGATCTGGGACTACAACCATAGGAGATGAACAAGTCCCGGGGACTCCAGTTCATGTACTCATTCAGGTTCCCGTCTCCTCTTTGGTGATGCCTGTGCTGCAGCTACAAAATGGCAACCTCAATTACCAGGTCAAGCTTCCCTCAGCAGTCCTTCTACTATAGAGAGGTTTGAAGAGCCTAATACACACACCATTCAAGGGGCACACCGGCAACTTGGTGACAGACAAGTGTGGATCCACCAGAAGGCCAGATCTGACCTTGGTGGGAGGAAGAGACTGACCACCACGCAGCATGCAGGCTCTTTCATCAGGAGTTCCAGATTAGAAATGGGATGACACATACAATCTTCTTTCCCACTCTAACAAAACATTCATTAGAGACGTCCTTTGTCCACTCCATTCCCTGTAGAAATAACTGCCACAGGGCTAGCGGAATGGTTCAGCAGTGAAAATGCTTGACTGTCAAGCACTAAGTACCCAAGTTCATTTCCCCAGGACCATATAAGCCAGGAACAGTGGCACATGCCTGTAATCCCAGCATTAATGAGGCTGAGACAGGAGGATTTCCCTAAGGGCAAGGTCACAATGAGCTCCACAGTGAGATGAGGACCAGCGTGGGCCACAGGGGAGGACACTGTTTCAAAAAAAAAATAATACTGCCACAGTATTAGCCACAAAATTACTTGAGTCAAGGTCCTTCAGTCCTTTAAAAAGGAAGCTCCATGTGCTGACTGGACAGCACATGCCTAGGTAGTGGACAGGGTATAGGGAGGCAGGGATGAGCTAGCCTGTGTCCTTGAAGGCACAGGAATCCATGCAGGTATGGTCTGAGGAGAAAACATGGTGGAGTTTAAGTCAGGGTACACAAGCAACATGAAGGAGGGCACTGTGCCCTGGTCTGCCAGGCATGTGGGAGTTTGCTCAAGACTGGCTTCCCAAGGTCAGGGAGATTTATTAGGTCAGCACCTTGACTCCCCACACTGTATGACTGACACAGCTCAAGAACAGAGATCTCCACAGACATAGCTGGGCTTGCTCACCGGGTTTTTAAGGCCTCACACCACCTTACGGATCTGCCAACTCCTGAGCTTTGCTGAGCCACTACAAGTATTTCCTCTGACTCTGCTGACTTCTAATCTCTTCTTTATGAATTAAAGTGATGATCCATTGTCAGCTGAGGCCAGCCTTGCCAACGAAGGGACTCCAGGTCTATTGGGTCAGGCAGCACCTGTGAGGGCATACAGCATCCTAGAACCTTTCAGGGTGGCCTTCCCTGATGGAGACCTGTGTTTCACGGGAAGACATGGTGTCGAAACAATGAAACTATCAAATCAAGACACAGTTTCTGCATATCAACAGGTCAAGCATGAGTAAACAATGTCATTGTGCCAGGAGACAGGTAACTGGATAAGATTTCAACAACGACTTTTTGCTCCACAGTGACTTAACTCCTTTTGACTGCTTTTATTGTCTGTAGATTTGGGGTTGGACACTGCCTTCTCCAGGCCTTTGCAAACACAAACTGCACGAGTGAAGAACACAGCAGATCCTCAGGAACAAGGCTGCAGGAAGACCAGTCACACTGTGTCCTGGTGGAGAAACGTGAGTGTGAAGGGCGGTGTGCCAGGGTCCCCCAGAGTCTAGTCTACCCTTCAGGCAGGCCTGTAGTTAAGGTGGTGGACATGGTGGGACAGGAGGAATCCCATCTTTTTTCTGCATTATTCAGCAGTCCACAACACACACTTCATGCTGAACTCCGGGATACTAAGAAGAGTTACAGTGAGCAGTAATGAGCGCATTTACCTTCCCAGTTGACTCCACAGCAGACACAACCAGGCGTGTCCTTGCTCTCTCTACTGCTCGTTGTGGGAACTGATGTCCTTCTCGCTGGAGCTTCATCACATCTTGAAGGATAACTCACAAACTCTATGAATGCACGCAGACACCCCACTCCTTCCTCCTTCCTCCTTTGTGAGAAGGCAGCTGATTCTGGCCTGCCTGACAACCCACAAGGACAACCGAACACACAGCCTTACAAGGGGAGGACAGATCACACAGCCTTTCGTCTGTCACTGCAGAAAACTCAGATTATAATGCATGAGATACCACAAAACTATCTCGGCCAAAAAGAAGTCCACAACTAGGCAGTTCCTGTCCCACTCAAGACCGTGATGAAGGGAAACACGCTCTCCAAGTTTCAGCTGCTCTGCTGTTCCCTCCTTACTGGGAAGTAGGTGTTCAGATTAGATCCCTTCAAGGTACTAAAACTGGGGCCACCGTGGCAAGCCCCAAATTCAAACGTGAAAACTGACCCATACGAATTAAGGAAAGATCCATGCTATGTGTAGTCTGTTCATCTTTCTTAAAATCTCTTACATATACGCTTTTATTATATAACATTTTAAATGTACTTTACTGCATGTATTGCAGATATGTAACATGCTTTACAAGATATAGTGACAGTCAAGTATATGAACCTATCACCCTCCCTAGGTACCTTTGAGTAGTCTGACTGCAAATAAAGCATTCCCCAAAACGTGCTCTCAGCTCCGACTCCAGTCACTCGATCATCAAGAGATTTGCACTGAATCTCCATCATATGATAGGAAAAACTGCAAAGCAGTTCAATGTGCCTCTTCACTGAGCTACGCCTAGCAGAAATGGCAATTGCTCTACTTTACCAGAGAACAGAACTAAGTACAAATCAGACAAGGGAAGAGGAATGGGATATGGTGAAGAATGGGAAGCTTAAGGCTGTAGTAGATGGAAACAGGTGAAAGTGGGCACCTGCTGAGTGACAACAAAGAGATTAGAGTGGCTAGAATGTGGGTGTGGGGTGCAGCACAAAGAGGGATGTGCTACAGATGGGGCACCTGGGACGAGGCCAGGCAAGGTGTGCACGGTCTACACAGTTGGGCATTATGCTAAGAGCAGTGAGTGACACCGGCAGAATTTAACCAGGAGTGACACGATCTGGTTGGGAGGTAGAAGGATCCATCCGGCCATGGGGCAGAGATTGGGGAGGGAATGAGACTTGTGGCAGCAGTACCAGCTATGACATGATGGTTGTTGTCAGGGAGAGAGATGAAGGTGACTGGACTAAGAAACTAACTGTGGCAGCAGGAAGCGTAAAACTGTTCCTTAGTAAGTCTTGGAGAGGCCAGTTGTCTGGACGTGGGGGTGGTGGGGCTGGTCGAGAGAGAGCCATCAAGGATGACCACAAGCATCCCTAACCTACGCTGCACAGCAGAAGGTTGTGCCTTTCACTGAGGAGTAACGCAGGACGGGAGGAGGGACAACAGAAGAGAGGGTGGAGGTGAACAGCTGCAGTTTGGGATATGTCAAAGATTAGTGGCCAGTGGACTCAACCATTTATTACGTGAGTGACTTTAGTTAGGAAGGTGACCTAAGCTCTCGGTGCCTAAGATTCCTCACGTTACATGACAGTGGTAATAATTAGAAACTGCGATCGGTCTCACACGTTCAGTATAGAATAATTTCTACTGTATACAGTAACCATGGTGGCATTTATTTTTTTTCATGGTGGCATTTATGATCAGGCAATCACCAGGTAAAATGGGAATCCCTCTCTTAACACATATTACGCGTACTTACCCGATTTGGTTTGTTCTTACACACCTGGTCTGGGCACTTTCACCATGAAAGATGGTATTGACAATGAAAAATAAAAGAAAAAAACGATAAACAAATGAAGTCCAAACTACCAGCGTTTATTATCAGCTCTCTGCACTATGACAGTCCCTCCGCCTGTCTCCCAGGAAAACACAACCTCCCCCTTCAGATACTCCAATGTCCAACCTCTGGCCACTCTCCTTCAATGGGGTGGAAGGTCACCTTTGGACCCAGGATCTTTATCACTCACTCCTCTGCCCTGGAGGATGTCTAGGACTCCTTTAGTGTAATGTGACTGAGGAGGTTGGGTCTGCGTTGGATCAGGAAGGCTGTAATTTAGCAGACTGTGAGTGATGGATAGGTACATCTGCACCGCAATGGTA
>PVKB01003274.1:126952-211543 GCA_004027205.1 Ctenodactylus gundi | reverse complement strand
CAGCCCTCTAGCCTGTAGTTTTTGTTTTCTTTATTTCTGTTGTTGTTGTTCGTTCTGACGTGGTCTCCCTAAGTTACTCAGTGCCTCAGGCTGAACTTGACCTTGGGACCCGCGTGCTTGAGAAGAGTGCTGAGATGACAGGCTTGCATCACTAGGCCTGGCCCTACGCCACCTCCATATTCCTTCCTGGAGGCCAGACGCACCGGCCCAGACCTGTCAACCTGGTGCTGTGGGAGGCTGAGGCAGGAGGGTCACAATTTGAAGCCTGGCCTGGGGGATACAGTAACTTAAGAATATCCTGTCTTCAAACTGAAAGCAAAAACTAAAAGAAGGGGGTGTGGGGATGAAGTTAACTGTGAAGGCTGGGTCCCCAGTACCACACACACACAGACACAGACACAGACACACACAGACACAGACACACACACACACACACACACACACACACACACACACACACACGCGCGCACTTGCAGGCCCCATTTTAGTACTTCAGATGGGCTTGGTGATGTGTTTAATGTGTCCCCCTCTCTTAATTTGGGGTTCTCCCCCCCCATCTTACTGATACACATAAGAGCAAAATTCGAAGTTTACAGTGATCTTGAGCATTTTGTGCACATACATATCTTGGCAAGGTTACAAGACCTTTCCCTCTCTCCTTTTAATTAACCATTTCATTTTTTTTTCTTTTTCTCAAGGCTGATCCTAGGGAAGAGCCAATGTATTTCTCTCTTCAAACTATTTCTGCCCGGGTGTCTCCGTGGGGAGCAGGGCTGCTGTACCTCCGTTCTCTGCGAGCATCGCCACACGAGGCAGAGGTCCGCAGGTCCGCATGTCCGCGGGCACTCCTCCTCAGTGATATTATTCGGGTCTAATGATACCAATTTATACGGGATGATGGCTGTGAATTACCCGAGGCCGGCCGGGCCCTACTTCTAAGTGAAGCGTTTCATTTCCACGGGTTTCTCTTCTCGTCTCTCTCCCATGAAACAAATACCCAGAACGAACCGTTTCCAGAGAATGCTTTGTTACTTAACTGAACACAGCAGGAGCCCGCGGATCACCAGGGGCTTTCTAACCAGACAGACTGTCCTCTGAGGCAGGAATACTGGGAAAAGTAGGAGATCTAGACGCTCCTCTCCCTCTCCCCCACCACTGCTATGGATTTAGGACGGACATAAAGACAGAATTCCAGGCTTTCACTAGTCCAAATATTCCTTCCACACTCAAAGGTCAAGTTGCAAGCCAAATGGGGTGATATAGGCCTGTATTCCCAGCACTTTGGGAGGCTGACGCAGGAGGACCATGAATTTGAAGGCAATTCCCAATTAAAAATAGAAATGGGCTAGGGATGTAAGTCAGTGCAGAAGCTCTGGGCTCCATTCCCAGCACCACAAAAAATATTTGTGTATCGTTGGAACAAAACATTGCAATGCAATGATTCACGGTACGCATTTATTCTTTTGGGGGTCTTCGGGCTCCTGGAAGAAAATAAAAGATCCCTCCATACTATGAAAATCAAGGGAGAATTTCTATGGAAACCGAGGGAAACATTTACGGTTTCCACAGGAGGATGGCGGGTGTTGTCCGTGGGCTGCAATTTCCACACAGGTGGGAACTACAAACATGATTCCAGGTGGCATGAGCTACGACGCTCTGGGCCACGGGAAATGTGTTGTCCCAGCTGTGTGCTCCCAGCTGCTGTCCCCTGAGGGTCTCCTGAGCCATCTGTCACATGACCCTGGGAAATGCTGCTGTGGCTGCCTTGGGACAGGCTGTGCCTTCCGAGCTTATGTGTGATGAGACACGTCAGCGACACGGGTGACCTGACCCAACTCGGCTCCGACATCAATCTGGCCTGCAAGAAGCAAGAATCTTCAAAGAGCAGGTGAACTCCAGTCAGTGTGTCTCTGCGGTGAAAGAGTCAGGGTTTGTACAACTTCAGTCCCGAGTTTGTCCCTTCATATGGGGCTCAAGGGAACATCCTACTGGGACATCTAAGAGCCCGGGATTGACCTACAGGATGAAGTCAAGTTCAAAGGTTCACCAGTGACCAATGCATTCATGGATACAAAAGAATGCTCAACATCACTGGACAGCAGTGAGATGTCAATCAGATCTATGAGGAAGTACCACCTCACCTCACGGAGAAGGACTAGTATTTTTTTTAAAATTCATCTAAAATGGGAACTAAGGCGCAGCAAAAAATATGGAAAAAGTAGTACAGACATTGTCAAAATGGTATGGGGGAATCCTCAGCAAATTAACAGTATAACCATCGTACGATCCAGCTGCTCGACTCTCGGGAATCTACCCAAGGATACCAAAGAGAAATCTGCGCATCCACATATAAAACATGGCGTGGTTCACAAGAGTTCAGTGGTGGAATCACCTTAGGTGGCTTGAAGGTATACACAGGTAGCCATAAAGAAGACAGAAATCGCAGTACACACAGCAGAATTGGGAAACTCGCGCTGTTGAGTGAAACAAGCCAGGCACCAAAAAACAAGAAACATATTTTCTCTCTCAAATGTGGAAGGTAAAAAAATAAAAAATAAAAATGTCCCTGAAAGTAGAAGAGAGATTCCTAAGGGTGAGGAAGGAGGTGGGCTTGGAAAGGGACATTGGGTTTGATCAGACAATGTTGTAATCATGTCTGGACAACATGAGAGTGCACCTCATTAACAGGTATTGTTAATAGGTGTTGATATTAATGAGTAAGGGATGAAAGAATGTGCTGGTGATCAATGAATCACAGAACAGCCATGTGTGTTGGTAGATGCCCATAACCCTAGCCCTCTGAGAGACGGAGGCAGGAGGATCACAACACTGAGTCCAATCTGGGTAACTTAGAATTGTGAAAGACTCTGTCTCAAAAATCGAAATAATAAAAGGGTTGGGGACGTAGCACAGTGTGAAGGGTCCAGTGTTCAATCCTTAGTACCAAAACAAACTACACAGTTTATAAGATTTGGCTACAGCTTCAGATGGCTTAACGTGTAACTTCTGTGTACAGGGAATAAACACGATATCCCTCAATGTGGGTGATGAGAGATGAAAGCCGTGGCACACAGAAAGACCCAGATGCTGCCCTTCTGTGGCGGTGATGTTTTCTTACCCTGCCTGCGACTTTTCCTGATCTGACGCATCCCTTCCTGAGGAACTCTGGCTTCCTGGAAATCCCCGTTTCCTTTGTGTTCCACTAGCGGCGGTTATGAAAACATTGTGATTTCCTCCATTAAGCCCACCTTGGCCCCAATCACAGTTGTAACGAGTGATTTATTCTCCTGTGCTCACACCTGGTCTCACCATCTGGGGCGCATACGTGGCTCTGCTCATCTACCTTTTCCGGGGAGCAAGAATTTGCGTGCGTGTGTTTTCTAAAGTGTTGCATTTGCCGAAAAAAAACACGAACGACTCCAACCAGCAGCCACTGAAGTTCATCACACCAGTGTTCATGTGAAGCTTGTGGGTCCTGCTAAAGAAAGTAAATCTCGGACACCACAGCCATATGGTGTTCCTCGGTTGATGAGGCAAAGACGCACAGAACCAGAGAGTCAGCTGGGCCCTGTGACGCAGGCTTGTAATCCCAGCGCTCTGGGAGGGTAAGGCAAGAGGGTCACCGGGGCTGAGCCCAGACCCCGGCACTTAGTGACTGAGCGAGACCCTGTCTCAAAATCAAAAATGAAAATGGGCCGGGGATGAAACTCAGTGTAAACGTCTTGGACTCGATCCCCAGTACGAGAGAGAGAGAGAGAGAGAGAGAGAGAGAGAGAGAGAGAGAGAGAGAGAGATGCCCCGCTGAGTGGGAGGCAACTGTACCGCTTTGAACCCAGCTACCATGCAGTCAATAAAAGATAGCAGTGTGGCTTCCGTGAGCTGCAGGCAATCAGGCTAGCAGGGACTATTTTTGAAAGCCCAGAATTCAGAGTGAGCATGTTATCTGTCTCTTCTTGATTCAGCTCAGCCGCTCTATTTCTTAGACCTTCTCTTCATACAGAAAGTCAAGTCCGAGTGCTGTACTGCGGCCATTTGTTGTTCAGAAAAGCTGAACACCCGACAGATTTGCCCTGGGGCGTGACATGGGCTTTCCAAGGCCCCAGAGGCTGACTAGATGCTCAATGGGACATTTCTAAGACCAAAGTTAATGTGAAACTCTGGACACAGCAGCCCTGAGGTAGTCAACTCTTTGTTGCTACAACATGGACTCAAGGTGACCAGCTTATAAAGAAAAAAGGTTCACCATGGCTCATAGCGTTGGGGGTTTTAGTGGGTCGGCTGGTGGGCCTTCATCATCCTGGGCCTGTGCACAGGCAAGCTCTTGATATCATCACAGGAGTGTGTAAGCAAAGCAGAGCTCACTTCATGCCCAGAAACAAAACGTAAGAGTACGCAGTCCTACAATTCCCTTCAGGGACACACCCTAATGGCAAGAGTTCCTGCTATTAAACACCGCCCCGAAAAGGTTCTACCTCCTCTCCACAACACCATGAACAGGTCCCAACATTTTCTTCAAAACCACACCCAAAATCTTCCACTGCTTCCCACGAATCTCCTTAAAGTTTCCATTGCTTTCTCATAGCATCATGCTCAGGGTCCCAATATCTCCTTCACGGACACGCTTTCCAGCGACCTCAGTTCCTTCTGCCATGCTGTGTCTCCTAAAGTCTCCACCACCACCCAACGGCACCACGGCCAGAGACCCAATATCTCCTCTAAAGACCCCCAATAAGTTTACTTTCTCCCAGTAAGCCTCATCTCCTAAAATTCCACATTTCCCAAGAACCCATGGACAAGACGCTCTCAGAGAGTTCTGCAAGGAAAATGTCTTAAAGGTCCACTCACTAGGAAGCATCCATCCCATCATCGACCAGGACAATTACCCTGATTTCAAAATAAATTATAACATCTCACTTTCTCCTATCCCGTCACTTAGTGGCAAGGCAGCGCCAAGCCACACCGAAATGCCAAGGTGTGTAAACAAAGCAATTGCTTATTTTTTGTTTTTCAAAGACAGTAGCCACAGCTTCCAAGGCTCCTGTCAAAGAGAAGTTTTGCTTCCATGTTCTTTGTTATTCTCAAAGACGATGCATTCACTTGCAAAAATACTCAGATGCTCACATGCATTTACAGTAAATGGTCATGACCAATGAAATTTGTCAAGAAATAGTAACTTGAGACACAGGTGTTCGAGCAGCAATTCCCTCTTCAAATGGTGAAAGTTACAGGACTTAAAATGCTGCGATTTAGTCATTTTTTTTTCTGGCTCTCTTCTGGCTATTGTCTTATCTCAGAATGAAAAAAAATAGGATGACCACTGTGTTCCCTTTGTAGCAATTTCCCTCATACTGTGAATGTAAACATGGGTAAAACTTTTCTCTAGTCATGGCTGACTACTAGGAGGTCACAGAACATCGCTGAGTATTTGTTTTAAAATTAAAGCAATCAATACTCAGAGGGACCCCAACTTCCTCTAAATTGCAGTGATGGGGGCACCTGCTGTTGGTGACCTTAAATAAATGGAATCTGGCATTAAGTACAGTGAGCACCTGGGTCGTTTCAAAGAACACCAGGGCTCTGCTTGGTTTTAATTTAATTTAATTTAATTTTCTGCATCCCTGACATCTGGGACAGTCAGAATACAAGACGCATTCTGTATAAAGGGGTCCTTTATGGAAATACATGCAGCTATGTGTGGCAATAGCAGCACTCTGGGAGGTTGAAGATAGCAAGTTCGCAAGTTCAAGCCCAGTCCGGTCAACTCTGATTTAGGGAGACTGTTCCAAAATTCAGAATTAAAACATGGGCTGGGCATGGAATGTAGCTACCTCTCTGTCGAGGCCCTGGGCTTGATCTTCAATACCATGGAAGAAGGAAAGAAAGAAAGAAAGAAAGAAAAAAGAAAGAACAAACTAGAAAGAGAAGGAAAGTGTACATTCATAACCTGTCACCCTGACCACATATTACCCGTGCATTAGACAGAAAAAAAAATCAAATAATTCCATATTTCTATGGTTTGTATGCTGTGGACTAAACTCATTGAAATTTAATCTCTATTCTGTGTGATTAAGAGAGTGGAAATTTGATCTGACTATGGTGTACAGAGGTAGGACTACTGGCATGCAATGAAGGTTCAATGAGGCCCTAAGGTTTGGACCCTGCTCCAAAAGGACTGGAGAGACCTGACTTAGGATTGTCTGTCTCACCAATGAGACGCTCACTGCCACCCTGGAAGGCTGCAGAGTTCCCACAAGCAAGAAGGACCTTGCCACGTGCTGCTGTCCTATCTTGTACCCCGAGCCTCTACACCACACAAAACTTGGTTGTTCTTTATACATCAGTCTGTGGCACTCAGTTATAGCAACAGAAAATGGATTAAGACACACGACTGATACCAACACCCAGCTTGAGTCTCCAAGCCAACAGATTTTTTTGCTCAGACACAGCCTGGTAAGTGGTTCCATAGCACAAAGGACTATCTAGTCTTACTGACCCCAGCTCGTCAAATATCACTTACTGTGCAATCCACTGCAATTCTAAAAATCACTGAGGCTGCACTCTGTGTCCCTGTTCCCTCCTTCCCGCTGTCTCTGAAGTTCTTCTTGGTTTTGATCATCCGTCCTTGAAATACTCTCTGACCCTGAATTCTATTCACCTCCTGCCTACCAGAGCAGTTCCCCCACTCTCGTGTGCTGGCTACACTTGTGGTTTTCTTTGGGAGACCCTTCCTGTTTTGATCTTCCTGAGTCAGACTCTCGTAGCTGACCTTCTATCCTCAGGAGGAACCACAAACGAGCAAACTATTCTCATGTCTTAAAAAGAAAGGAAGGTCCCACAGATCAAAAAATAAGAATGTTTAAGAAACTGCAGTTATGGAAGTCACACACTGAACCCTACAGGAACTGCACAGCCTTAGGGTGCAGGCTTGAGCCAAAGAAGCACAAGTTGAACCCAGGCATAGCCCTGTGAAGGTCTTCAAGTTTGCAAAAAGGGAGGAGGAGGAGGTTGATTTCTAGGCTTTTATCTCAGATTTAGAGGGAGAAAAACTGTAGGTCCTAAGTGGCTCAGCTGCCTAAAACATTCCGCAGGGCAATCTTATCTCTCTGCAATAGCTGGGCTTTGTGTCAACTGTTGTGGTTTGGATCTGCAATGTTGCCCCAAAGGCTGAGGCCATTTGGATGTTGTAGGTTATCGACAGATTTCATGTGCTGTTGGGAGGTGGGGCCTGGTAGGGTGTGGCAGATTACTGGCTGTGGTGGATCCTGGACTGTGTGGTCTAGAGGGACAAACACTGTTGTCCCAGCTTCTTCCGGCTACTCTGATCCTTCCTTTTGCATTGTCATGAGCAACTATTCTCCGTCAGAGTTTTCTTGCCACTGCCAGCCACAATAAAACTTTCCTCCCTTAAGTTACAAATGTCGGACATTGCACCCTCAATAAGCAAACAGAGAGTAGGACCTTGATATATACAGGAAAAAACGTCACCACCCTCATCTACCCATCCTTGGATAGAACCTTGCAAATAACAGTCACCTGTAACTCATGGGCTCAACTTGGGCACCTGTGACAGCACAGTTCTAGATGCTCCCGAAAGTGGATGTTTCCTACACAAACTAGATCAACGTGGATTTGCCCATGAAAATGAGAAGTTCCTCACTGCATCCTGCATTCCATGTTCCCACAACTAGCATGGTCTAATCACATCTCAAAACAGGTTATCAACCATGATGTCCACCAAGCAAAACACTGGTTAGAACTGGGTTGTATGCCTCTTTTGGAAAGATACCCAGAAGAGGTATCACTGGATTGCATGGAGTATTTATTTAACTTTTGAGCAATCTCCCACTAGCTTGTACAGTGGTCGTTCCAGTTTACAGTCCCACCGGCACTGTGTAAGGGTTCCTTACCCCCACCACCTCACCAGCATCGACTGCTGTTTGAGTTCTTGATATCCACCATTCTCATTGGGCAGAAATCACGGTCACGCTGGCCTTGGAGAAGAGCCAGAGTCCCGCAAGGGGCCGGATCTGGAGACTAAGATGGCTGAGGAGACGTTGCCACGTTTTTATGAGCCAGCCTTTGCGCGGAGAGACACTCGGCAGCGGCATGCACTGTGTTACTGGTCACACTCGGGAAAGAGGACTTCCGGAAAGGCTTCAGAACGTGGCAAGAATGATAGAATGAGTGTGTTCAGAGAAAGAAAGACTATTTTGAGGGGGGTCCATTTTGCTCTACTAAATATTGCAAAATTAAACATTCCCCCTCAGCTTGTGTGTCTCAGGAACGTGGACACAGTTTCCAAGTTCCTACGCTGGGGACTGGGAGTGCACAGAGACCTTAGAAAGAGAAGGCTGCTGGGACAGACGAGCAGGAAACAGGAAGTGAGCCTGGAGCAAAGCCCCGCCTCCTGTCAGCTCGCTCCTATCAGGCTCTAAGGCTGCTACTGATTGACAGAAGGCAGAGCTTTGCTTCCTGATCCTCTCCAGGGGCTGATGCCACTTCCATGGCACCCTCCAATAACCTCTGCTTAATGAGCAACCTTCTCCACCCATGGAGGAATGGTCTTCAACTAAAGCAGTCCCTGTTGTCACAAAGGTTGGGAACCGCTGGCTTAGTTCGTTACCGATAACCCCACTGCCAGCGTTTCCTATTGGTTCCGAGGTTTCTGTGACAGTCCTGCCCTACTGCCAACGACATCCTCTGATTTGCTCTTCTCTGGAGACGGAAGGATGGGACACCACCAGCGTGGCCGTGGTGCGACACACAGGGGTAACGGTGTGTCCCGCTCTGTGGGGTGGATTCTTTCCCCTTCCCCCTGCTCCTCCTTCATAGATGCACCTGTCTGAGTCCCTTGTCACTGGACACAACAGCCCATTTCCAACTTAGTAGAGGTTGACTTGAGCCCACAAGGGTAGAGGTCTCTGTAGATGTATGGACGGCCACGAATAGGGGAAGGGCTTAACTGAAGGGACTCTTCATCGACGGGAGCAGAGAGGACAAGAGGAGAGGATCCAGGAACAAGGACGCAGCTTCAGACGCTACCTCCCCAGGGACCCAACCCCTACCAGGCCCCACCCCCTCACAGCCCAGTCATCCAGGAAGCCATCCACAGCTGGATCCACCCATGAGCACAGCGCCCCCATGATCCCACCCCCTTCCACACACTGGTGACAGTGGGGAAACATTTTAGACCTAAGCCACCACGGGATCCCTGACTTCCCTTCATGGATTCCTGTGCCACAGCAGGTGGCACTGTTCAGATCTCAGAGGCAGTGCGTGATCAAGGAGTAGAAACTGAGGTTTCCTACTGGGTACCTCCTGAGCTACTCAACACCAACTCCACGGAGATTCCTGTTCCCCACTAGCCTGTTGCTGCTCCCCCAACCCCACCTAAGGAGGAATAAAACTCAGTGTTGTCTATTGGAACGGGAGAAACTCAAAGAATCCACCTGTGCCCTGCGCTCTGCAGGCCCACTAGCATTCTGTTCCTTTGGAAGGCCTGACACGAAGCCCACAACATGCTTCAGCCTTCCCCACTTCATCCTCTTCTGATGGGAAGTATCCTTTTTTTCCCCCCCTTTTCATCATAAGAGCACTGATTGTGCTGGTGTGCTTCTGAGCCAGGGCTGATTTATGAGCTTGTGCACGGCTCCATTAATAGCGCAGGGCTGGGACCACACGCACGCGTGCTGACTGTGTGCAAATTCCACTTAAGGCAGTACGTGGTGGGTGCTGGGAAGGAAGGTGATGCAGGGAAAGAACCCCTGGCGGGATTTGGGGTCTCCCTTGATCTCCCTCTCCCCTCCACCCAGGTGGGGTCTACGGCGAGTGTCAGTGCGTGTCTCACACATGTATCAAGGACACCCCGCCAAAGGGCTGTGTGTGCCGTTCCTGGGCTGTAGCCGCCATACTAAACTTCTCCACTGGAAAGCAGACCTTCCCATAGTCCTGTCACCATGCTGGAGACCGCTCAGCAGATGTGAGAAGATGTGGGTGCAGTGAGCACCTACCTGTCCACCCTTCTGTCTCTGTCAAAGACTCACATCCTTCACCTGTCTCTCCCATATGACATCTCTCACTTCCTGACCTATATTATTCTAGTATCTTCAAGGACAACTTGAAATCTCTTAGTAGCTGCTACATTCTCTAGTGACAGCGGAGGAAATTTTTCTGTCCACCATCACTTGGACATCTATGACACCGTTTGTGATCCACACCGAGTTACTAACTTAAAAATTAGCAACCCCAGCTGGTGGTCAACTCTTGTCATCCCAGCCCTCTGGGAGGCTGAGGCAGGAAGATGTCAAGTTCGAGCTCACCCTGAGCAACTCAGCGACTCATTGGGACCACATGTCAAAATCACAGTAAGTGTGAAGGCCCTGGGCCTGATCTTTAGCACCATAAAAAAATTAATAAGTAAACAACACATATGAAGAGTGCCTTGTTAGGGGTGAAGTTAAGTGGGAGATTTGGGGCCCACAGACCCACAGCAGTGGCCACCAGCCCTTATGGACACCTCCATCCCATCCCATGGGATTTGCTTTGTACGTACGTTGACTGTTACCCCATCTCTGAAGTGTACTTTTTCTTCTGGGACTCACTGTCTTCTTGCTATAGAAGAGGATTTGCAAATATTTCTTCTCGTTCTGTGTCTTACTTCCTTCTTCCCAAGCAAATAACCCTATTTCTGGGAAACACAGTCTTTTCTTTCTCCCCCTCAGACACTGAGGAAACTTTATCATACAGAGGCTTTGTTTCAAAGTCAGCCAGGTAGAGCGACCCCACCACTCTATGAATTAAGGCAGGAGGCCTGCAAGGCCAAGTCCGGCACTGGCAACTTAACAAGATCATGTCACAAAACTACAGGCATAAAATAAAGAATTAAAAAAGGGTGTGGATGTAGGTCAGTATAAAGATCCTGGGTTCAATCCTCAGAATGGCAGACAAAAAAAAAAAAATTGCCTCCGAAGTCTATAGGAGATCATTTCTGCGTTTTCAAAGTCTCTGGCCCAGATAAGCATCCTGGATCTAGTCTATAGAGTGTATAGAAGACCACAGGATAGTGTTTATACAAAGCAGGGCCCGGGGTTGGACCCTCAGCACCAAAAACTATAGAAATAAATAAATAGATAAATAAATGCTTAGAGTCTGGGTTTTGCACCAGCCAACACGTAACTGCTTCCTTGTATTTTTTTTTTTTTTTTCATTTCTTTTTTACAATGCTGCCTGTACACCGATTTACTCCACACCTTGGTCTTCTGACTGAGGACCTTATTTTGTGGTGTGAATTAGCATATTCCCCCTCTTTCATGAGTGTCAGATTTTACTGTGTCAGATTCCTTAGGCAGACAGGAGTTCTGCAGGCTAGCAAGCCCTTAGCGATGTCCTCATTATTCATTTTTATTTAATAAGAGTAGTGAATAAGTTTCCCTTCACACATTCAAACGTCTACATGGTAGAGTCGCTCTACTACCCATTTTTTCCTCCAGAGTATCTACAGTGTATCTTTCCTTCTATAAGCGCTCTTGGCCACTGACCTATACCTCCTGCCTATGGGACGTATTTTTCAGTCCTTAAATGAAGGTGAGATGGGCCTGGCGGTACTGCAGATCGAACTTAAGGCCTTCACACTGTAGGTAGAGTTTGGATCTGGAAGGCCAACCCCCAAAGGCCTCCTGTTTGAAAGATGATTCAATCATGGGGGTTACTTCATTGATTTCTTGGGCTGGGAAGAGGTGGGGCCTGGCTGGAAGGGGTGGATCACCAGGACATGACCTGGAAGGGGTGGGTCGTTGGGACTTGAATCGGAAGGATAAACACTAGCTCTTCCCTGCCTTGGGCTCTCAACTTCCTGTCTTAGCCTGTTGTGAACACCTTCCCTCCTGCTGGGTCTCCGCTAAGCTCTTTTGCCATTTCTACCAGCCCATGAATAGGCTGAGACCTTCTGAAACCATGAACTAAATTCACTTTTCGTCTCTTAAAAAGTCATAATTGGATACTCTGTCTCAGCTATGACAAAAGTCACTGACACACTGTGCTACATCCTCAGTCCATTTTCCCCCCTAGTTTTGATTTTCGAGATGGTCTCCCCAGGTTACTAATTTGCCGAGGCTGGGCTTGAACCTGTGCTTCTCCTGTCTCAACATCACAGAGCACTAGGATGACTGGTCTGCACCCCTGCTGCACCTGGCTTCTTACTATTAATTTTAAGAGTGATGATGGTAAGATTCTTTTTCCCATCAGCCTCTTGGATTACCCATGGTCCCGCATGTTCCCAGGTGACATTCCACTGGCAAGTACACACACCCACATGGGCAGAAGACCCAGTTTTGCCTCTGTCTATCATAACTGACATTCCTCAGGTTACCATTTTTTTTTTTTAAAGAAAAGCAAACACAGTGCAGTCTAGGAAGGCCTCAGGAACATGGAGGAAATCCATCGGCACTGGAATAGAAGAAGGCAAAGAGACATCTTGTACGAAAACGTGAGAGTCACACGTACCGACAGTCCAGTCCATCTCCTCGACAGCATCTCCGTAAAGGCCGTGGAAGCTTCTGTTGGAAAAGTCCTTAGAGGAGAAGAGGGCTGTATGCACGTGGATAAAGGGCAAGAACAGGAGAAATGGCTTCTCAGCGTTCCTGTATTTAAAAAAAAAAAAAAGTTTAAAAAGGTCAGATACAATAATGCATGTGTTCTGATCGGGGTCCACCTACTGTTTTTTGAAAATTCACAAAATAGCACAGTGTAACTCTCCAACGCAGCACCTTCTATTGGGAGAAAGGTCAGTCTCTGGGATGGTTCGAATCTGGAATGTTGTCCCAAAAGCTTCAGGTATGTGGCAGGGTGACCACATTGTAGCGGTTCATTGAGTTAAAGGGTTAGTGTACCGATTTCACGGGCCATCAGGAGGTAGGAGGCAGGTCTGGTCAGAAGGGGTAGATCACAGGTCGTGGCCTGGTAGGATAAATTCTCAACCCCGACTCCTTCTCAGTCTCTCTCCGCTTCCTTTCCATCAGGTCATGAGCTGCCTTCGTCCATGCTAGGTCCTTCTGCCATTCCGTGGGGCAAGGGCTTTTCTACACCAAGGCCATCCACAATCCTCTCATTCCTAGCCAGCCATGCACAGATGAAGGCCTCTCAATTTTGGGCTAAAATAAAGCTCTCCAATTTTAGGTTGCAGGTGTCTGGTATTGTGTCCCAGTGATGAGAACGGGATTAAGATGGTCTCTATGAATTGATCTATTGTGACCTCCCAGACGTCAGCAGACACAGACATTAACGGACTGAGATCTGCATCTCCCTGTAACTGGAATTAGATCATATGAGCTTCTAACCCAGACACCTGGCCCTAACTCTTACCATTAATTCTCTGTCATGAGAGCAGAGACTTTGAAGTTCAGGTGGGGACCCTAGCACGGTCATCCTGTGTGATAATTTGCACATAAGCACATCAACCAGAACCCTATCGCTGCCCTTAAGGGATCTCCAGGAACTGAAATAAAGACCTATCATCCTAGGGCTCTGGAAAGGTGAGAATCTGGGATGGTCGCAAGCTCAAACGTAGCCGGGCTACTTTGCAAGACCTTGTTTCAAAATCAAATATATAGTTTTGACAATGGTGCTTAGAGCAACTGCCTGGCTAGCGCAAGACCCTGAGCTCGATTCCCCAGCACCACAGAAGCTTGGAAGCTTGGCATGGCGGCATATACCTGAAATCCCAGTATCCAGGAGGCTGACGCAGGAGGGTTGCTATGAGTGCAAGGCCAATCTGACTAGAAGCCTGGTTCTCGGTGGCAGTCTCTGTTACAGGCAATGTACAAACTTGCTTCCCCCAGCACAAACTCTACCTCCTTCGGACAAGGGGACCAGGGTCCTAAAAACACCTTCTGTTCCTCAGAATGATACCCTTCTTCACACTTGGTCCCACACGGATATGCCGCTGGGGTCACTTGGGTCGCAGCTCCATTCGCATCTTACTTTGGGATTTCCAGTTCCAGCAAACACGTGAGGCCGCCCTCACAGCCCGTCTCCGGGGCACAGCCTACCGTGACGGCTGGGAGTACGGGATACACCCCATGGCACGCACCCAGAATGACGAACCACGATGAGGCGGGGATATGTGTGTGGCGATTCGGGCTCTGGTCCAGTGTTAACCTCAGTTATACTTCTCCCTTGCCCAAAAGTTTAAAAAATTGAAAAAAAAAATAGCACGAAGAAGAAATGTGACCATCAGAATGACTGGCAGAATCCCAAGACGAAGACACACTAAAATGACAAGCAATAGTTAACTTTCTGCATCTCATTTATTTGACTAAGTGTGCTAGGCTCAAGATTTGCCCATTTTCCTACCAGTGTGTCACGGTTATTATTTTTTGATCGAGTAGCAGTCCATCATCTCTGTGGACCACATTATCCTTATCTGTTAATGTGACGGTGGGCACATATCCCACTTCTGAGACTCAGGTATCAGGGGGTGTGCTGCTAGAAATCTGGCTACTCACGGATCGGAGGAACGTGATATCTTTGCTTAGTCAGAGTTGTACTGTTATAAGGATGGGAAGCCCACAAATATAATTCAAATAAGTTGAGCCTGGTGGCATAGGCTTGCCACCCTGGTATTTTGGGAGGCTGAGGCAGGAGAATTGCACATTTGAACCCAGCCTGGGCAACTTAGTGAGATGCTTTAAATTTTTTTTAAAAAAAACAAGGTCTGTGGATGTAGTTCAGTGAGTAGACCCTGTGTTCAATGCCCAGTGCCACAAAATACATCGATCAGTAAATAAAAACTTAAAGAGGAAAACAAAAAAATAGATGTCAGGACAAGGAATGGTAGTCAATGTACTAGATATTGTGATGGTACAGCTCGACCTGCTAATATACACAGCGAATCGATTTTTTGGTACTTACGGTAGTCAGCTTATGTGTTTGCTGTATAAATCAGACAAAGTTCTTTAATTTCTCTCACTTGAAGCTGCCTCCTGTTAACCCTATCATAAACTGTATCCAGCGAACCCCTGGAATTTCTGAGGGCTTTATTGGACCTTCTAAGCTGCCTGCTTCTGTGATCGGGATGTTCCTAGTGTCTATGATAAGGCCCCCAGGATGAAACTTCCTGCAGGACTCTAACAAGATGTTCCCTGAAACTCTGTAACTCTCTGTAATCCCAGGTTATTCTAACAACAAGATGTCCCCCGAAACTCTGTAACTCTCTGTAATCCCAGGTTATTCTAACAACAAGATGTCCCCCGAAACTCTGTAACTCTCTGTAATCCCAGGTTATTCTAACAACAAGATGTTCCCTGAAACTTTGTAACTTTCTGTAATCCCAGTTTATTCTAACAAGATGTTCTCCGAAACTTTGTAACTTTCTGTAACCCCAGGTTATGAGTTAATCTCTTGGTGAACTGTACCCAGCAAATTTCAGGAGCTGCTAGACACATTTTTGTTTCTGTATCTGAGTCCTGGGATAAGGTCAAGGCTTAACTTCTCCACGGAAGCCTATGAAAGTGCTTTGGGAAGCTGGGTCCCTGCTGCTCTCTGGAAACTCAGTCAAGAGTCCAGGGACAGCCCAGGCATCCGGACCATAATAAAGAAACGTCAACTTGCCCCATTAGAATGCGGTGGCCTCTCATTTTCACTGTATAACAATGTAAGTCCTACAACTTACTTCCTGGAATTTTTCACGGTGACATTAAAAAAAAAATTCAAGGGAAACATCCAGCTGGCTGTGAGTTCCGCACACACATTCATAGAGGTTTTTCCTTTGCTGTTTTGTTTCTGTCTGACAGGGTGCTCATCTTCAGGGTCCTACATGTGAGTTTGGGGGCCCTAGGATTCCCCTAGTGTGCCCACTGGAGTCACCGTGGGGATCAGTTCCAATGAAACCTGGAATAACCACCACTCCTTCCTGTGGCTGGACTCACTGTGGATATTATATGTATATATAACCCCAGCCATATTTACAGGGCTGATCACAAAATGTGTGTTTAAGCGAAAAAAAATTACAGTAAAAGACACATTGCTATTAACCCTCCTCAGATTACTCTGATTTCTAACACAACTATCCCATCCTTTTTTAAAAGGCCTCATCAAAAATATGGCGACTGCGCTGGTCACGTCCCTTTCGGATGGAAAGGCAGGATTGTAAGAACATGGCGTTGTGTCCTGGCACCACGACACCAGGCACTACTGTGCGACAGGTGGCCCTGCCTCAGAGTCAACACGACCGTGCAAGGTCAACAGTTTGAATCAATTCAAGACATCAAGGCAGCCAGGAAGGTGGCACTAAGGACACTCCTGAAAAAGGCCTTCCAGAACAGCTTCAGGAACAGGAACCACGTGGGGCTGACGGTGTTGGGCCAGGGGCGAAGTATTCCTGTAAACGATCACAGTACTTTTGATCACCCCTTGTATTCGTCCTGTGGTAGGTATGGCAAGTTGCCCTCGGTTGACTGGCAGCACTTGGGAGGCCACGCATGGGTTACAGACACATTGCATGCTGTTTTGTGTAAGGTACCTGAGAACTAGGAGTATGGGCTTGGGCCTGGTACTCTGCAACCAGCTCCCAGAGACCCCAAAGGGAGACCATATTGTCCCCTGGTAGCCTGGATCAAGAGTCTCGTTCAAAAAAAAAAAAAAAATATATATATATATATATATGTATTCTCCATGTTTTTCTTTATGGCTCTGAGGACTGACCCCAAGTCCTTGGCATGGAGCTACATTCCCAGCTCTTTTTTATTTTTGACATGTTCAGACAGGGTCTTGCCCAAGTGGGGTTTGAACTCGCAGTCCACCTGCCTCAGCCTCCCAGAGTGCTGAGATGACAAGCGTGCGTTACCACGCCCCATAATCCTCTTTTATTAACCAATTCTCTGGTAAGTCCATGGAATTGGAAATTGGAAACACAGAAGCATCACCTCCTGTTACTGACCAACGTCGTGATTTGATACTTTGCAGTGGTCAGCCAGGTCCTTCTCAGCCACTGTTTGTCCCTTTTCGCGGTGCTCGGGATGGAACCCAGGGCCTTCTGCATCCTAGGTAAGAGCCCCACCACCGAGCCGAACATGTGTGTATATGTCTCTGCCTGTGGCCTTTAATCCCCAACTGAACTGATTTTTCCTACTGTGAATGAAAATCGATATCGCCCCGATTCTTCTGGCTTCCATTCCTCTCTAAATTGATGAGATTTTCCCAGGATCCCTTTCTTCAAAAGCTGCTGGGACCCATGTCCCAGGGACCCATCACAGCCCCCTACAGCGGGCAGCGGGCAAGGTCAAGGCGGGGCATGTCGCCTCTGCCAAGCTGGGGCTGCAGGGGGACAGGATGGAAGGTCACATCTCCTAGTGATAAACTCATCACCTGTCACGGGCTTTATGCGAACATGCCTGAACAAACAGTGGCTGCAGAAAAAAAAAAAACTAATATAATAACAATCTCAAAACTACAGATCATACGAAATAAACAGCTGGGCCTGGGGGGCCCTGCCTGTCGTCCCAGTACTGCAGGAGGCTGAGGCAGGAGGCTCGCAAGTTAGGCCCAGCCTGGTCAACTCAGCACCTAGAGAGCCGATATCTCAAAGTCAAACACGAAAATGCGCCGAGGATGTAGCTCAGTGTGAAGGCCCTGGGCTCGATCTCTGGTACCACAAAACAACACCAAAACCAAACCTCTCTAGACGTGGTATTTTTTATTCAGAGTCTGTCTGCAAACAGACACACTGAAGAAGCAGTAGAATTTTCCTCTACTGCAGTTAACAAAAAGAATTACCAGGTCTTTGATTCTAATAAGCATCACAACAAACACACACATACACACACAAAGTATTTAATATGTTGATAACATTTAGATAAATCAAGACCTGGAGAAGAGCCCAGACACAACAAATTTTCCATAAGTCTACAATTCCAGGAAGAATACAAATTATGTCCACACTCCGGGACACTGAGGCAGGAAGATCGTAAGTTCAAGCCCAGCCCGGGCAACCTAGCAATTTAGCAGGCCTTTGTCTTGGAATCAAACCCAAAATTTAGACTAGGGATGTAGCTCGCTATAAAGGCCCCGGGCTCAATCTTCAGCATCAGGGGGAAAAACGATGTGGATGTCTTTATAATTATATTTGTTCTTAGAAATTTACCCTTCAAATCGAGAGCGTGTGCATATTTTCAGAGAAAAACAGACTTCTTTAAACTTAAGCATTTTTTCCCCCTAGCACAGAAGCCTGTTTTGGTGTATTTAGAAAGCGCCAAACTACGTGGCTTTTCACAGAGAGGAATAACCAAAGGTCGTCTTCAAGCACGAATCTCACTTTACCCACTGCCGGGAAGTCTTTTTAAAACTCGGCCTTGACCTGAACTAAAGAAAAAAAGAGACCTTTCTGTGAGTCAAAGTATCTTGCTACATTTCCAAGTTTTATTTTCCTTTCAAAATATGCCGTGTCTTGTCCATCACCATGGTGATGGAAATTCTTTGCAAGCTGGTCTTCGTGCAAGTTCAACATTTCCTGCCTGAAACGCTTGTGACCACCGCTGTGGCAGGTGGCTATGGTTTGGGACTTGGAAGGTCACCCAAAAGGCTCGAATTGGGCGGGGGATTCAATCACAGGGCTCTTAACCCATTGATTTCCTGTGCTGTTGGGAGGTGGGACCTGGTTGGAAAGGGTGCCACACTGGGACATGACGTGGAAGGGGCAGGTGACTGGGGTTGACCCGGAAGGACATATGATAGTCCCGCCCCTCCCCATGACTTCCTGTCCCACTATTCCATGAACAGCTTCTCTCTGACCAGGCCCTGTGCCATGTCCTTCTGTCCTTGCCAGCCACCCATGAATGGACTGAGACTTCCTGAAACTGTGAGGTACAATAAATCTCCCCTTCCTTAAATTATGGCTGCTGGTGTTGCACCCTAGCAATGACAGTCATTAACATGAGATTTCCGATCATTTTCCCTCAGGTTTCGGAACAAGTACATCCATTCAGAGAGATACCTTTGGGACCAGACCAAAGAACAAATTCACAAGTCAGCTCTGTTTCATGTACACCTTATACGCACAGTCTACAGGCAATTTTATGCCATATTTTTAATAATTTCATGCTTGAGTCTAAGACCCATGGTGTGGAATTTAAGTTGGGGGTGTCTCCTAGGGACAGGAAGACAACCTGTCCTCCCTCTGTTACTAGTCTAACATCTATCAATGTTTCTATATCCATTTTCTATCTACATCCATTTGCCAATATCTTCCAATCACACCTATCAGTAACAGACTAAGGCAGCCAGCGTAAGAAATCCATGTACTGATCTTGCAGGGTCATCATGGACTATGTCAGAGGTCCCTCGTGTGGAAGATACTGACGACAATGTGCACGATTACAGGGCAACCCCTCCACCAAGACCCATTCCAGCCAAGCACATTCCAGGCAGTGGCCACAGGCACTAGCTATCCACCGCGTTGACAGCCAGATACCAAAACACCATGACGGTGAAAAGGTGACCATCGTGAGAGCTGCCTACCGCTAAGAAATCTGTAGGTCGGTCCTCCCTGTAAGAGTCACACAGATTTCTTGCTCACTTAAGAGCATTAAAGATGGCCTGTCTCCTGAATTACTGCACAGAGGGTAACACATGGTGAGCTAATTACCCAGCTCTCTAATAACAGAAGCATCTCCTCAACCCAAATTTATCCCTGAAGGAAGAAATCAGGGTGAGGGACTGTGGTGTGGGTGATGACACGTGGGCCCCTTCCCCACACCGCACTTGGAAATATCCACTTACAACCCCGGTTCTCACGCCAGCTGTAAGTAAACGGACCCCATTCGCAATAGTTACAAGCCAATGAACCATCTCCGACCTGGGCCCCGTCGGTGGTCCACACCTTCACGTGTCCACCCAGCGCTACAGGAACAGGATCTCAGAGATTAAATCACACCAGCAACACAATACAAGCACAGGCTACACATGTTGCAATTCGAGATTAAATCACTTCCCTACTGCCTTTACCTTCTGCACGGAGGGGAAGCTGTGCATATAATAACACTTTTTCTTTTTGTTAATGGCAATACATCTAAATAAGGCAGCTGCCTTCCACCGAGCAATCTGGAACTCAGAAACACTTGGGTCAGTTTCGCTGTCATGGGTTTGGGGTGCCTTTGCTTCTGGCCTCCTGATCACGTGTGTATCTGTTCCTTCGCAAGCTGGCAAAGCCTGTCTACATGACTCAGGACATTTTCACTAATGAGTGAAGACACATAAACGTGTCTTCAGGTCCTTGAAGAAATGTTTTACGAACAAGACAGGGCTGCCGCTGCGGGGATCCTCTGGCGAGCTCTGGAGGTAATTCTCTCAGGACATCCTGGGTGCCCCATTCAGGGGATACGATAACACCAACAACACAGGGAGACAGTTTTACACAAGGAGGATTTTTACCTTCGCGTTTTAAACCTTAGTGTCTTTGGACGATGTACATAAAGAGCTTTTCTGCGACTGGCAGGTTGATATGCAAACGGTAATATTTTTGCTAATAGATAATAAGCATTGCTCCAGCACGGATACTAGCCATTGTTATAGTTTGTGTCTGGACTGTTCCCCCAAAACGTCATGTAATTAGAAGGCGACTGGGGTGTGGGGGCGTCGAGGGATTCATCTTTGGATTGCGTATGCTGTCAGGAGGCGGGGCTTGGTTGAGAGGCGTGGACCACGGAGGGTGTGGCCGACCGCTGAGGGTGTGGCCTGGAGGGGGCTACTCTAGTCCCCACTTCCCTCCAACCCCTCTTTTTCATCTCGCGAGGCTACAAGCAGGTGTTCCCCAGTCGCCGCCTCTGCCATGATGCAATTCCCAGGCAACCACCCATGGACTAAGACCCCTGATACGTGAGCCACAATAAAACTTTCACTCCTCAAATTCTGGATCCTGAGTGTCGAATCCTGGCAAGGAGAAAGTGACTAGAACGGTAACCTGCACAAGAATCACCTATTTCAGAAAAACAAAAAGAACTAGACAACTCTTTCACTATATAATTCAATAACAACCTCCTACTATGATGATGTGGCCAGACTATCTTAAATATTTAATTCTGGGAGAAAACTGCAGAAACTGCAGTAATTACAACACCCTGAGTAGTTTTCAATAGCAACTGTCCTAGTCACGTTCTTATTGGTGGCACTTCATACCCAACACCTACAATTTAAAGAAGTGTCCAGGCTGGGACGATGTGGTGAATGGGCATGCTGAGGACAGGGGTCAATGCACGGAGGCCGGGAACAGAGAGAGGAGGGAATAGCCAGGGACGAGAACACACTTTTCCATGTCATACCCCAGGGACCCACCTCCAACCAGGCACCGTCTCCTAACAACACAGCCCACCTGAACCCTTCCATGAATGGATGCACTTACGAGCACAGCACCACCACGATCCACTCACCTTCCACACAGAGGGGACTCCCAAGGACGCTCTAGATCTACACCCAACACTGATGATATTTAGATTTCTTTTGGTTTTCTCCATAAGCCTTACGCAGAGGAACCCAACAAAAGGCCTTTCAATCACATAAATATTTACCCCATTAAATGCCTTTTCTGTCAAACCCCAATATGTTGCCAACAATGACAGATAGTAGAAGCTGAGTGTCATCTCGTGTCCTGTCCCTCTATGGCAGACACTAAACTCCACCCTGGATGTTTCCAAGAGGTAGAGAGAGAATAATCTAAAGATGTTCCAGTGTTTCCAGAAAATTAACCTCCAGCAACTGCATTACCAACTCCAAGTCCTCACTTCTTAAAGGTCCCTTCTCCTCAACACCATCACAGTGAGAACCTCCCCTGTGTCACATGTGGAGGTCATCAACTATAACCACATCATGGCGGACACTCAGGTCATGAAAGTGCTTCTCTTGGAGCTATTTCAAAGACTCTGGAGCATCAGAGAGCTGAAGAAGTTGGACCCTGTTGATTATCTGCAGATACCATGGATAACAGGAAAAAGGTGCAGACCGCCAGGTGAGCAGGTTCCCTACACTGTGTTACAAATAAACACAGGGTGATTAGGAGAGCTATGGCCAGGGAACCACATCCACCCGTGATGGACGGGAGAGAACCCTCCCTCCACACAGGACACTGCAGGGGTGTTCCACATCTCCACATAAAGAAGGATCACGTTATTTCCACAGAGTGAATCACATCTACCTTCCTCACCCACCCAGAATCATGAAACTTTGCATACTTCAAATACATATGTTCCTGCTGGGCCTGGTAGCAGAGACCTGGGATCTCAACACTTGAGGAGGCTGTGGCAGGAGGGTCTCAGGCTCGAGTCTAGCTTGGGTAACACAGCGACTTGGGGAGACCCTGTCTCAAAATCAAAACTAAAAAAATAAAAAATAAAAATAAAAAATAAAGGCCCGGAGATGGAGCTTAGTGTGAAGGTCCTGGCTTGGGTCCTTGGTACCAAACAACCACCACCACTACATATATCTCTCGCTTTGCCTGCGGATTTTATAATGTCAAGGCATGATGGAGTTAACTGCAATCACGATTACATCTCTGTTCCCTTTTTCATCTTTGCATCACCCAAAAAAGCTGATTTTCAAAAGTCCCTGTGAAGACCAAAGAAGTCCACTCTGCAGATGGAGTTTCCACTTCTCCTTATCTACTCCTGCAGTTCTGAGAGTGGAACCCACAGCCTTGGCCTTCCTAGGCAAGAGCTCTCTCTACTCACTGAGCCTCAGTCCACTTCTCCCTCCATCTCCCTTTTTATTATTTTTTTAAGCCTATGGCCTTCACTCAGAGCTATCCTTCCTAGCCCTTCTCACGACGGCTTAGTCACTAAACTGTCTACGCTGAACTTGAAGTAGCAATCTTCCTGCCTCTGCGTCCCAGGTGCTGGTATTAGAGAGGCATGTACCAACACATGGCTTCTCTCTCTCTCTCTCTCTCTCTCTCTCTTTCTGTATACTGAAGAGCAAGCCCAAGGTATTCAGAATGAGCCATATCACACTCCTTTTCTTTTTTTTAATTTTGCAGCAGAGATTTGCTAAGTCACGGAAGTGGCCCAGGCTGGGCTCGAACTTGCGAACCTCCTGCCACAGCCTCCCAGATTACTAGGATGACTGTGCTACCAGGCCCAGCTCTTCCATTGCTCTTTGAAGTACCGTCCTCTAAGTCAGGGGTCCCCAATCCCTGGGCCATGGGCTCAGACTGGTTTGGGGCCTTGGAAGGACCCAGCTACCTGAACGGGAGGGGAGCAGCCAGGGAAGTTCTGGCGCCACCGATCAGACAGGATGCGGAGTCTTGTGGTTTGGATCTGGAGAGGCCCCCGAACGCCTCATGTGTTTGGATAACGGGGGGGGGGGGGGGGGGGGGGGGGGGGTGTGTAACTGAAGAAATGTGTGTTGCTGGGAGGTAGGGCCTGGCTGGAAGGGGCAGATGTCTGGAGTCTGACCTGAAGACAGTGTGTCAATCTGTCGAGACTGGAGGGTGCCCAGCGCAGAGCTTTCCACTGTGTTCATAGACTTGTAGGGCCAGGATATGAGGCAGCGGCACCTACCCCGAGTGCTGGGGGGCCAACTAGCAGCTTGAACTAAGTAAAGGAAGGAAGAAGATACACTGTCATGGCCTCTTGCTGGGAAAGAAGCTCTAGCCCCGCCTGAGTGTCCACATGCGGATACAACCTCTGCTCCTGCCTCCCTTAGCTTCTGTCTGCAATGCTGTAAGCAACTCTGCCATGGGCTGCCACCCTTGCCGGCTGTGTGAGACCATTGGACACTGAGCTAAGTAAATCTTTCCTCCCTTCAGTTGGGGATATCACATATGCTATCACACCAACGAGTAAGCAACGAAAACAGAGTTTCCCCCTCCTCCTTCCCGAAGTCCAGGGAAAACCGTCTTCAACTACACCAGTCCCTGGCGTCAAACAGGGAGGGGACCACTGATCTAAGTTACAAACAGCACACACCAAAATGTTTTTCTCTTCGCTTGTTTTGAAGACCAAAAAGCCATTACATACTGAGCCTATGGAAGCGTATGTTTGGTTTCTGTGATCCTTGATGACCCACTAGAGCAGGAAAGGCCTGTGAAACAAGCAAGGTGGCTTCTTGGTAGGACTTTGAGTCTCTGACTTCATCAATGAATTGATCTCTTAGTAAGCTGATAGCTGAATGGCCTTATTAGGAGGTGGGGTCCAACTTCAGGGAGCTCGACTCTGGAGGCCTGGTTTTCCTGAAGGGCGCCTTCAGTCCGAGGTCTCTTCCTCCATGGATGTCTGCCTTCTCTCCCCTCTTCCTGGTTGCCATCCAATGAGTGCCTTTCCTCTACTATGCCCATCTGCTACGATGACCCTACCTTACCACACCAGGCCCTTCCCTCATGATGACCTTCCCTTACCACAGCAGGCCCTTCTGCCATGATATCCCTGCCTTACACCACAGACCTAAATGCAAACACACAGTCAGCTGTGAATGGAGGCTTCTGAAACCATGGGCCTAAGTGAGGCTTTCCTCCTCTCAGAGAATCTGCTCAGGTATTCTGTGACAGTGACAGCGACTGCCTAACACAGCATTTACATATCATAGACTATTGATACAATGCAGATACAGGAGCCAGAGGAATGGTTCAGTGGTTAAAGCCCTTGCCTAGCAAGCACTAAATCAAGTGCTAAGTACCCGAGTTTGATTCCCCAGCACCACACAGGCCAGGTGTGGTGGCGTACGCCTGTAATCCCAGCGCTCAGAAGGCTGAGAGAGGACCACCTTGAGTGCAAGGCCAGTCTGTCCTGGACTCCACAGTGAGTTCAGGACCAGTAGAGAGAGAGAGAAAGAGAGAGAGAGGGAGAGAGAGATAGAGAGAGAGAGAGAGAGAGAGACAGAGAGATGTGCTTATATTACTCAAATTTTTTGTTCATTTCTACACTAATAGCCATTTGTTAATTGTAATCCCCCCAAAAGTATGGACCAAATGAGATCTATGTGCTAGGCCTGGTGGCACTGGCAGTCACGTCATTCCAACACACTAGAAAGCTGAAGGCTGGGGCAAGAGAATCCTAAGTTTGAGCCCAACAAATTGCAACGTAGCAATTTAGCAAGACTCTGTCTTAAAATCAAAACCAAAAAAACCCAAAGAAGGGCTGACGATATAGATCAGCATGAAGGCCGTGCGTTCCACCACAGTCACCAGCACCAGACAACAACAACAAACAGAGCCAGGTGACAACACAGCCCAAAGCGACACCTCTCTCCAGCCTGCTGCCTCCCACACCTTTTTGGTTCAAACGCCCATTCACCTGGAATGTCGTGGACCTTTCCCCACTGCCCACCTTTCCCTCTTGCGTACCCCCCGCCCCTAGGACAACCTCTGGATCCTACACCCAACAAGCGTCACTGACCATGGTGACACAGACCCTCCGTCACCAGCGGACCTCTTAGGGGAACGGGCTTGTCGTTTCCCATGTACCTGCCCAAACTGCTCATTATGGAGTGGGTAAAGTCAAACCAGTTCTCCCACCTTCCTATGGAAACACATTAATTCTTTATCCTCGTGGAGGAGAAACCCAAAATATGCACAATAGCAGGAAAATAAAGGAGAGATGGTAGAAAACAGGGAGGAGGAGTTCAAGGAGCTGGGAAGAGGTCTGGGGAGGTGGGTGGAGAGAGAAGGGAGGGCCTGGGGAGGCAGAACCGACAAAGGTGCGATACATCCATGCACCAATCACCAGGATAAATGTCATCACTAGACATCACAAACACGTGTTATAAAACAGAATAGCTACGAAGAGAAAGGAATTTTTTTTTTTTTTTTTTTTTTTGTACTGGAATTGAACTCAGGGCCTTCATCCTTAGCCACATCCCCAGCTTCTTCTTATAGTTTGAGACAAGGACTAAGTCACTAGGGTTGCCCATTCTGGGCTCAAACTTGAGATCCTCTGGATTCGAACATGAGCTCCTCCTACCTCAGCCTTCCTCTGTAGCTTGGACTACCAGCCCTGGCTAAAAAAAAAATAAAAAAGAAATCTGTACCAAGGGCAGCTTTTGGAGGAAAGGTGGTACTCACCGTCGTATGAACCGAGTGGCCTCCAGCGTCAGCCTCTGGGTGAGGTTGTCGTAGGACAGAGGCTGCTGGCTGATCTCGTAGTTCCTCATGAGGAAGCAGTTCAGGGGCCGGAAGTAATGCAGGAAGCAGAGGAAGAGGACGAGGATGAGGGCTGCCAACAGCACAAGGCTGAAGAAGACGCAGTAGGGCACAGGCACCAGCCCCAGGAAGCGGAGCAGGGCCAGCGTGAACATGGTGACCCCGATGACCTGCAGGGGGCAGAAGACCAGCCACCTGGTCGCGGTGCTGAACACGGTCCCTTCCCCTGGTTTGCAGTCCCTCAGGTTGGTGGTTGGGAGCCCGTAGAAGTAATCGAAGCCATGGCGCAAAGGGTGGTGACAAAAGTCAGTTTTGTTGTGGCAGTTCAACCCGAGGTGCCATTTCCCTGGGGAGACAAACGGTGACCCCTTCAGTCCCGACAGCTGGCCCTTACCAGAGCCCCAACCTTCTAACCCCTCTCATGGGAAAGTGCGCTCTTCCTGCCTATTCCACGAGTCAGGACTCCCACTCAGAGAAAGCTATCTGTTTTCACCCCTTCTTGCACAAACACTAACGTATGAGCTGTCACTCTGCCAGGGAAGATGGCCAAATTTAACAATTCAAAAAAACCAAAAGCCTGACACAAACTAAACCAACCCAGAATCAAAACAAAAACGCATAGTACAACACTACCTAACATCTTTAACGGTCACCAATCAAAATTGCATAGGAAACCTTCCTTCCTTATTTATTTATTTATTTTTGAGATTGGGTCTCACTCTGTGGTCCAGGGTAGTCCAGGCTGGTCCTGAACTCACTTCACAGCCCAGGCTGGCCTTGGACTCAAGGCAATCCTCCTGTCTCAGCCTCCCGAGTGCTGGGATTAGAGGCGTGCGCCACCACGCCCAGCTTATGTGGTGCTGGGGAATCGAACTCGGGTACTTAGCACTTGCTAGGCAAGCGCTTTAACCGCTGAGCCATTCCTCCAGCCCTTCCTTTGTTTTTTCTTGAGACATATCCTTAAGGTGAATGTTCTACAGCAAAGTGCGTTTTCTTCCTGGAAATTTCCTCAGAATCCTACACCTTGGGTAATGAAAAATCATACGGAGTCACTCAGCAACTACCTTAAACACCTCTGAAGGTTTCCTATAAAATGTTAACTGGACCAGTCAACCAATGAGTGCCCCACCAAAGTGTGGGTGAAAAATGGATGGTCTTATAACAAGATAGCAGAAGAGGTTGGGCCCTGTGGCACAGGCCTGTCATTCATCCTCTATTCTGGGAGGCTGAGGCAGGAGGACTGCACGTTTGAAAGTCTGAAGCCAACTTGGGCCACTTGGCAACTTAATGCGACCCTGTGCACTGTGAGGGTCCTGGGCTCGATCCCCATTACCACAAAATAAATGCATGAAACTAATGAATAAAAAGATGTAGGAAGAGAACAACTTAGGTTCCAGTACTATTTTCCAGGAGTCATCTCAGGACTGACAGAGAACAAGTTGGTGAGCAAACAGGAAGAAGGCCTCATTCCTACCAGTGGGATAAAAATCGGTAAGAAATGTCAATGGAAATCTCAGCCCTGATCAATCTGGCACAGTTCGCTACAGTTTGAATTTTCACTATCCCCATGAGGCCTGTGTATTGAAAGATTAGGCCCCAGCCTGCCACTACTGCAAGATGGTGGAAGTGTTAAGAGGCGGGGCTTAATGGGAGGAAGTGAAGTCACTGGGGGGCATGTCTCTGATGGAAATACTAGAACCCTGGCCATGGTGTGCTGTTGGGATATAGTGGAGCTGTTAGGAAGTGGGGCCTGGTGGGAGCAAGTGAGGCCCTTGAAGAGACTACTGGGTCACAGCTACTTCCTTTTGTGGTCTACTACTTCCTGGCCATGAGGTGAACAAATTTCCTTTATACACCCACCCACCCACTACAATGTGTCCCCAGATGCTCAGTGCAATGGGGCCAACCAATCACATGGTGAGACTCCTAAAATTGTGAGCCTAAGAAAACCTATTCTCTTCTGAAGTTGATATAGTTGTCATAATGACAGCAATCTAACACACAGTTTTAATACTGAAAAAATGAAAAAGTTTATCAACAGGTAGTCATAAACAAGTAGTTTGGGAAGCTGTTTGTATATTCTGGTTGTCTATCTGGGTATTTACATACCTAAGCATTTATTTACCTATTTATCTGTTATCTGTCTGTCTATTTATTTATGTACCATCCAGCTAATAATTTGTCTGCTCTCTCTTGATTTTACCTTAATTATCTTTCTATATCTATCATCTAATACATCCATGCATCATTCATCCATCTACCTATCTGCCTATCTGTCCGTAGACTCATCTACCATGTAACTATTAGTTAATATGCCCATCTATCCATTCACCTCTCTCCACCCATCCATCCACTCAACTACCTGTCTCTCTTTGTCTACCTATCATCTACTATCTATCATGTCTCTATTAGTTAATATGGCCATCGATTCATTCACTTACCTCTCTATCCATCCATAACTCAACCCTCTACCTACCTACCTACCTAGCTACCTACCTACCTATCATCTAATATGTCCAACAACCTACCTATGTGCCCATCCATCCCCACACTCATCCATCCATTGTATCTGTCACCTGCCCTACCTGGGATTTGTGTCATCCACCTCTCCATCCGTCACTGTCATTCTCATATCTATATGTACCTCATATTTATTCACCTATCAGGTATTCTGTCCCAAGTGCTTTCATTAATCTATCTATTCCTCCTTTCCTGTGTCTGCCTACTCATATAACATTTTCTCTCCCTTTTCTTCCCTCTTTCATTTATCCCATTTCTATCTTAATAATTCACCCATCTAACCATTTATTTCCACTTACCTACCATGTATGTAGTCAACCTATGACCTCTCTGCCTCAACCATCCATCCACCCTATCATCTCTCCCCAATCTAGATTTATCTATCATCTATTTATTAACCTTTTCATTCACTTCATTCATCCACCCTTTCATCTATCCTATATCATACACACACACACACACACACACGCATGCACACACATGCACGCACGCATGTGCGCATGAGATAAATATGTCTATATGCAAACAGGCTTCATCTAGGGTGGAGAGCATGCCAGGCACATTCAAATATGTGGAAAGAGGACTGCCAACCACACCACTCCTCATGCAGCTCCGTCTCCTTGACCCTGGCGACCCTGCCCCAGCTCCTTCCTGCTCCCTCAGCTGCCAGGTATACCTATCAGTGCCGTCGAGTAGCCCTGACTCTTCAGAAGCTTGGTGAATGTCACCTCACTGGTGGGAAGTCCTCCCGAGGAAGCTGTGAAGATGTAGACTCCCACCTTCGCCTGGGCTGCCATTCCTGGAGCAGAAACAAAACCACCTTGAAGAACCAGGAAAAACTCACAGAGGATGAGGCAGGAGGATCTCAAGTTTGAGCCCAGCTCAAGCAACTTAGTGAGTCCCTGTCTCAGAAAAAGTTAAAACTGAAAAATGGCCTGGGGATGCAGCTCTGTGAAAAGGCCCAGGTCTCCACCCCCAGTACCACACACATACAGAACCAGAAGAACCCCGGAGCAGGGAAGCCACCCCCGTGAGCAGGACGGCCACCACTGTGCTGCAGCCAGCAAGTTACCTGTGCGGATGGGGTAGCGGCCTGTCAAGAAGGCCGCCCTGCTTGGGGTGCACAGGGGCGAGGCTGCCAGGTGCTGTGTGAGCTTCACTCCCCCAGTGGCCAACTGGTCTATGTTGGGGGTCCTGGAAAGAAAGAAACATGCGTTTTGTGATGAGCTTCATGTGGAAGCTGTGCACACAGCCTCTCCCACACAGAGAACTAAGATTCAGCGTGGACAGAAACTGCTTCCCTGAGTCTCTGAGCTCCTGGGTCCCCCTGCAATGCGTCATAAGAAAGGAATCTGCTCTAGTATCAGTGAGCTACAGTGAGCCAGGTGGGTGAGGGTCAAGTGAAAGCCACATTTCCCACCGCCCCACCTACGTGTTCTCGCCCAGCTCCTCAGAGCCTCCACAGAGTCAGTCTAACTCATCTCTCCTCTTGGTCTTTACATATTAAGTGTCCCCCCCCCCCCCCACGTCTCCTGTGTGTGAAAAGTGGCTGGATCACAGGCCCACTGTCTTCATCAGGAGATTTGACCATGGATGACTTTCTGTGCTGTGAGGAAGTGAGACCTGGCTGAGGGTGGGTCGCAAGGGATGTGACCTGGAAGGTGGCACTTACCGTTTGGTTCTCTGCTTCCTGGCTGCCTCGGGGTGGCCAGCCTTCTTCCCCTACACCTTTGTGCTGTGACTTTCCCACCCTGGAGATAGATGACCACATACACTGAGACCTCTGAAAACGTCCTTGTCTGCCCCTGGGATGGTTTAGATCTGAAATTTCCCCCACAAGTGTCCCATATGTGGGAGAGCTGGATCGTGGGGGCGCTGTGCTCATCTGTGGATCCATGAACTCATGGCTGACCATGCAGCCAGAAGGCGGTGGCTGAGTGAAGGTAGGTCACTGGGGCCGTGACCCAGAAGGTGTGCTCTTGTCCCCCGTTGTTCCTGTGTGTCTCTGTGTCCTAGGTACCATAGGTAAGCAGCCAGGATGTACACAGTGAGGGGAGGAGCAGGGGATAAGCTCCACCCCTCCACCACACCCTTCCATAGGCAGCTTCTTGCTTTGGAGCCTATTGAGCATGGATGAACAGAAACCTCTAAAAACGTGAGCCTGTGTCTACTCTGTTATGCTTTTGACCTAGAATGTCTCCTAAAGTCTCCCTGTGTTTGGAAGGTGACTGGATCATGGGAGAGCGCAGTGTACCCAAGGACGTAAATGAACGCCTGCTTGCCAGAGTCCTATTTGTCACGGTGCCTGTAAGAAGCCATGTATGTGCCCTGTATGGAGGAGGGAAGTATCAGTGGTCCTCAGTGCCCCCGTTGGGTCCCCTTAGCATTTATCATCATTAGGGATCATTGCCCTCAACCACGGCATCGATGGGACAGCTGCATTTCCAGACCTGATTGTCTTGTTTCCGTAGCAACCTAGATCTCCCACGCCCAGGTCATCTGCCATCAACAGGATTATGTTTGGCCTGGATGCTCGGCGGCTCTCGGCTTCCCACAGGAACACCAGCAGGAAGAAGGCAACCCTCATCTTCCTGTAGGGGGAAGAGAGACAGAAAGGGAGGAACTTGAAGGGTGCTTGTGTCCATGGACGGCCAGGCTGCCTGCTTTATTTAGATCATCCTCTGTCTTTGCACCAGTTTCAAAAGAAATGAGTCTTACGTCCTTGCTCCAGGCAATATGGGCTCAGAAAACATGGAGGCCTACAAAAACACTAGGAGGAAGAACAGCGTCCTCTTGCATGCGTGTTTTCTGAGTACACAGTTCCTTCCCAGTAGCTTAGCCATGACCTCTCCTTTGCAGCCAGCCCCCACTAAAAAGGACCTTCTGTGTCGAAAAATAACAACCGCATCGCTTCCCACTGTCACTGCACTCCAGCTCCTTGGTGAGCTGAACATTTGCTTTCTGAGCCCTGGAAAAAACAGTGTGTCGTGAAGAACAAACCCACAATGTCCCAGGCTTTCTAAAACAAACAACGAGTTTCAGCTGAGAAGATAGTTTTTTCTTAAAAATAGGGAAATCTCTCAAAATTCGATTTCAGCAGGGCCCGGTGCTGTTGGCCCCTCATCCCGGCACTCTGGGAATGTGAAGCAGAAGGACCGCGAGTTCGAGCCCAGCCTGGGTTACCCAGCAACTTAGTGTCATGCTGTCTCAAGATGAAAAAAAATACGGGCTGGGATGAGGCTCAGTGTGAAGACCCTGGACTTGATCCCCTGAGTACTATTAGAAAAAAAATCTGACAATGCATGTTAGTAGCTCTGTGTGCTGGCTTTTTCCTATGACTCATCTGTGCATGTCTCACACATGCCCACTGGCATTTCAGTGCTTGCCACATCTAATGGTCTCCTGCCAGAAACCTAAAATATAAGAGCAAGAGAGAGGATGAGAGCGAATCAAAGAGGGACCTGGAGCTCACGGAGTTGCTGGGTTGGGGATCTGGGGTTGGGGGGACATGGGAGGTGGACAGGAAGGATCAAGACGCGATCCATCTACGTAGCGGTTCCCCCAGGCTAATGCCATTACGATGTGTCATAAATATGTATTACCTGGGAAAAAAAAAGAAAGAAAGGAAAAAAATGCTTCCACTCTTCTAGCAACCCATCTAAAAGGCCATCTTGTGTGGAAACCGTCAAACCCCAATCCGCCGATCCAATTCGGAAAATCTCAGACATGAGCCATGCATTCATTTCAAAGAACTTTCATTACCACATGTGGTTACATCAACAGCACCCTGTTTTATTGTTTCTCTTCATAACTGGCTGCATCAAATAGGTGTGTATGCAGAGAGGAGAGAAATCATGGTGTCTATATGTGGGGGAGAGTGGTACCCACAATTCGGGCTTTCACTGGAGGTCTTGGGATGGATACCCTGTTAGAATCGGGCGATGAGGGTATTGGACAAACAAACGAAGGCCAGCAGAGACATGAGGATAGTGGGGTGACGACTGTTGGCAAAGCCCGAGAAGGCAGGCTCGTAAATGACGGAGGTGTGGCCTCATTCACCACCATGCATGGCACCTGGCAGCACTGTGTGACTCTGGCCTCTGCCCCGAAGTCCACATGACTAGGAAAAGTCAATGAGGTCCCTTCTCAGTGCCTGGAGGCCGCCACACCAGCTCAGGTGAACATACTGAGGAAGGAGGAGTTCCCGAATGACTGCAGACACTGAGCAGGAAAGACAGGATGGCTGTGTCTGAAGTTGGGGGGACGGGTGGACGTTGAGGGGCATTCATGAGATTGGTCTTATACTGCAATGCAATTTATTAAAGGAAAATGTAAAATCTTGTTACGGTTTGGATCCGGAATGTCCCCCCAATGCCTCATATATATGCACGTTGTCTATGGATTATCTATGGATTTCAAGTCCTACTGGGAGGTGGGGCCTGGCTGGATGCGGGGGGTTGCTGGTCCCTCGGCGAATTACTGGGTGCATAGCAGAGTACTGGCCACGTGGCCTGGAAGGATGTGTTCTCCCACCAGCTTCTGTTCTGCCCTGATCCCTCCTCTTGCCATGCTATGAGCAGCTGTTCTGTGCCAGAACCTTCCCACCATGGCCAGCTGCCCATGAATGGCCCGAGACCTCCTGAAACTGGGAGCTACAATAAACCTTTCCTCCTTTAAGTTGTGGGTGTCGAGTATTTTTGTCTCAGGGATGAAAAAGTAAGACATTCGTATATTTTTCAAGCATGCCCATATGGGTAATTTAAAGCCACCATCACTGCCATCCTTTGGAGGAAAGCAACAGTCCTGGATCAGTGTGAAAGTAGGTGCCTAGTTCGGCCACTGCCCCATCCCTCCAACAGGGAGCCCTCCTGGGCACTGCAGCACCCACGCCCTGGTGTCTACCTTGATGACAACGTCACTGCAACAGCTACAGGTGGCTGGCATCTGCTCGCCTTTAACACTGAGACTCAGGAAGTGGGTTCCAAGGCTTCCAAGCATGCTGGCAGCACTGCAGCGCCAGTCCAGTGGGATCACGCGGAAGGCTCAGCTAAGAGCTTCCAATGCCAGGGCCGGTGGGCCTTTCCCCATGGGCTTATTTCTGCACTAAGGAGCCCCTTCATCTCTGAGAATGCAGGACCTCCGGGCTGCTGCCAGGATCAAAGCTTTTCTGAGTGAGTGTACGTATGAGGTAGTGAGCACCAAGCTGAAGGCCTTCGCACTGAGCTCCACCCCCAGCTCATTTTTACTAATGATTTGGATACAAGCTCTCTCTAAATCACTTAATTGCTCAGGCTGGGCTCCAATTGGCCACCCTCCTGCCTCAGCCTCCCCAGAGCTTAAGATCTGAGCATTTTGAGGGTGTATCAGTGTCTCCCTGGCTTAAGATTACAGTCCCTGCAAATTCCTCTCAAGGTTTCCCTTGCCTATTAAATGATACAACTGTTCCCAAAGGCCACACACCATGCGCCTGGCTCCTGCTGTCACCAGAAGCCACCATGCGGCCAAGGCTATCTGTCCAGGGGACCCCATGGCCCCCATTCATCCTGAAGTGGAGTATTTTTTGTTCCTGCAAACTTCCCTGGCCTCTCTCATGGAGAATTTATGACCCCTTCGTGCTGAAGCCTTGGTCAACTGCCTTGTGCCCTCCCCACCCCCATGGATCTTGGGAGTAAATAAATATCTGCTAAATGGTTTCATCGAGCCTCTGTAAAGCAGCCTGTACATGCCGATTAGACAGCTAGGATAACGAGTTATATTTCAGGCCCTGGGTCACTCATGGAAGCCTATTTCTTAACATCCACACCATTGGCATTTGAGATAAATGATTCACGCCACGGGTGGCTGTCCTGGCCTCCACCCACTAGATGTCAGCAGCACATGGGCTCTTAGGTAAGCTAGCCAAAGATGTCTCTCGATTCTATGACTACCCAGGAAGGGGCCAAGGCGCCCCTCTGCAGAGCACTGCGCCATTACTGGAAAAGAGATACCTGGCCTGAAAGACCAGATGCCCAGCACCGACAGAGTCTCCCTGCTGCCCACATTTACCTCTTAGTTGCAAGACAAGCATCCTTCCTCAAGAAAGCTTAAAGTAAGTGTGGTGTAGCCTGACATGTTGAGGAAGATGAAGTTTTCTTCCATGTGCAAGGGAGGGTGCTTCTACGCACCACACCATAAAATACAACAGAAGTAGAACATAAAATAGTTGTCCTCTAAAAATAAATAAATGGATCAAACAAGGTAAATGTGGGACCCTTCATGATGAAAGCCTTGGAATTACTTCCATCACACACAACTGTGGGTAGTGTGAGGACCTGCCTCTCTCTCTCTCTCTCTCTCTCTCTCTCTCTCTCTCTCTCTCTCTCTCTCTGTCTCTTAGAAGACGCCTCACCGCGGGTGAATTTCTGCTGTCCCTATTAACACAGATTCTTAAACGTTACGTGTCAACATTGTGTCATGGTGACAGAACATGCAACAGCTTTAAAGAGAGAAAGATTTCCTCTGGTTTGTGGTTTCAATCCATGGTTGGCTGTGTTCAGTCCTGTGACAAGGCAGAACTAGGACAGTGCCAGCCATGGAGGAGGGGAGCTGCTTACCTCACGGTAGCCAGAAGTGGGGGCAGCTAGAGAGGAAAGGGCCAGGGAACAAGGCAGGTTCCCCGAGTCGCAGCCTCATATTCTAGTCCCTTCAACTCGACCTTACGTCTCCACGTGCTATCATGTCCCAAAGGGCCATCAAATCGCAAATCCACGCACAACCTAAGGGATCACACATGCACTTGATGAATGCAGGGTGCCCACAGTCCCCTGTCCTTATGACAGCTCCACCTCCGAACCTGCAAGGCTCTGGGGCACATCTCCCATCACAACCGCAGCATCCTGTGGCTTTCCGTATCTGAGTACGACAAAGGGCTTTGCTTGCTTGCTGGTTGGATGCTGAATGACTTTGCGTTAGTTGCTCACCGGAATCCACAGATGTGATTTATTTATACTCAACTTCAAAAACAGAGGGGTCGGTTTCCATAGGGGAAGAAGAAATGGTACTTCTAGACGACACAACCTCATTAAACACCATTAACTATTCCTGCACTATTACTCTACACGACAACCTCGTGGCTTATTTACAACTTAGGTCGTTTGTTTCACACACATGGCACACAAAGCCTGGAATGAAATAACTTAGTCACTGGCTTAGGTACGTAATCTCTGCTCACTCAAAAGAGCTAAGAACAGCTCAGCACTTAGAGCACTTGCCTAGGTCGCGCAAGGCTGTGGGGTTCCAACACCCAGCACCACATAAAAAGTTAGCCAGGTGTGGTGGCCCATGCCTGTACTCCCTGTGCTATAGTTTGGCTCTTGAGTGCCCCCCCCCCCCGCCCCCGAGCCTCATGTATTTGGAATTGTGTGTTACTGGGAGGCAGAGCTTGGCTGAAGCTCCCAGGTTGAGCTGTCAGGTATTACTGCTATTGATTTGTGACCAGGAAATAAGGGAGGGCCACCCCCGGTTGTGATAGACCCAACCGGCTGCTTCAAATAATTCAAAACAGGAAGAAGAAACAATGTTACAGCTTCTTCCTGGTACAACTTCCTGCCTTCCCTGGCTTCACCTGGTTTTTGTCTGCAATGGGGTGAGCAACTCTCGAGCCTCTAGCGTGCGTGTACTTTCACTGTTTTGGGTTGCCCATGAGCAGACTAAGTGAAACCTCCTGGAGCTGTGAACTAACTAAATCTTTCCTCCATTAAAATGTGGATGTCCGGTACTCTGTCATAGCAACGAGCTAAGCAGCTAAGACCCTCAGCACTGGAGAGGCTGAGGCAGGAGGACTAGCATGAGTTTGACGCCAGCCTGGGTAACATAGTGATTTCAGGACCAGTGTGCACCTACAGAGCAAGACCCTGTCTGAAAAAGAAAGACCACTTTTTAGTTTACAGGTACAGATTTCTGAGAAAGCACTATGCAATGCACAGTGGACATGATTTTAGTTTTTTAAATGAATATTTAATAATTGTGCGTATTCATGTAACAATCAGACCAGAACAACTTGGGTAAGTGGCAGCTTTAGCACTGACCGCTCCCCTGAGAACATATGAACTGTCTTTTGAAATATACAACTCTCTCTCTGTGTGTGTGTGTGTGTGTGTGTGTGTGTGTGTGTGTGTGTATCTGCAGATTAGAGAGCGAAACAAGGGCCATCACACTGAACTACATCCCTAACCCACTTTTTATTTCTGATTTTGAGACGGGATCTCACTAAGTCACCAAGTTGCTGCTCCAGCTGGGCTTGAAATGGCAATCCTCCAGCCTCAGCCTCCTAGAGTGCTGGGATGACAGGTCTGTGTCACCGGGCCTGGCTCAGTACTGCCAAATCCAGTTCCGTGTCGGGGGCTAAAGCTGGAAGGAACAGACCCGGGCAGTCTCGAGATCCAAGGAGACAAAGAAGCTGGGTTGAGGGGCCCAGGCCTGTCATTCTGGCACTCGGAGGACTGCAGGTTCAAGCCAGCCTGACCCTGACTCATAAAGGACTGAGGATGGAGTTCACAGTAACTTAATGAGGCCTCGGGGATACAGTTCCATGCAAAGGCCACTGCCCAGTAGCACAGACACACAATCAGCCAGCGATGCTCTCATCAGATCGAACAAATAAAGGAATCTACAAGGAACTGTTTGATGTAGAAAGTCCTCACTAACTGGGGCTCTGGTGCCTGTGTGGTCAGAGAAGGAGAGGGTGTTGTCAGCACCTCTTTTCAGGATCATTCTTGGCCCTGGCCAACTGAGCCAAGATCTCTCCTACAGAAACCTCCCCCACTCCTGTGGACACTCTTGGGCTTCTCCTTGTCTCCATTCTCCCTGGGTCCAGTTTCTCCTGTGTGTCCTGCTCAGCCTGCCCAATGGTCTCTCCTGCACTGGAAGTGTGACCCTGTGTTTTCTTCTTGGGGTCCCTGGAAATAACCTCGCAGGAGGGGCACGGAAGGGGGGGGGTTGGGAGGAGGAAGAGGAATCTCCCTAGTTCTTTCCAAGAAGGTTGCTCCTTCAGCATGCCATCGGAAGAAGACACACGAGCAAAGATTTCTATTCACAGAGCCGGGGCGCGAGAGCGGGTCATGAGGGATGCCTTGGTCCCGGAGTCACAGAGCAGGAATAAACTCCTCAGGACAGACAGACAGGGAGAGGGACAGCTAGTGTGCAGTGTCAGGTTACTAGGGTGTGGGTTCAGGTTAAGCCTTAAGGGCAAATGTTCTCGATGGCAGTCTCATTAGGCCAGGCATCCCAGCAATCTGGAAGGCTGAGGCAGGAGGACTCTGTCCACTCTGATAATGTGTGAAACTGTCTAAAATTTTTTTTTTTTAAAGGGCTGGGGTGGGGGGCTGGAGGAATGGCTTAGCAGTTAAAGCACGTGCCTATCGAGCGCTGAGTCAAGCGCTGAGTCAATGTCTGAGCATGTGAGTTCGATTCCCCAGCACCACATAAAGTCAGGGGATGGTGGCGCATGCCCGCAATCCCATCATCACTCAGGAGGCTGAGACAGGAGGAATGCCCTGAGTCCAAGGCCAGCCTGGGCTCCTTAGTGAGTCTCTCAAAAGAAAAAGAAGGAAGAAAGAAAGACAGAGAGAAAGAAAGAAAGACAGGGCCGGGGACACAGCTCAGTGTAAGAATTCTGAGTTTAATCCCCGGTACCAAAGGGGGAAAAAGGTCGAAGGAGAAAGAAAACATTTCTTTTGGAACAAGGACTCAGAGCATCTATCAGGAATGAACTCATTTATCACTCTGCTCAGTGACCCCATGCAAAATGAACGTGCTTCCCGATGGAAAATTGAAAACACCAGAAGACGACAGGGGTACTTAGGGGAGCCCAAAGGGAAAACAGATTAAATAGGACACAAGGCAGGTACAATGTGAGTTTGAAAAAAATTTCATCCAAAATCCAGCTATTCAGTAACCGACACTGGACTAGGATGATCTGATTGCATGCAAAAAAAATCACTGCTTTTCTTTTCTTTTCTGGTTCTTTTTTTTTTGAGTGGGCTGAACTCAGGGCCTTTTCTCTGGGCCACATGCCTAGCCCATTAGTTTACTTTCATTTTAAGACAAAGTATGAAGATCCTGCGCCAATATGGCGCCCTGGATCTGGAAGCGGAGATAGGGCCAGGGAAGGTCCGGGAGTGGCGAAACTCAAACGTTTATTGATATTTGCCCAGAAGCAATGGAGAGACAGTGTGGGCATCAGGCACTGCGGCGGTGGTTGGACTCACACCCAGACAGTCCCTGTGGGTGCTCCGTGGAGGTTGGGTGTTGGGCTGGGGTGTCTACACAACAGCTCTCACTCCACAAGGAAGACAGCACCCAGACAAAGGTGGGGGGAGCAGGCAGGGAAGGGAAACTGAGTCCACCCGGAAGGAACACAGTCAGTAAGTAAGGTGGCATCCACAGTTCACTTTTCGGTTTCTATTGGCACAAAGGGTCCTGCTAAGTGGCCCAAGCTGGGCTGGAAACTTGTGATCGACCTGCCTCAGCTGCCCAGAGTGCTGGAACCACAGGCCTGGGCTACCAGGCCCCATAACACGATGGCACTCGTCATCCCTGCAGCTATCATTAGCTTACGAGGGGAAAACGAAGACAGGACATGCAGTTGCGCTCGAGTTGTGGACTGTCCTCTGCTGACCAAGATGCTACCACAGCAGGACCCATTATATACAACTACGCTTGTGTGGAGAGACAGTACTATTTTTTTTTCTTTTCTAGAATGAAAGGCTTGGTGCAGATATAGACCTTTTTTCCTTTCTAACGCTACACCTGCAAGGACAAAAGCCCATTAGTAATTTCAATGCCTCCAGGCAGGATGGGTGGTGCGGGCCTGTCACTTGACCATCCTGGGAGGCTGAGAAAGGAGGATTTCAAGTTCAAGCCCAGCTTGGGCAACTTAAGAGTCTTGCCTCAAAATCAAAACTAAAAACTGACCTGGGGATGGAGTTAGAGTTCCCTTACCTGGATTTCCAGCACTCTCCACACACCACACACACAGAAAAATAATTATACCACCTATACACATCTCTGAATCACCAAGGATTTTGGTTAGCCCCGTGTGCCACTGTACCATTAATTATACCTCCGAATGTGCTTAAGGTAGTTATTATGAGGCGTGGGATGAGAGGCGCGATCTTGCTCAATTAAGAGGTTGTACAAACTTAAATTTGTTAACAGCCACTTAAAACCCCCCTGCACACAAATTATCATCATCTGAGGTAATCGGACCCTGTTCGTTTCCCGCTGCAATCCTACCTAAGAAGAAATTATTTATAAAGATGTTTCCAACTATTAAAACAGTTAGCTGATATCCAAGTACTTAAAAATTAAAAGAAAGTGCCCTCTCCAAAATATTAAGAGAATGCTACATTCATTTCCAAAAATCGGCATCATTCCCCTTGTAAAAAATTAATTTTTTTCCGAATCCTCCTTAATTGGGAGCAAGAGCAGCGAGAAACTTTATTTATTTATTTATTTTACTTTCAGAAAGTAGTCACTCCTAAAATGAAATTATTAGAAAAAAAGAGACAAAAGAACACTTTCATAACCAGAGATGTGATTATATGAAATTTGTTCATTAAAAGAAAATGAACACAGTGCTTACATAAGGGAAACTTTACCACAGCACAAAGCACATATCTGGTTATTTCTCACATAGGAAAAAAAAAAAAAAAGCCTCACAGAAAGAGAGAAAACCCTGCAAGAGAAGGCATATTTTTAAGAAGAAACATGGTCAATTCAAACAAGTTTTAATAAATGAAATTTGACTTACAAAGTATCATTAGAAAGTAGAAACTTTGTCTGATTTCATTCACTAAATGGGGGGCTGAAGATCAAACCCAAATTCTTCCTGGTGGGCCACAGTCCCAGCTCTCTTTATTGGTCATACGGAGAGAAGATCTTGCTACCTTGCCCAGCTTGGCCTACAACCTGTGGTCCCTCCTGCCGCAGCCTGGTGACAAGCCTACTTTGCCATGCCTGGCTAAGGACAACTCGGTTTAACTCAATGAAGAAAAACCAGCCCGACTTTGAGATAGCAGCAACTTGTTTTCAAGAGGTAGCAATTCCTACAGACTTCACAGCCTTCCGAAATCATTTGGCATTTTTGTAAAATAAATGGAAATACTTTATTGACTTACATCATTTTTTTTCCCCCAGAACAAGCCAACATTACAACCTTTGTGTTTAATAAAGAAAAAAAAATTATGCCCCTGCTTATACCGGGGCATGCGTGAAATCCCAGTACTCTGGGAGATTGAGGCAAGAGAATCACCATGTTGCACTCCAGTCTGGGCATCTTAGTGTGATCCTGTCTGAAAAACAGAAAAACGGGGCTGGGGATTTGGCTAATATTTTTTGGAGTGCTGGGGAATCTAACCTAGGGCCTTGTGTATGCTGGGCATGCCAGGGGTTCAATCCCCAATATAGCAATAAATAAATACACTTTTGACCTCTTTTCCCTTGATGGAGCTTACAGTAAAAAGGTTCTGCCTGAGCAGGGCATGATGGCAGATGCCTCTAATCCCAGCAGTCCGGGAGGTGGAGCCCAGCCTGGACAATTGAGCAATTTGGAGAGACACTGGGCCCAAATACAAACACGGCTGGGGATTAGCAGACTGCCTGAGGGTAACTCCCAGTACCATAAAAAAAGAGTTCCTTACATTCAATCAAAAACAAACAAACAAAGAGAGTAGTTCCATATAAACAAGTACATGAAATATCAGCCAAAAACACTTAGCACCCAGAACTTTATTGGCAACTATCTTTCTTGATTTGCCTGAATTACTTAATTTTGAGCTCTAAAATCCTTTGTTAACAGGAGCCCATTCTGGGCTAACTTTCACTTACAGGGAATCCTGTAAACAAATTTCCTTTAAAAGTGAATCACAATGTTTACGTCCACTCATTATCCTCCACTGGTCATACCTTCTAGGTAAGGAGTAGCTATCAATTTCACCCAGCTGCTATTAGTATGAACAGACAACCGCTCAAATATTGCCTTCATTGCAAAGCAGTTTGGGTATAAAGGAAGATTCGATATGTAGGATTTTATATCTATCTATCTATCTATGATTCAATCTTTGGAATTCGAAGGGCAAAAACTGGTGTCTGAGCTAACGGGTGGAAAGGAAACTCAATGTGCAAGTCCACCAGTGCTGGTGGTAAAATCTAGATTATACAGGACACATAGAGCAATTGCTGTCTTTAGGTTGAACATAATTTTGAGAAAGAATTTAAAAAACCTTCCTGCTGGAACCGAAGATATCTTTCCTCCACTAAGTTCTGTGGTATTGGGGATCAAGCCCAGGGCCGTCACACTGAGCTACATCCCCAGACCATTGATTATTTTTGAATTTGAGACAGGGTCTCACTAAATTGCTAACTGGCCCAGAAGAGGCTTGACCTTGATTGAAATCCTCCTCCTTCAGCCTTCCAAAGTACTAGGATTACAGGCTGGCAGTACAGTGCCCGGCCAGTGGCCAGTTCTGTGCTTTGTGAGTAAACTTGCAAATACTGTAGTGATCTCTGATAAGGCGCGGATGTCCCTTGCCAAGAACTGTCACCTGCTGAATCGGCCCCACCTTGAAGCTTATTCTCACAGGTGGACAGCCAGGTGTAACAACAATAATAAATCAAGAAGATCCAAGCCCGCACAACAAGATCACACTTGACAACAGGGTGCAATTCTCCCTAATTAGCCAATGGCAGTTCTCGGTTCATTAAAATTGCTTCTTCTTAGTGCCTTTGGGTAGCTACAGACATTTTCTACAGGACAGACAGCTTATATAAACAACAACATGACTCCCAGTCCTTAAGGTGGGAGTCTGGGAGTCCAAGGTTCAGGGCTGGCAGATCCTGTGTCTGGCCAGGGTTGCTGCTGCGTTCAGAGATGGCACCTTCTCACTGTGTCCTTATGGGGTAAAGAAGGCAGGGGACTTCCAGGGGTGTCCCTGATAAGCACCCTGGTCCCATCCATTCAGCAGCACCCTTACGGCCTCAGCACCTCCCAGATCCCCCACCTCCTCACACGGTCACCTTGGGCGTGAAGAGTCAACACAGGAACTTGGGAGTAAGAAATATTTGGTCTAGAGTGATAAAGGCCCACTGACCGCAGTGTAGCTATTAATGTCTGCGGACACGTTTCCTGATTAGAGGAGCACATGCTCTGACTTCATTTTATAAATAATGGTTTCATTTTCAAGGCAAAGGGGAAGATATTAGAAACTACACAGTAGTCAACTCAAGATTCACCCATCAGGGCATCCCCGAATTTATATTTCTGTCGGCGGTTTGTGCTGACTGAGGAGGCCAACTGGTGAGGGGTAGCTACGATCCTATGAGTATTCTCCTCACGTTACTGTCCTGTGGTTTTATTTGCTTTTTCTTTCTTTTTTCAAACCCAGAACCTTCTCACTGAGCGAAACCCCCAGCTCATTTTTAAAATTTTTCCTCTGAGGCGGGGGATCTCACCTTGTTGCCCAGAGTGGGGTCCGACTTGAGATCCTCCTGCCTCAGCCTCCCAGAGTGCCAACAGGCCTGCGTCCCCAGGCCCAGGTAGGTCTCCTGTGCTTGGAGGAGATGCTACCGGACTCCCCCTTCTTGTTTGGACTGTAAAAGTAAGCCACGCGAGAACGGCACAATCTCTTGGAACGGGCCACCTGCCAAACCGACCACGCTGTGTCTCTGTGCTCCAGTCAACAATTTCTCTTTGTGATTTGCAAGACAGGACCACAGGCGTGTTTATCCTACACGTGGAGGACATAGCTCGTGTTCTGCACGATCCCAGAGATGCAGAATGACCCAACACGAGATGAAAACCAAGGAAACGAAACGCGATGGGCAGAACACGTTATCCACTCACTCAAGACACATAAGCAGAGGCTATCGGATGCTAATGTGATCACGTGATTTCACAGGAAGACTTTAATCCAACACAATGTCCGTTCCCAGGTGAACTATAGTAGGAAGTAGAAGAACAAACGTGACGTGGCTTTAGGATTGTTAGAAAAGAGTAGTTTTGAAGCAAGGAAGAGCAGCTGGGACAGAGCTGGACCAGAGGGACAGATTCCTGTTCTGGTTCTGAGGACGGACTGACAGAGTCTCACTTACATATCAAGAAAATTGCAGTAGAGTGGCATGCGGTCATAATGCTTTGTAGAGATAAATGTGGTGGCATAGACCTTCATTCCAGAACTCTGGGAGGCTGAGGCAGGAGGATCATAAGTGGGAGCCCAGCCTGGGCGACTCACTGACTCACTGAGATCAGGTCACAAAACGGAGAATTAAAAACAGGGCCGGGACAGAGCTCCGTGTGAAGGTGTAGGGTTCGTTCCCAATAAGGCAAAAACAGCTTTGTAGACACAGTCACTGTGGAGTTAGTCATGTTTCACCCAGTCCAGAAAAGAACACAAAAAGTGTTTATTTGAACCTGAGGTTTTTTTTTTTTCCATGTCTTCAAATGTCTATCTGTATAAGGCAAAATGGATTCCACTGCTGTCTCAGAGAGGCCAGACTGAGGGCACTGCCCAGAGGAAGGAGCAAGATCTTATGAGAGCTATTTGACCAGATCCAACTGACCACCAAAACCAAACGTAGCCACACCGCCATCTGCCATTTCTTTGCCCTTGAGTTTTTTAATGTTTTCATAAAATTATTTAAGGAAGCATTTGGTGCAGGCCTGTCATTATCCCAGCACTCTAGGACACTGAGGCAGGAGGCTTGCAAGCTCAAGTCCAATCCAGGTAACCTGGCAACTTAGCGAGACCAGATCCGGAAAACCCGAAATCAAACGCGAATGGGCTAAGGGTTAGCTCAGGGCAAAGGCCCGGGTTCGATCTCCAGTAGAGCAATAAATAAATATTAATATTAACAAAATTCAAAAAGAAGGCTTAAGATGACCTATATACATTAACTACTGCATGCTACTATATTTTATAGAGAGTATAAGGCATTTTCTTCTTCTCACACACACTCCCCCCCAAAAAGAAAGGACTCCTCCCCCCAAAAGAACAGCAGGACACAGGACAAACATCCTGATCTAAGACCCAATGGAGGAGAAATGGACATTACAAAGGCTTCAATGGAGAATGGACCCCCCCCCAAAAAAAAAAAATACACCTTCCAACTAAACACACACTGGCCTTGCCTTCGCAGGCCAATTCTCTCCCTAACCCTGAGTCTGGAAATGAAACTCCACATGAAATAAACTCCACAGGAAGGTGATCATTAGCAAAATAATTTGGCTACATAATTTAATTAGGGGTCACTGCAGCGTTTAGAACAGGTCACATAAGCAATTTGCATTCTTCCTAATTAGCCCTATTGACAGCCCTTCCTAAAGCTTCCTCGCCAAGCATCTCTGAAAACCCTTCTCAACGATGGAAATTACCAAGCAGCACACCGCAGGGGCAAGAACAGGACAGACACACGTTGGGAGAATGCACAACTGCAGGGGGCAGCTCTCCTGACCTTCCCCGTGTGGGCATGTTCCTGAGGCCAAAGGCTGCAGCTCCGGGTGGGAGCTCCATCGGTCTGTTGGTGACTAGTTCAGTATCTTCCACATTTTATCTAAGGTTAGAGGTACTGCTATAAATGTGAGTATATGCATACTTCTGTTACACGTTGACATGTAGTTTTTAACTCTTTTGGAATGACACCCAGAAGAGGTATCACTAGATCCAATGGAATATTTATTTTCAGACTTTTCAGGAATCTCTATACTGCCTTCCATACATTGTATCAGTTTCCAGTCCCTCCAGCAATGTGAAAGTGTTTCTTTTCCCCTACAAACTTGCCAGCGCTGACGGATGTTCAAACTCTTGATATACGCTACTCTCACTGGGGTGACATGGTATCTCAGTAACGTTTTGATTTGCATTTCTCGAATGGCTAAGGATGCTGAACATCTTTTCAGTCATTTACTGGCCATTTGAATTTCTTCATCTGAGAGCTGCCTATTCAGTTCAGTTGCCCATTTTTTTGTTCCAATCAGGTCTTTGATTTTGAGGGGTCTATTTTTCAATAAACAGTGCTGGAAGAACCTGTTGTCCTCATGTAGACAAAGGAATCTAGGTACACACCTATCAGCATGCACCCAAGTCAAATCAAAGTGGACCAAAGACCTAGACACTGAGAGGAAAATACTGAACCTTAGATGTCGGCATATAGTAGGGCTTTCTTAGTAAGATACTCAACGCAAAGGAAACAGCCTCCAGAACCAAGAAATGGGATCATGTCTAATTAAAAAGTTCCTGCATGGCCAAGGAAAATATCAATAGAATGAAGAGAAAATCGACAGACTGGGAAAAATTTCTTACTGCCTACACATGGGACAGGAGGTTAATAACTAGCATACACAAGGAACTGAAGAAAAATAGTTTCCTGTTCTCTTTCAAATGGGTTCCATAGGAAAACCAACAATTCTTGAAAGAATGAGAATTAGGTGAGCTCTGGGAGCTTCCATTTCTGATGTGATCACCTTGTCCACACCCTCTCCAGGTAACAGCTGACGACCTGAGGCGATTTCTGACCTTCCACAGACCACGTTGGGTCACCTCAACGTTAGTCTGTCCGTCCGTTTAGCCAGCATCTTCCATGCTCTACACCTGATCATTCCAACATCTGGTCAAACTCTTCCCTGTCCCTACACCAGGTGACCAGCCCCAGTACTCCACCTAGTTCCTTTCTTTCCCCTGGTGCTATCTGATCACGCAGTATCTGATCCTATTTCTAAAGCATCAACTCATCTCCAGAACTGTCATCCAGTCCCTGAAGATCATAGGGTGTTCCTTACTTTCTACCTTCCCCATGGGATGCCTGCCTGCTCAGTTACCTTGGCATCTGGTCAGTCTTTGTCCTCCACTCTTCCCAGGGAGTGGGAGGTCTCCCTAATACCAGACTGAGTTTCTCACCTTCCACCCTCCCCAGGGAACAGTGGCCACTGTGGCCTGTCACCAGCAGGAATCCCGTTAGGCTAGTTTAGCCAGACTCCCCCTATCCAGTCCTCAGCCCTGATGTGTGCTCTCGGGGATTTTCCATCTGCTTCTCCGCAACTGCTCGTTGGCCGTCACTGCCAACCGGCTCACGCGGTATCCTGGGCTGAGTCCCATCTCTCCCCCCCCCCCCCCCCACAAGACCCCAATCGCCTGGCCCCTGGTCCTACCATGACAAATGTGAAGAAGCGAGGTTCTTTCTTACCTCCCTCTCCAAAGCCTCACTGGAAGAGTCCCCATGCCTTCTCATTTGTTGATTTATCCCACCGTGGCTCAGCAGGGATGCGCGGACATCCCTAGTCCATTCAGGACACAGTCCACAGGGACACCTTCTCTACTGTCTCTTCAACGATGAGCCAAGGCGCCTGTCCTCAAATCTGTGTACATTCTCCTACTATTTACGGTACCCTGCGCAAGCTAGTGCCTGTAATTATGTTTACCACAGGCTGTCCTGAGGGTGAAACCCTCCCACTGTCCCCTCTGACCCAGGTCCCGCTCTCATACCTCTCTCCTGTGCTCCACCTTTCTAACCTTCTCTGCTCCTCTCTCTAAAGGAAAGTCCACATTTCTCCCAACTTGTGAAAAGCTGCTCAGAATTCCTCCACTCAGGTCTTTATTTCTCTTGCAATAATTCTTTCAAGTAAGTCTCCCCTTCTTGCATTTTTTGCACTATTGAGGACTGAATGTAGATCTTTCCACTGAGCTACACCCACAACCTTATTTATTTATTTGTTCTTTTTTATTTGAGGCAGGGTCTCCCTTGGAAATCCAGGCTGGCCTTGAACTCAGTGCATAGCTTAGGCTGGCCTTGAAGACATGACCTTGGGCTCCCAAGTGCTGGGAATACAGGCATAATTCACCACGCCCAGTTAATTTTTATGTGGTGCTGGTGAATAGAACCCAGGGCCTGTACATATGCCAGGCAAGCACTCTCACCACTGAGATACACCCTCAGCTCCCCCCACCCCAGCCCATATTTACTGCTTTGTGGGACAGGATGTCTCTCCCTCAGTTGCTAGGATGACACCGTCACTTCATCTCATTAGATAAGTAGCACCAGCAAAAGCAGAGTGGGCAATTTACTGGGATGATGGCGAGCAAGGGTGTCAGAGGCAGGAGAGAAGCTACGGGGTCAGGACTGGTCCCTGGGTGACCTCATCAGGCAGGGTGTGTCCAAGGGTCCTCATCACCCATTGTCTGTCACATGACACCCAACCTGTTTTCGCCACGCTATGTCACCGAGCTCACTTATTCACTGCTGGGACACATTACACAATGTCCACAAGTTAAGGGATGAGAAATTTATTTCGGCTCCTAGTTTCAGGAGGTATCAGCCTATTCGTGGGTGACTGGCAATGGTGAAAGCACATGGCAGGGGCCCAGGAGGAGGGACAGCTGTTCCTGGCAGACAGGAGGCAAAGTGAGCAAGGAAGGGCGGAGCTAGCATATATCACTCCAGGGCACCTCTCAGTGACCCACCCCTTCGGGGTCAAGCTCTGGGGATCCACCCACTCCAGGTCAAGCCCTGGTGTTCCGCACCTCCTGAGCAGGCCCTACCTCTCAAGAGGACACAGTTGTTTCACAGACACTTCAGGACAACCAAATACATGCTGGGATTCCATCCTTGCACTATCAACCAACACACTACATAGTACTCTTTAAGATGCTAGGATGGGTAGGAGACACAGAGCATCCACTGGGGCACCCAAAATCTCACCTGAACACCCGGGACAGGGCTAGTGTATGGTTTCCTTCCTAAGATAACGGGTAGATAAAAGTTGTAAACACAAGGAATAAATATTTTTAGCCAGCCCCAGTGACAAATGATCATAATCTCAGCACTATGGGACGCTGAAATAGGAGGACCGCAAGGTGGAGGACAGTCTGGGCAATGCACACCATGTCTCCAAAAAAAAAAAAAAAAGTAATTAAAAAAAAAAGATTGGGATGCAGGCAGCTCAGTGCACGTGCCCTGGATCTGATACCCTGATATGCAAAAGCAAATAAACAAGCAAAGGAAATTATTAGAGAAAGCAAGATGATATTTAAAATGGTGCTGGATGGTATCCCCTCAAACAGCCAGCCACATGGGTGGGGATTTCAAGGCCAATGATGAAATTGAATTTGGTTACAATGACATCACGTGAATTTACTAACATATATCTTTCATTAGTAAGCAATCTCATCATTTGGTATGGTTTTTTCCTCCACAACAGCACAAGGAAATAATTATAGAGGCTAATGACTAGAATGAAAAACAGTTCTGTTTATAAGAAGCAAACTGGCCACTGGATTCTTAGACACATCACCTACTTAAAACAGGTGTCTCAAATTTGCAGGGCATAGTGGCACATGGCTCTCTTCCTACCTTCTTTTCTGGACTTCATTCTATCTTCCCTCCCTTCCTATCTTTCTCTGTTCCTTCCCTCTATTTAATGTCTCATAATACCCTTCCCCATCCTAAGATTAAGAATAGTAGTGACAAACTTCCACAGAGTAAAGAATGAATAAGTAGTAAGTAAAAGAGTACTGGGATTACAGGCCTGTGGCACTGGGCCTGGCTTGATGCTTCTCTCTAAAAGAAAAAAAAAAATGTAAGCAACTAGGCCATGGAGAAATATCTGATGACTTAACACAAATATATGTGGGTTATGCACTTGGTCAACCCCCACCAGAAATATTCGAAACTAAAAATAAATAAATTTGACAGACACAGTAATTCAACTAGCTCACCATTCATCTCTGTTGAATGTCACACAACTAAATACACACGGTCAATTCCCTCAGGTTGTAGAAGCCAACTGAAAAATATCTGAAGGCTCCTAGAGACTAAAATGATCAAAACGTTTTGAATTTGAAGCAAACGCATGGTTTAAGCTATGAAAACAGAGCTCTGCAAGAATATGACACGGGATGGTTAAGTCTCCACTTTGCCATCAACTTCCGTTGATTTTAATAAAAAAAAGACAGACCCAAGGTAGTACAGATTAATAGAAGTATTATAAAAATCACATCAAGGGATTATTATTTTAAAACCAGAAGGCTGTGTTCCTAAATTATAAAATCAATCTAATTTCAGACATTTTATTATTGCCTTCCAGCATTTTATACTGAAATTTGCTGAAGAATTGGCAGTTGTGGTATAGATGGATAGCTTCCTTATCGACTTCAAATAATGCTATATTTTATATTTGAAAACTCTATTACAGACTCCTAAAGTGAAGGACTTTCCAGAGCTTTCACAGTACCAGAACATTCACAGAACTTTCTGACGACTTCACTCCTAAAATGGTGCAGAACTTTCCAGAAGAGTCACTGAAAATTCCTGGAAAATTCTCAGGACATCCCAGAAAGTTCACTCCTAAACTGTAGGATTTCCACAGAACCTGTCATTAGACGTCATGCCTGAAATACAGGATTTTCACAGAATGGTCCGAGAGTTCATTTATGAGGTGGAAGATTTAACAGAAGCTTCATACAGGAGGGAAATGTATTCCTTATCAACAAAGTACATCACTTGGCAGGGTAGTTAGCTTTCTACTGCTATGACAAAATTCAAGAGGCACTCAATTTAAAGAAGAGGCATATTTTGAGTCACGATTTCAGAGTTTTCAGTCTGGTTGGATGGCCCCATTGCCTTGGGGCCTGGAGTGAGGCAGGACATCATGGCGGATGTATATAGTAGATGAACTCTGCTTACCTATGGCAACCAGGAAGTAAAAGGAGAGGACCACAGTCCCAATATCCCCTTCCAGGGCACATGCCCAGTGACATACTTCCTGCAAATAGGCTCTGTCTCCACAAGCACCAATGGCTTAGAACCAACCTTCAATACATGAGTTTTGGAGGACATTTAAGAACCCAACCAAGACATACACAATCTACATTTAAGAACTGTTAAGACTTCTTAAGCGATTATCATTAATTCTACTTAAGTTCATGAAAAAGAATATGGCTGGGAAGAAAATATTTCGTTACCAGGGATCAGAGGGTTTGCTTCTATCAAGAATCTGAGGTAGGAAGCTGGACATAATCTTCATAAGGATTAGTGTTCGCCATACTTAAGGATATGGACGGAAGAGATAACGAACTATTTTAAGGACATTCTGACATGGATAGAGATCATTTCTTTCTCATGGTACTGAGAATACAGCCCAGGACCTTGGCACTGAGCTACAGCCTCAACCTACTGTTTATTTTTTCATTTTGATATAGGGTCTTCCCAGGTAGTTACGATTTCCTGAGCTGGGCTCCCACTTCCAGGCCTCTTGCCTCAACCTCCCCAACTGCTGGGATGACAGGACTGTGCCACAGGGCCCAGCTTAGTCTGTACTTTTCTTGATTTAAAAGAGGTTAAAAAAAAAAACTATGAAGAAAGATATTGTAGACCTGCCTGGCTATTTTCTTTTGAGAATATATTCAAATGAACTCATGAGCTCACAAATCTTGGGGAGAAAAAGGTCGGACTTTTTTCAAAAAAAAATTTGAGGGGAACAAATTAGAAAGGCAAAGGACAAGATGAAACTATTTTCTTGATTATCTCCAAAATCTTCATCCCCTTAAGGAAGAAAGAGAGTCACAGGCTGCGGTGAAGAATTGGGAGTTCTCAGATGCAAAGACGTTACGACAGCCCATGAGGATGGCTTTGTATCAGTGACGTCCATCACACACTGTCATTAGGTATTTAGGCTTGGCGAGTTCAGTTCCCCCTCGGCACCTCATAGCCTCTTACGTGGTATCAGAACATTAAGAAAGGGTAATGAACGGCTGTATAAGTTTATCATGAATCAATCATGAATGTTCTCAGCCACATACTTTTAATTAGCTACTGGCTCTGATTTCTGTTTTTTTTTTGTCTAATACTCTTCCAACTGGGCTACAGACTGTCGATCTCCAACACAGAATAAAATGACCAAAAACCGTATCCTTAGAGCCTTTCCCTTGCAAAATATGCAGATGCTTTCCAGATGGATAAAAAGGTGCTGAAGGCCTGGCTAGAGAGGTCAGGGTATCAAAGTCAGCGCCTGGGTAATCAATGACTCTAGAAAATGAATGGCTCTTTAAGGCGGCTGAAAAGCTTGTTTCGAAACAGAGAAAAGGAACACCACGTACTTTCAGAGAACAAATTACAAAAAACACAATGGTAAATGAGTCTGCTAAGAGGCTCAGCGTGAGGAAGGCACATAAGCTGAGCTTTAAGCCTCCTCTGAGTGCATGTTCTTTCCAGGAGAATCCTTTGCTCTGAGATTTAAAATTAATGAGGAAAAAAAAATCTTAAAAGGTCATTGTCTTCTCCTTCTAATTCTTCTGCTAGCTGAGATCCTTCAAAATAAAAGACTGTGGGCTATCCTCCGGAGAAGGACACGTAAGGAAAAGTCTCCTACAGAGTAGGATTTCTCAGGTTTGAAACCACGGGTACTGCAGGATCCAATGGCACAGGCCGCTCATGCCAGAACTCTGGTAGGCTGAGGCAGGAAGATCCCAAATCAAGCCTGGCCTGGGCTAGTTAGCAACTTAGGGAGATCCTGTCTTGAAGTCAAATTTTTTTTTTTTAAAAAAAATCAAAAAACGGTCTGGGGATGTAATCCAGAATAAAAGCCGTGGGCTTCTTCACCAGTACAACCAAAATCAACCAACTTACTAATAAAGAGCCAAAGTGGTCCACTCAGATGTCACAATGGCATGATATCTACAGATGACCAAGGACATGTTGCAGGGTGTGCCACCTGGAGCTCTGAATTTATCTTGATTTACGTATAGATTTGTGTATGAATTGGTGCTGGGGGTGAACTGCGATCTTGAGGTGTGCTAATGAGCACATTCTCTGTCCCGTAAGGCACAGTCTGCCCTCCAGCCTCCTGGTGGAGACTCTGTGTGCGTCCCTCACTCCTGTATGGATGGCACACACACTCCCCTCCACCAGAAGTGGCGCTGTCTCTACAGGAACGAGATCATGCAGATTCTCAGGCACCGAATGTCTGCAGGACAAAATGATTTTGCTCACTTTGCCAAACTCAGCATTGAATCCAAGGCCTTCCCATTGAGTCCCACAGCCAGCCCACGATTTGATCTTTGTGATTTCGAGACTTAATCTCATTAAGCAGCCAAGTTGCCCAGGCTGGACTTGAACTTGCCATCTTCCTGCCTCAGAACTCCCAGAGAGCTGGGATCACACGTCTGCACCACCAGGACCAGCACTCCAGGGGCACCCTGGCTTGCTCATCTTGCTGATTCTAAAGGAGTCCTCTCAAAGGTCCACAAGGTACATACATCACTTCTACAAGCCTAACCTATAATTCCCAAGACTTCCTACAAGCCACATGGATATGGCTTGCAAGTAGACTGCCCCAAAACCCAGGAGCTGAAGGCGTGGTCCTTCACTCTCAGTAGCGCTCCTGAGGTGCTCCCAGCAGGGCCTTGAGTGCGGGCTGCGTTACAAGGACTCTTATCAGTGAAGTAATCTGTGGTCCAACTCATATGTCTATGTGCCGTTGGGAGGGAACAGTTGGAGGGGGCCAGTGATGGAGGCATGTCCTGGGTGGTCAACTCAGTGGTCCTGCCTCTTGATCTCTCTAGGCCTCCCCAGCACAATAATCTGGTCAACGCAGGCCCAGAAAGCACGAAGCCCAATGAGCTTAGTCTGGACACTCTGAACTCACCAGTCACAACCGACCTGTCTTCCTTTAATTTCTTTTTCTCAGGTACACCATCACAGAGACAGGAAGTTCACACTACACAGGCACTTGGGCTTACTAGATCATTTCTGCCCTGTGTATCCTCTATGAAGCCTTCTCTTAAAAAGCAGGTTTGCTTCCGGGGTGCTATCCCTTGGGAAATGGGACCTTTCACTGGAAAGCCTTTTCGCACTTTCTCTTTTTTGAGGGGTGCTAGAAATGGCAGCGATGGTTTTTATGCAGATATCCATCCCCAGCCCAAATTTTATTTAGGATTTTGAGACAGGGTCTCACTATGTCTCTAGGTTATGTTACCCAGGCTGGGCTCAAACTCACAATCACCCCTCTTCAGCCTTGCAGAGTCCCTGTATGACAGGCCTGAACCACACAGCCTGTCTGGAAAGTCCTTTCGAACAAAAGGGACACCCAGCTGGGGTACCTCCCCCTTCCCTTATGGTCTGCAAAAATGAGAACATCTGGGACATGAGTATACAAGTCAACACGAACTAGGACTTTGAGTGGGCCGTACGGACCAGTTGCGTTGCTTTGTGGGGAGGACCACGATGTTCCCAACGAAGGCCGGCTCGGCCACGATTCTCACGCTGAGGTCTGTCTAAGATGTGCTCTGGTCATTGCCCCGCAGTGCTTAGGTTTTAGACATCAGCATCTGCAGGGGCAGCTGACGGGGCTCTCAGCAGATGGAAACCACGGCATCCACCCACCTTATGAATTCGCCCAAAAGACTGTCAACACGTGGGACTTCCGCCTGGGGGTGGGGCTGATATGAGCTCCTCTGGCGTGGAACAGTAAACGCCTGTTTCTCTCCTCTACGCCTCACTCCTCCTGATACTCAAATCTCAGCTCACTGCCAATGCCTCCGGGAAGCCTGCCACGCACACTCCATATTAAAACAACGTTTCCCCACTGTTAACCATCATGTGATCTTTCTAATTCCATGACAACCTGGGTAATGTACCTATGACGTCAACAAGTATATGTACATTACTGGACTGCTTTTGCGAGACTGAGGGCCTTTAACACTGAGCTACATCCTCACTCCTTTTATTTTAAAAAATTTGAGACAGGATCTCATTAAATCATTAAGTTGTGTAACATGGGCACAAACCCTAATCCTCTTGCCTCGGCCTCCTACCATGCTGGGATTACAGGCAACTTTCATTTATTACGTTTACTTATGTATTCATTTATTTATTTACTGGCTCTGGGGATTGTGCCTGAAGAGCCCAAGCAGAAGAGACTTCAGGACAGGTTTCAAAATTAGTCTAAAACTTACTGGATCTAAGCCTTAGCTTCCTCAGATCATAAAATAATTGTAAAAAAAAAAAAATGCCCAAGGCCAGGACAGCCTTGGGGCACTTGGTTACCTAGTTACAGCCAATCAGAAAGGATAAACACAAATCTGGCATTCCTGGGCCTGGGGCAGAGTCAAAAAATCATAAATAGATGCCCAGTGACAACTAACCAATCAGTCGACGCCCCTTTAGACAATACCCAGGACATTAAGATAATACAGGAGATTTGTTACATCCAACAGATTCCTAAAAGGTCCTGATTGGGTTATAACAAAAGTTATGGCCACTCTGCCTCGTCTAAGTGGTCAGCATCGCCGTCATAAAAACTGTGCACTTACGATCGGTTCTGTGTGAATAATGACATACCTGTGTCCCATCTCCTGAGACCACCCCTGCCCCTACCCCATAAAAACCCTGCTCATCCTTGGTTCTGGGCTCTCTGCAGGGATCCACTGCGTTGGTGACGTGTGAGAACCCGAGCTTACGCCCGAATAAAAGCTCCTTGTTCTTGCATGCACGACAGGTTCCCTGGTTATTTGGGGCTCCCCAAAATCAGGGCACAACATGCCCAAAGCCTTAACTTTGAGCTACATTCGCAGCCTAGACTTTTACTCTTGATTTTGAGGTAGTCTCTTGCTAAGTTGTTAAGTTGTCCAGGCTGGGCACCAAGTTGCAATCCCCACCTGCTTCAGCCTCCTAGAGTACTGGGATTAAAGACAACTTTGATTTTTTTTTAGAGTTGCCACTAAAATGTATTATGCCACGATGTATTATTATTTTTTACCAGATAACATAACCTAGTCCTGTGTTAACTCGCATGTGACATATTTTGGACCCTTTCCCCTTCATAATGAGAGTGAACACAGACGTATACATTATATATATATATATATAAAATATATATATATATATCATATATAAAATATATATATGATATATAAATATATATATTATATATATATATTACTAAGCAGCATGTATGTATATATATGACAAATAGGTTTATGCTATTACTTTTTTGTCTTTTGTTAGGGGTCCTGTATTAGGGATCGAACCCAGGGCCTTGAGCGCTCCAGGCAAGCACTCTACCACACAGCTACACCTTCAGCCCTAGATTTTTATTTTTAAATTAGCATGGAGTCTCATGCCATGTTAGAAAGACTCTGCACCATGCTGACCCAGCAATACCAGGAATTAGAAGTCCCACATAACAGAGACATGTGCATATGCGAACTTCCGCCAGCACAGCTAATAAAGCTACAGAAAGGAACATTACAAACTGTCTATCAACAGACCAATGGATGCAAAAAATGTGGTATAGGAAAACAGTGGAATAGTACTCAGCCATAAAGACAGATTTGAGTCATTTGTAGGTAAATGGATACAACTAGAGAGTACTGTGCTTAGGGTAGTGAGTCAGACTCAGCACATGAAATACCACACTGTATCTCGAATACAGGAAACCTGGAGTATAAATAAATAACAGTGCCAAGTAAACGAGGTGTTAGGCGTGGGTGGGGGGGTGACAGAGGGCGTGGGAGGGTGAGAAACGGGGCATGGGAGGGAACGTGAACTGGCTGTGATATGCGCACCAAGATCTTAATGTAAGCACTGCATACTACCCACACATAAAGAACACACAAACCATAGATTCTTCATGCGCCACTTCAGGCTGTCAGTCATTTGGGAACAGGCTAGTGATGAAGATCAGACGTGCCCTCATGCGTGCTGGGCAAGTGCTCTACCTCTGAGCTATATCCCAGGCCCAACAGATAGCTTCTGAATATACCCAGAGTCACAAACCGTAACCCAGAGGGCAAATCAGTCCCCTCAGGTATGTAGGTCAGGAGCTGACGATGCTTCTTGCTGACACAGTCAGTGGAGATTACATGGGGCTGGAGGCATGGCTCAGTGGTTAAGGAGGGTTTGAGAGCTTGTGTGACAAGTGCGTGACCTGGGTTTGATGGACATGGTAGCACATGGCACGCCTGTAGGAAATGAATGAATAGAAAATAAAGGCCCATACCACTGGGCCTGACTCAAAAAAACAAAGACCTTAAAAATATGAGAAGATATTTTGGTATGTTCAAATTCTATAGCACTCAAATGTCAGGGTCCGTATTAGAACACGGCAGTATGCATTCCTATGTATCTTATCCATGGCTGATTTTGAGCTACTGTGGTGAAACAGAGTACCTATAACCGGGCCTGCTAGTAAAGGTCTGTCATGTCCACACGTGGGGAGTCTGAGGCAGGAAGATGGCCAAGTTCAAGTCCAGCTTGGGCAACTGGGCAACTTACTGAGAACCTGTGTCAACAGACTAAATCAAGGAGGAATGGAGATATCTCAGCGAGAAGGTACTGAGCTGCATTCTCTGGACCTCAAAAACAGACAAACCAAATAACCTGGAAGACAAAACCCAGTACTGGGGTCGACGATTACTTGGCCCCCAAGCTAAAAATTACTTACTTTCTGTCTTTACAGAAAAGCAAAAAACTATTTCCACTTATGATAGACGTGAATTGAAAGCCAGTTCACAGGAAAGCTAAGAAGCCAGCATTCAACTTAGAGTATCTTTTTCTTAGATGCTGACTTTCAGAACAAACAAACAAACACACAACCGAAACCCCCCAAATATAGCCTATGCCTTCCGCAATTTATGATGGTATCTAGCTACAGATCTACTTTAGAACAAGAAATATGGTAAGTAAAATGTACTCGCAAGAGAACACCGTATCAGACAACAGAACAAAAAGAGAAAAGAAGCAACTACGGTGTAGGTTTTTGTAAATGTATGTGTGGCTATACTGACATTTCCAGGGATCATTTCTTGGGTCCTGGAAACGTTATACTTCCTCCAACTCCCCCGGGGATCACACTAAAAGCCATCATCCATCTTGTGGTGTGGCTTTTCATGTGAGACTCTCATACAGAGGGAACCCCGTGCCCTCAGCCGTGATCCTCCAGTTCGCCCTGCAAGAATGACAGAGGCACTAGGCGAGGTCACGGCTTCTGCCCAGTCACCATGGCGTCATTCGGCAAGGGTAAGACACAGACTGCAGTCAGGAGACTGAACAATAGGGTTATTGTTCTGAGGCTCAGGAGACCCAAGCCTTGGTCTTCCAATTGTTTTCTGCCCACTCCCGGGATTGTTAGAAAGTAGACTGGAGAATGTCACCTAGATCCACCCTGCAGGCTCAGTGCTCCCCACCCAGCTCCCAGCCAGGCACGAAAACAAAACACACACCAACCTCAAACGGACTGGGCCTTATCAGAGTGGGATGGGTTGCAGGACCTCAGGATTTGCGGAAGGAAAACACAACGCGGGCAAAGTCTCAAGTCAAACACTCAGAGAATACGTTTTCCAAAGAGAATTAAAAGAGCTCAAGCTCGTCACTTCAGCCTCCAGGAAGCTGACGCAGGACGATGTCAAGTTTGACCCCGGCCTGGGCAACACGAGAAGTTAGCAAGATCCCGTCTGAAAATCAAAACTAAAAATGTGCTGGGGACGGAGCTCAGTAAGAAGGCCCGAGGCTCAATTCCCAGCAACCTCCCCCCAAAAAAGGGTTCTCACCCAGGGCCAATTTTAACATAAAGCAATAGGTAGAAATACTTCAACTCCTCATCACTGGGCAAGTTCTAAAACCATCCAGTGGTTAGAAGCCAGAAGTGTTGCTAAGTATCCTGGTACATACAGTACTCACAGGGTAGGCATAAAAGAACTATCCAGCCTAGGCCACACCTCCAACAAAACATAGTCTACTAATATTCTCAAACAGCTATGGTGCCATAGTTTAAGAATTCTGTATCAGACCAATGACCCAATACTCATTAACGTGTGAATACACTGACTGAAGCAAGTTGTGGGGCAGAGGAGATGGGTGTCCTGTTTATTGGAGCAATTACACACACCATGGAGATCCTTCTACTACTATAATGAGTTCTATGGAAATAAGATTGTTTGTTTTGGCAGCACAGAGCACGGGGCCATGGCCTTCACACTCAGCTACGCATTTTTGGTTTTTATTTTGAGACACGGTAGTGCTAAGGTGTTAAGTCCACCTGCCTCAGCCTCCGAGGATATGAAAAAATAAACACTCCAGATAAAATTTATAACCTTAACTATTACTCTAGAACTCAGAGGATTGAAAACTACCAAGAAGCCCAGTTTTCTCTGCAGGCAGAAACTCCTATTTTGATTAGTTTGTGAGCTCAAAAATAACCACCATGCTTCACTGTGTCTGGTAGAGTCTACTGATCTATAATCTTCAAAGCACGACACTCGCTTAGTCGCGCTGTACCTCCTGCACAGTTTTTTCTACTCCTCTTTGCAAATAAAGACTTCAGGAAGTTGGGGAATGACCCAAAGGCGGCACGTGGATATGCCATCCTTGGTCATGACTCTGAGAACCAAAAAGCTCTGAGGACCAAGTGATTTTCATGACCTGTTGCGTAGTTGCTGTTTTGTTTCTTAAAAGAAGCTGTCCATTCACAAACCCCATTAACCCTGATATGGACTGGGAGTCCTGTCTTGTCCCAGTAGCCTCTGAAGTCTGTTAATATTTTGACTCCATGTATCCCTGGTTTCCCCGTCCGAAGATTAAAATGTTCACGGAAAAATTATACCTGTGCTGAATATATATTACTCCCTAGATAATAAACCTATCAGATATTTACACAATCTGTACAAGTTTAAGTCATCAAGATAGAATGTAAGGTATTCAGGAAGTCGGGCCTAGCGGCGCACACCTGTAATCGTAGCCCTTCTGGAGGGTGAGGCAGGAGGAGGACTGCAAGTTTGAGCCCAGTCTGAGGTTGCAACTCAGAAAGATCCTATCTCAAAAAAAAAAAATTAAAAGGATTACAGATATAACTCAGTGTACAGACCCTGGGTTCAATCTCCGGTACCACCATCTGCAAAGAAAACACAGAAAGTAAACAAGAGGGTGCCTGTGGGTTGTGTGTTGATACTAAGGCACTGTGCCTTTTCTATCAGGAACTTGAACATCCTTGGATTTTGGTACCCACAGCGTGGAAGCAACCAGGCCCTGATCAAGGGATGACTCTAGCGTGTTGCTTTGTTGTGACTGTAAGTTGCACCATGAAAATTTCAAAAACAGGTTAGACATTCCATGAGGAAGAGCAAGAAGAAGAAAAGCGTATTCATTAACAGCCGGGCTGGACGTGCAGTCACTAAGGAAGTCTATCTGAGATCTGCCCCAGGGAGCCCTCGGACATCACGGCGATGACATGGGGAGACGCACAGAACAACAGGAGAGTATATGTGGCTGACATCCGATTGGCTGAGATACTACACAGTCATCTATCTTCATTCGTCCTGAGCTGATGACCTCTAGTTTCCAAACTGGACCAAATCCAGGTCTGTGGGGGAATGGGGCTCAAGTCCAGAGTATTCCACGCACAGCGGGCACAGACAACGTCCTTCGGAGGTGTGGTGGTGCGGACTGGGTTGGTGGCTGGCTGTGCCCAGGCTGGTTTGCTTTTGAAAAGTGCCGACTGCTCCAAGAAAGCAACCTCTGCCAAGGTGATCTTATCTCCTCACCCTGGTGTAGCCAAAAGGCACCGGCTCGCTCCAAATGCTGTATCTCCATTCCCCGAAGGTCAGACTACAGGAGGCACCTCCCGGGCTGCAGAGCTCTCTCAGATGTCTCTCCAAAACCACCATGACCAGTTCACGTCGCCCCCTGGCACACCCCTCCTTCCAAAAAAGAAAAAAACTGGTCCTGAAGATACCTACCACAGTGATCCAATCCCTCCCTCTGGCAGCTCAGCTAGAATATCCCAACAAAGACACGTTGGACAGATGTGATCACGCTGGGCCATGCTCATGCTGGAACTTGGAGGTGCTTGCCTGTGCTTCCAGGAAAATCGAGAAAGGCGCTGTGAAGGACTGGAAAAGGCCACCCTAGGCAGTGATGCAACGGGAACCGTCATCAGCACCAGGGCAATCATTTCGCAGGAGATATCCTCAGAGCCACTGCATCATCACTGTTTACAGGTGACCTGGGCTTCTTGGGAACCAGTCGATAGTAGAGTTTCTGGCATGCTTTCCTTCTTCAGACTCATTAGGAAATAGTGTTTATTGGTCTCTTTTTTCAATAGACAATCTCTAGCCTGACCTTTGGACCAAAGGCATCAAGTATTTTACTAAGGGCAAATATCACTGTCATCAACTCCGGGTTATTTTGTTTTTGATGACCATGAGGGTAACGTTAAAAGTGCCGAGGATGGAAATTTGAACACATTTCACAGAACAGGGGTCACCAGCTATGGGTACCATCTTTCTTTGTCAATAAAGCTGTATTGGAATACAGTCATGGGTCCACTCCTGTGTATACAGTCTCAGGAGACTTTTTTCCCTTACAATTAATTATCCATTGGGTTGTATGATTGATGGTGCTGAAACATATGTACTCTGTGGCTCTCTGCAGAAAATCTTTGCCAACTTTTGATCAGGATGATGGGGTTGCACCATCAGGCCCAGAATTAATAAACTTTAAAAGAACGATTACACCACTATCCTCTTCTCACCACTGGAAGGGTTGCATATTTATTTTTTTTCTGCATAAATATTAATGCATTTAACTACCGAACACTGACCCCCACCACCGAGGGTGTCCTGTGAGACATGGCAAGGAGAGATGATCTTTCCAAAACAAACCCTGCCTCTACGGGCTTCCGGTAAGAACCTCAAGATGTCTACCACTCTTTAGTAGGTGCTGAAACCTCACGTTACCCAGCGCTATGCGATACGGCGTCAGATCAAAAAGGCTGTGAAGGTGTCACACTCGGTGGGAGAAGCACCTGGAATCATCGCACCGAATCAGAGTCAAGTTCCTAATTCACAGTCCCCAATGCCACTGGAAGGAGCAATGGTGTCACTGGCAATATAAGAGGGGTGACAAAAAGTTCCACGTGGCATCTCCCCCTTGCCCAGGGTGGCATGGCGAGGGGCAGAGATTAATTGTATTGCAAAACCACAATGCAAATTACAAGGATTTGGGCTTGGGGTACATCTCAGTGGTTAGGGATTTTGCACAGTGTGTGCCAGACCCTAGGTTGGATCCCCAAACACTACATGAAAATTAGCCAGGGGTGGTGTTGCATGCCTGGCATCCCAATACTGAGGAGGCTGAGGCAGAAGGATTCTTCTGAGTCTGAGGCCAGCCTGGGCTACTAGTGAGCTCCGTACCAGCCTGGACTACAGAGAGTCAGACCCTGTCTCAAAAAACCAAACAAAACACCAAAAACACCAAAAACATAACCAAGAGTAGATGCGAGGATCTTCATAGTATCTCAGATTAACTATAACACAGCATTGATCTCTTCAATAGAACTGAATTCATATTTACGACATAAAAGAAAATTCCTAAGCCAGGTGGCTGGCACACACCGGATCGCCAAGATGGAGCTCAACCTAGGAAACTGAGCAAGACCCTGTCTCAAAACGAAAAATCCAGAGGGCTATGGAAGCAGCTCAGGAGAGCCAGCCGCTAGTACTAGGAGAAAGAATATCATGAAATTTGACTGAGCTCGCGAGCAGAAAGGATTCTGACTGCAGAATTCTCTCTGCTACTCTCTCCGGCTTTGAACACCATTTTACACATGCTGGTGGGTGGGATTTGGTCATCCTGGGAGACTTGTTGCATGGGTTCCCTTAATGCCATTTTCAAAGGTCCAGTCGCTGTTTTGAGATGTTAAAAGCAATGAAAATAAAAGTGAAGGGTTACTGGTACTGCCTAACTCTTGCTGGACGCTGTGGCTGGTTCCCTGGGAGGACCCTGCAGTGGGAGTTCTTTGTCCTAATGGGACCTCTGGGTGGCCCATCATAGCATCTCTTCCAGCCTCAAAACTTGGTTCACCGACCACAGATGACAGAGCTTGCCAGACACTACGATGTCTCTGAGTGGCTGAGATAGACTGGCCTGTCCTTCTCCAAGGCCAGCCCAGAAGTCAAGTGAAACAGACCAGGGGAAACGTATGGGGACGGACATCTCCCAAAGCAGAGATCTCCCCTACCAGTGCAGAGTCCCCTTTCCAGAAAACCCTTCCTCTGCCACTCTCCATGGTGGCCTCTCTTCCACTTCTGCTCCTGGCTGGAGGGTGGCGGCCACCCAGCTGAGCGGTATACCAGCTGAAGAAAGTGCCCTCATCTGTGGTCACAAGCTCCCACATCCAGTAACTGATCTCAAATATCTTCAGGAAGTCACCTGACCACAGCCCCTCCAGTCCAACCCATCTCATCCCTCAGCCCAGACACTCCGGTTTCCTCTCAGCCACAATCACCAGCCCACGGACCGTGGCATTTATACAGCACCTGCTGCGTATCTTTCTCAGAAGGACAAAGGACACAGCTCAGACCTCTACTGTGGATGGGGGGGCCCAAGTGTTCACCTTCAGGAGATTTTAGGGAACGTTTCACTTCCAAACCATAACAGTCTCTTGAAAAGCTACACGTTTAAACAACAGAGACATCAACAGTCCAGTGCGTCTTGATCCTACACATGGTAGATTCCGTCCCGTGGGTTCTTGGACTCAGAGACATACGGCTGTTCCTCTGGCTCTACTGAAATATGGCATCTCTGTGCCTGTGTTCCGTTTCTCTTTATTTCCTGTGCGCCTCCCTTCCTCTCTCTCCTAAAGACAACCATCGTATTAGATTTGGGGCCCACCCTACTGTACTATGACCTCATCTTAGCTTTACATCTGCTGTGGCTGGGATCCGGCTGGTCCCCTCCAAAATACATGTGGAAACTGAACTCCCATTGTGGGATATTAAAAGGGGAGGCTCTTCAAAGGCATTAGGGCTCTGCCCTCGTGGGAGATGCATGCATTGTTCCACCAATTAGTCCAATTAACTGATTAGCAGATTACTGGCTTATCTCAGGCCTAGATCTAGATTACATATAAGTTTATCCAGTCACAACGATCATCTCTAACAAATCCAACTAGCACAACCGCTTACATCATAATAATTCTCTCTTTATGCACAAAATTAGGTGTAACTCCACTTCACTTTGAGTCCCTGAAGTTGCACAAGGAGTGCAAATCATTCCAGCTATAATTACTTTAACATGACAAAAATTAGCAGGAGTGGGTGGGTTAGATTTCTTGTTCCTTGCTACGCAATGCCCTGCTCTGTCTCTGGGCTCTGCCTGCAATGTGACCATCTATAGTTATGAACTCTTCACCTTGGGCTCTACAGATATAGCCCGTCCCTTCCACCTTGGGCTTCTAGAACCATGAGCCAAAATAAACCTCCTTTCCTAACAAATTACTCAACCTAGAGCACTGTGTAATTAACAACAGAAGACAGGTCAAGAAAGGAGGGTTACCAGTCTCAGCAAGATCTTATCTCAACTTTACGAGCTACAGTCACAACAATCCTATATCCAAATAAAGTCCCACTGGAAGGTTCTGGCAATGACATCATCTTGGGAAGAGGGCCTGTTTTCAACCCAATGCGTGCAGCTTTCGGCAAGAAATGACGGGCGTCGCCAGTTCACAACTCCCGGCAGCTGGAGAGGCAGGCCGAGAAGCCAAGTCTCCTTCCTCTCAGTCTTAATTCAGCACCAACAACGCAACCGTAGGGAGTCATACAAAACAAAACTCCCAGGCACCGAATGGCGACCCAAGCCCTCTGTTATCCAACAGGACATCCATTTTTCCTGGTTTCAGGAAAAAGGGTAAGAGACTCATTACAGCTAACAGGAGCTGAGGATTTATAAATCACAGCTGTAGCAGAACTCCACTGTACTTGTAGTTCAAAAGCTCTACCTCAGGCCTCGCTGTGAACTGACTGCAGATCAGGGTTACCACAGGGCAAGGAGTACCAGTCAGTGCGATGTGCAGGGGTTGAAACTTCAGGAAGCCCACGAACAGTCACGTAGGGACACCCGCTCAGTACACAGCCAAAGCCCAAAGCATGCACAAGGTTAACAAAGGTAAAATAGATCTTCTGTCTTTCATGAAACACACTGGCTGTATCTGCTGTCCACCGCATGGAACGAACACCTGAATACAGGTGTCTGTCCCTTGGTATCCCTGCAGGACTGTTTCTTGGACCTAGTAAGGATCCCCAAATTCCCCCAGTTGTTCGCGGCTCTTATCAAAAATAGTTTATCAACACATGTAACCTATACATGTTCCCCTGTAGGCCTTGAATCATCTCTGACCACTTTTAACACTGACTACAATGTCATTGTTATGTAAGCAGCTCTTATACTGGATGGTTTATGGAATAATAACAAGGAAAAAGACATGTTCAATGGAGGTCTGACTATATTCTAACCACCAGCAAAGTAACAGTCATATACACACATATGTATCACACACACACACACACACACACACACACACACACACACACACACACACATGACAGAGCCTGGTGGCACAGGCCTGCAATCCCAACAGGCTGAAACTTTTAAGTTTTTATGTGGTCTGTCCTAACAGAATTAATTTTCTTACTGAACAGTCAACTTTGTCTCTCTTTCTATGCAACAGCTGTCCTTGAAGTGGCCCCAACCCAGACTGGCAAACACAAAAAGTCTTTGTTATTTAATATCAAAGCACAGGACGGCAGCAAAAGTTCCTACTGCGGAAGCCTGGCTTCTCGGCACAACCTGGCTTCTCCAATGCAGTCTTCCCGTGGCTTCCTTCCACTTTACCACAAACTTTGCCTGAGCCTGGCGCACCCTTTGGGAATGTCTACGGGGCACTGTGAGTCACTGGTGCAGACGCAATAACCAGCCAAGTCCATCCAGCATGCCTTTGGTAGGAACCTGGTTCAGAACATGCCGGATTTTCAGCACAGGAAGGCAGACATGATGCCTAAAGGTCATGTTTACTGCATGCATCCAAAGAGAGCATATCAGTGTGAAATGGCTTGAGAACATGGCTGGCAGACGGTAGTCCTGGAGACAGAGAGGTCGGAAGTTCAGCGGGCATTTCATTTACACATGAACCCAGACAGATGAGTAACTGAACACAGGGAGGTGGAGCTAGTGATCTGGCAGGCACCATGCAACAGGAATGCGATTCCCTGAAGGAAATTCCGAGCACTGGCTGGGATAACATCAAGTGGAAAACTCCACTCCACGCAATGCTGTTCCATGCAGAAAAAATTAAGATGCTATAAACAATTATATTTGGGCTACGTGTTAAAGGTAGAAATATATGAAACTCAATTTAGTGTTTGAACTCAGATCCTATCCCCAAGATATCTTAGTGCGTCTATGAAAATATCTCAGTGTTCAAAAATAATTCGAGATTGTCCCTCAGAAGCCTCATGGGCTTGGAAGCTGACTCAATCGCGGAGGTCAATCCACTGACTTCCTGCGCTGCTAAGAGGTAGGGCCTGGTCGGATGGGGCACTCCTTTGGATAGGGATAAGACCCGGAAGGGGCGGAGCACTGAGATGTGACCTGGAAGAGGATACACTAGCTCCATGTTTCCTCACACTCTGCCGAACAGCTGTTCTCTAGCTAGGTCTCTGCCAGGTTCTTCACTATTTCCAGACGCACAAAAATGGACTGCGATCTCCTCTGACTGCGAGCTAAAATACACCTTTCCTCCCTAAAGTTGTGGGTACCAGGTATCGTGTCCCAGGACTGAGAAAGTAACTACGACAGAAATAATTCTGCTTGTAGATATTTTGGACATGAGCTACTTACATCATCTATACTTTTGACATTTTTGTTCCCTTCCTTCTTTACAGAACGTAAAATTCCTTTATAGTACATCTTAACCTTTTTTTTTCCCCCAGAGTCCCGGGCCAGAGATAATACCTGCTATTTTCACCTGAACGACTAGGAAGTTTATTTTGTCAAACCCCAAGAGATGCTGGTCACTCAGCACTGAAATTTTTAATTATTTTATTTCCTACGTATTTAATTTTTTTTTTTTTTTTTTTTTTTTTGCAGCACTGAGGATTGAACCTAGGGCCTTCGCTTTGAGCGACACTACCAGCCCTTTTATTTTATTGTTGTTGAATTGTTTTGAGTAGGGTCTCTCTCTTAGTAAGTTAGTTAACCAGCTTGGGTTTTGAACTCGCAGTCCTCCTCCCTCAGCCTCCCACAGTGCTATAACAAGTGTGGGCCAACAGGCCATGTTAATATGACACGTTTTTAAAACTACAGGGTAGGGTAGTGATTAAGCAAGGCCCAGATTCAATTTGCTAGCACCACATACACCTGGACCTGGTGGCGCATGCTGTAATGCCAGCACTTGGGAGGTTGAGGCAGGTGGATCGTCCTGGGTCCAAGGCCAGCCGACGCTACACTAGTGTGTTCAGGATTAGCCAGGGCTACAGAGTGAGACCCTGTCTCAAAAAATTAAAAAAAAAATTTAAAAAAAGAAAAAAAGAAAAGAAAAAGGAAAAGAAAACCCCTACAGGGCTACTTCCTCCTGGATTCTACCCTTCACTGTTGACCAACTAATTTATCCCTGGTCATCTCAGCCCATCTCGACACACCACTCTACCCATGCAATGAAGCTCTCAGAAAGAAAAGAGTCTACCAAAAATTTATCATTCCACTGGGCATAATTTCCGACATGTGCCTTGTGGGTGCTGTCTTCTAACACCGATACACGGGACAGCTATGCCAGCTTTCTCATCTGGAAACTGGAAATTATTATTTATTGCCTGGACCAAGCCTGGGGCTGTATGTTCCCTAGTATGTTCCCAAACCACATCACTGAGGATTCCCTTTTGCCTTCAAAAATCCTTATCAGGGGCTGGAGGAATGGCACTGCGGTTAAAGCACTTCCAAGGCCAAGGCCCTGAGTTCAATTCCCCAGCACCACCTAAAGCTGGGTGTGGTGGTACATGCCTGTAAGGAGGCTGAGGCAGGCGGATTGTTCTGAATCCAAGGCCAGCTTGTGCTATCTATAGCTGTGAGTTCAGGACCAGCCTGGAGTACAGAGCGAGACTCCGTCTCAAAAAAGAAAAAAAAATCCTTGTCAAATAGTACCACACACAACTCGATATCCACACTTTCAGCTTTGCTGCTGTAGATTCGTTGTTTCCTTTTGTTTTTACGGGACTGAACACGGGGCCTTCACACTGAGCTACATCTCTAGCCCACTTTTAGATTTGATTTTTGAGGTAAGTTCTCACCAAGTCACTAAATCGCTCAGCCTGGGCTCAAATTTGTGACCTTCCTGCCTCAGTTTGCCAGAGAGGCTGAGACGACAGATCTGTGCTATCAGGCCTTGCTTTCAATCTTAAATATACTCAGGCAGGAGATGGGAAGGGGGCAGAAATTCAGTGATGGGCAGGAAAGGTGTCACTGGGGTAAGGGGCACGTGCTCAAACTTACTATGATCATCACGAGAGTTGGGAATTTCATAAAAGCCACCAAATGGGGTAATTAGGGCAAGGAAACCCAAGGGAAAACCAACCTCAAAGAAGCTGGGAACGTGTTTTTCATCAACATGATTCTAAGTGTAACCACAAACCAGAACCCTGAATGCTGACACCAGATTGTAATTTTTAGGACTGTGACACTGCAAACCGGAGAGACTGCATCTTTTCTCTCTCCCTTCCTCCCCCCTCCCTTCCTCCCTCTCTCTCTTTCGTTCTTTTCTTCCTCCTTTCCCTTTCCTTCCTTTTCACTCCCTTCCATTCTCTCTCTCTTTTCTTTCTTTCTTGCAACAGGGATAGAGCTCAGGGCCTTCACATGGAGCTACAACCTCAGCCCACTTTTTATTTTTGATTTTTGAGACACGGTCTTGCTAAGTCGCTAAGTTACTCAGGCTAGGGTTGAACTTATAGTCCTCCTGCCTCAGCCTCCCCAGTGACGGGCCTGTGCCATTGGGCCCACCCCGCACCCCTGCCCATTGATTTCCTTCCCCCCCACCCCACCCCACATTTCTTTCTTCCTGTTCAACCTGCAATGGTAGACGGGACGGAGGTATTTTCTCCTCATGGTCATGGACGCTGACAGCCTCTAATTCTGCACTGCTTTCAAAGAAATTCTATTAACCTTTCTACTTAGTATATATTGTTACAGAGCAAGAGAGTAGATTTGCCTGCCTCTCCAACGACACCTCCACAGGTGGGGACTCAGCGGGGCTTCATCACTGACAAGTAAAGGTGCTGGACTCTGTAAGGTCACCTGCAGAGTGAGTGGGGCTATCTCCCAGGTTATCAATGGAGATCTGAAGCTGATACCTGAAAGTGAAGCCTTGGACACAAAGTCTATTTCTTTTCTCTCTCTCTCTGTCCCCCTCTCTCTCTTTTGAAATTTTTATTTTTGTCGTACCGGGGATCCAACATAGATATTCACACTGGGCTACATCCCTAGTCCAGTTTTTAGATTTAATTTCCTTTTTTTTTTTTTTTTTAAGACAGGGTCTCGCTCTGCAGCCCAGGCTGGTTCTGAACTCACAATGGAGCCCAGGCTGGCCTTGGACTCACAGTAATCCACCTGACTCAGCCTCCCAAGTATTGGAATCACAGGCATGCGCAACCACGACTGGCTTACGTGGTGCTGGGGAATTGAACTCGGGTACTTAGGACTTGGTTTTAACCTCCAGCCCGTAGTTTTAATTTCTGGGACAGGGTGTCACTCAGTCTCTAAACAGAGCTGCAACTTGGCAGTCTTCCTGCCTCAGTCTCCCAGAGCACTGTGGTCACAGGCCTGTGCCACCAGCCCTGGTTAGGCAAAGCCCCTTCCTTACCCTGACCTTTCCTCTGACCCTCATACCGTCTCCACCTACAAGGCAAGCCACAGCTTGCACCCACAAATCCTCTTCCCCATGTTACATCCTAGAAATCAGAAGGGTCTCTTTCCCCCTGATCTAGGCATAAACCTTGAAGTAGAATTCTAACTTCCTCCTGTGTAAAATCTGGCCTAATGGGATTCTCCTACCCACTGTGTTGGGTTGTTGGTCCTTAACACTTGTCCCAGAAATCTTGGTCTATATCTGACAGTAAGAAATACAGCACAAGAAAGTCAAAAGAAAAAAATGAGTGTAGATGAGCCTCATTGTCTGGTTTCTTCCTCCTCTTTTTACTTACAGCTCTTTTCTTTCCAGTCCTATTTTTTTTTTCCTACACTGTTCATGCTTCATTGAACTTAAGCATAATAATGCTTAGCTTGCCTTGGATACTTGGTATCTGAAGACGCTCAGGTCATATGTATCAGGTAGCTTTTCACTGCAGTGGCAAAATAATCTCACATACACAAGTTAACAGTTCATTTGGCTCACGGTTTTAGAGAGTTTTGGCTCACTCCAAGGCAAAAGCATCACGGCAAAAGGGCATGATGGAAAAACACTGCTCAACTATGGCGGACAGGAAGCAAAGAGCAAGCATCAAAGGAGAAGCCAGAAATCAGACAGAGCTCCCAAGGTCGCACCACTCAGACACAGCTAGAAGTACACTTTACCAATCCCACAGGCAGCTACCAAGCCAATGGAGGTGAGCACGACCAAAAACCATTACATCATACAGACCTACGATCAAATAAATGAAGCATTTCTACTCACTGTTCCCTGTCTTTTGTGAGACCTTTTATAATAGACAAAAAAAAATCAAAGAGATCATCTACTTTTCCATCCCTACAGTGTCAACAAACAGGACCCTCTGAGCTGAAAGGAGCTTCCCCAAGACCCTCTGCGGCAAATCAGAATGGACATGACTCACGGTTAACAGAAGCCAGTGTCCCCGTGTGAAAGCCACAGAAGGAAGACGTGAGAAAGACACAGAAAAACAGAGCTGGACTCCCATTTTTTAAAAAATAAGAAAGACACAGACAGCAGGAAATACCCAAGCATGGGACCCAGAGCCAAGGTCCTCAACTATGGTATGGGGGTCCTCTGCCATAACTCTGGCACTAACCTCCTCAGTCTTCTGCACACTCAGAGCTTGAATTTCTGTACATGAACAGACAGCATGACCATAGCTTGGTCTACAGATTGCTGACCTTCCCAATCAGAGCTACCCTCTCCGCCACTGACAAAAAACCTTCTTGGCCTTGACAGTTGGCCAACTGATGATGACAGCCCTCACCCCCATTGAGGACCAATTTCCCATGAACGTAAAGACCCCCTGCCTGCTCTCCCAGCCTCCCAGGCTATCCTGCTTTGTCCGCTTCTGTCCAGTCCGTGACCCTCATGCTGGCTCATCCAGCCAACTCAACGCAGAAGCTCTGTTAGTCTCATGATCAGGGCCTTAGCTGTGGACTGGCTACCCGGCATAAGGTCAGGCAGCAAAGGACATCCACCTCCGATCTCTGGTTGCTGCTCAGACTTATGTTTCACTTAGGCCCTTCTTTGACCAAACTGATGATATTTTCGACTCTGACGGAGGTGGACAAGGAGGGGGCTGATATCACTGAAAGGCACTATATAAGCTCAGGGGATATGCCGTGACTTCTGTTGCCCCTATTTTAAGGACAAGGACCTGATTACTCTTAAAGAGTTTATGGACCACCTAGAGTTATGGTTTTTGGTAAGATGTACAATATCTTCAATGTTAGGTCCATTATACAAGCCATTCACCCCCCCCTCCTTTTCCCCCTCTTTTCTCTTCCTCTTTCTGGTAATATATTTATGAGGGAAAAATGTAGAAACATTACTTGATTTTAGTTACAGATACATTACTTAAGGCAGAGGCTGAAGACATCCCATATCTGCTGAAATCAGTGTGTCTGGCCTGCCCAAGGCAACTGTCACATTAGGGTTGAGTTCATTAAATATTTGACCAACTATAACAGCTAACTTTATTATTTTTTTGATTGCAGTACTGATGACAGAACCTGGGGTCTTCACACTAAGCTACATCTTCAGCCCTTTCTTTTTCTGTGTGTTTTTCAGACAGGTCTTGTTAAGTTACTAAGCTGCCCGGGTTAAGCTCAAACTTTTGATCCTCTTGCCTCAGCCTCCCAGGACTGGCATGACAGGCTTGTGTCACTCAGCCCCACAACTTAAGTTGACAATTCTGTATGACCCAAAAATGACATCACAAATAGCCAATGCCCTTTGCCTGAAGAAAGGCTGCCCATCCCTGACTCAACAGTAATGAAAAGAGTAGACATCTGATTCAATTTTAATTTTCTACAATATAGTACAGTGACGACATTCTGGTAAATATTTTGAGTCATGTAAGTAAAACAAGGACTTCGGATGACTGGGCTGAATTATTTTGACTACCATGCTATTTACTTGTGAGTACAAGTACATTTGGCTTACAGTGCAATCAAATCAAGTTGTATCTCTCCAAATTAACACAAATAAAAATAATAATTACAATGTTTCAGGATCTAAAATACAGAATGGGCCATGCAATGGTGGAGATTTCTAATCAAAGCGTATTTTTATTGCTTAAAGGTAGCCAGGTATGCAAGATGATTATTTCCAATCACACCTCCATAAATTTGATTATTACTGGATGGCAAATAGGAAAGTGGTCCACAGGTTTACTTCAAATGTAATAGTTAAACATTCACTCTGCCCTTCAAGGACATGGGGTGACATTCCATAGGGAAATATCTGTTCTTGGCCAAGCCTAGTGGCAGCAGGCCTGCCATTCCAGAACTCTGGGAGACTGATGCAGGGAGATCATAAAGTTCAAGCCCAGCCTAGGCAACTAAGGAATTCCCTGGAACTCTGTCTTAAAATTAAAACTAAAAATAAGTAAGTAAATAAATAAATAAAGGGCTGGGGAAGTAACTGAGTGCAAAGGCCCTGGGTTTGATCACCAGTCACACACACACACACACACACACACACACACACACACACACAGAGAGAGAGAGAGAGAGAGAGAGAGAGAGAGAGAGAGAGAGAGAGAAACACATCCACCCCACCCCAACCCCCTTGGAAAAAATTGAACAGCTAAGCTCTCTGCATAGGGTAACTGCCGGCAGCATTTTAAACAAATCAGTAAAAAAGCTTTCTTTTTTTTTTTTCCTGCTGATTGGTGAATATAAAGAAACCACAGAGATGACTCTTCGAATGATAATATATTCTCATTCTGAGACAACAGGACTTTAGCTGCTCCAAAGGCCGCTGTTTGCAACTAGAAAAACATCATTAGAATCAAAGAATAATTTTATGCACAAAGCTCATTGAATTTAAAGCATGCCTATGTAAAATGCATCAGCGGAGATCAGAAAATATCACAAGGGTGGCGATGCTGTCTGGCACCTTTCCTGGGAGGTTCTGGTGCAGGCGAGGAGGGGGAGAACGGGGCGGGGGGGGGGGGGGTTCTTTGTGGCTTCCGGGACTCAGTCATGATACTGACCCTGCCAACAGATCTCACGAAACAAACATGGGTAGTTGGGGAACACGTAGGTCGCAGAGGCACCACTGGACCAGGGGGAGCTTCCTTTTCTGTGAGAAGCTGGGCAGCTACCAGGAGAATGATTTTCGCAGGCAAATAATTTTCCATTATTCATTTCGGTACAATCCAGTTGGGGTCTGGAAGGTCCCCCAAGCCTCACATGGCCTTGGATGTCATGGAATATCTCTGGATTTCAAATGCTGTTGGGAAGTGGGGCTTGGCAGAAGCACAAGTTGTTAAGAAGAGCCAGGTTCTGCTATTGAGGGACACGGAGACCCAAACTCATAGGACTGTGTCCAACTTTTCTCCCTCCCTCCTTTCCATTCTTTCTTTCTGAGACAGGGTCTCACTCTGTAGTCCAGGCTGGTCCTAAACTCCATGTCACCCAGGCAGGCCTCAAATTCACAGTGGTCCTCCTGCCTCAGCCTCCCCAGATTGACGAGAATGTACTGCCATACCTAGCTTATGTGGTGCTGGTTGAACTCAGTGCCTTGTGCTTGCTTGGCAAACCCTGTAACCACTGTGCTACTCCGCCAGCCTCTTTCTTTCTTTTCCTGTGGTACTAAGGTTGAGCCCAGGGCTTCACACTGAGCAACCTCCACAGCTGAATCATTATCCACGCCCCCCCCCCCCACACACACACACGACACAATGGTCGCGTTGAGCTTGAGCATTCTGTGCCTGTACATATGGCGTCAACATTACAATTCCTTCCCCCTCCTTTTTTTGACCCTCCTGCCCCCTTCCCTCATCTCCCCTGACTCCCAGTATCACACCCATCTGGTTCTATAAAATACCTGTATTCTAGGTTTCTCATGAGAGAAACCATATGGTATTTACCTTCCCAGTTTGACTGCCTTCACTAACCATGATGGTCTCAAGTTGCCTCAAATTCATCTGTCAGTCCCTCAAATTCATGTGTCTTTATGGCAGAGTAGCACTCTACGGTACACACACACACTTTTTTGCACCTGCTTGTCTGCTGATGCATACTGTGGCGCCCTTCACAATTTAGCTGTAGACACGGTCTGAGTGCGTGTCTGCATCACACTGCTTTTCACTCTGAGACAAGACACTGCTAGGTCGCCTTATTGCCCAGCCTTGGATTACACTTGTGAGCCTTCCAGAGGGTCAGGGTGACAAGTCTGTGCCACCAGACCCAGCTTCTGCCCCATTTCTTTGGTTGAATTTAGGCTGCTGAGTACTCCCACATTACGGTAAAGCACAGAGAGCACAGACAAGGAGGTTTTGTGTGATGGAAGGAGTGTCTCAGGACGTGGGGATACATGGGATGCTACCATAAGGGGAATAAAAGAAATGGGGGGTGGGAGATATAAAGGCACGCCTGTAATCCCAGCACTTGAGAGGCGGAGGCAGGGGGAATACAGTATGTTCAAGGCCAGCAGGAGCTACACAGTGAGTTCAGGACCAACCTGGACTGCAAAGCGAGACCGTGCCCAGAATAGGGGCTAGAGGAACAGCACAGCAGTTATAGCACTTGCCTTGCAAGCACAAGGCCCTGAGTTCGATTCTCCAGCACTATATAAAGCCAGACACTCAGGAGGCTGGGCACGTGGCTTGTCTTGAGTCCTAGGCCAGCCTGGGCTACACCACTGAGTTCAGGACCAGCCTAGGCTACAAAGTGAGATCCTGTCTCAAAAAAAGAAGAAGAAAAAAAAAAGGAGTAGAAATCACAATTTTGGATTTACAGCTATTTATTTCTTTATTTATTGATTCTTTTTTTGGGGGGAATTCAGGAGTGGACAGTCAGTATCTGCGTCATACATAACACTTCGGGCGAAGCTTTATGGGTAATCTGCCACCACCCATACTACCAGTTTTACGGTGCACTAAAATTAAATACTAGCACTCAGCAGGAAGCGTGAAGAGTATTTAATCTTACCTTTATTTTTTAATCTTACATTTGTTTTCTTCCATTTATTTATTTATTGATTGATGTAGGGTCTTGCTCTATAATCTAGGCTAGTCCTAAACTTCCGACGTAGCCCAAGCTGGCCTCAAAGACATGGCAGACCTCCTGCCTCTGCCTCCCAAGTGCTGGGATTACAGGCGTGTGCCTGCATGCCTGGCTTATGTGGTGCTGGGGAATCGGACTCAGTACTTAGCGCTTGACTTAGCACTTGCTAGCCAAACACTTTAACCCTAGTCATTCCTCCAGTCCCTTATGTTCTATTTTTTGAGACAGGGTGTAGCTAAGGTGCTCAGGTTGTGCCTCATCTTGCAATCCTCTTGCCTCGGCCTCCCAGGCTGCTGGGACCACAGGCCCACACTCACCGCACCCCGGCTCACATACAGTTTTCTACTAGAAAGTGGCAACGTGGGTGTGTGCGTTTGGATATGAAGCGCCCTGTGTTACGTCGCAGGCTTGATTCCCAGTGCACCCACGTTCACAAGTGGAGCTTTTAGTGTGTGGCCCGGAGAAGGCTCTGATTTCAAGGGTGCAGGCACTCTTTGCTCCCTGGGATTATTAGGGGGTGGAATCTTGCTGGGTCTTTCCCCCCTTTCCCTTCTGGTCTGCCTCCAAGACAGTGCTTCTAAATCGGAGGTGATTTCCTCATCAAAGGCAGGGGTCACCAAATCCTGGGCGACAGACCGCGTGGAAGGTCTGGCTATCCAGGACCAACCAACCAGTAGGAGCCGAGTAGTAAGCGAAGCCCCGACTCCTGTCAGCATGCTCCAATCAGGTTCTAATGCTACTTCTGACTGACAGGACTCTAGTCCCTGGTGTCAAAAAGCCCGGGAATCAGGGATCAAAGGAGCGTTTTGTACTGTGTTGGAGGCGTTCTGGATTTCATAACAAAGGCCGCAGGATGGGGGTGTTAGCACGGCTGACGGGCCCTGCTGACCAGTCCATCTGCAGATCAATCCATAAACACCACGTGGGCTACCTACACCACGCAGTACTTAAGGACTCCGCCGTCAAGAAGAGTAAAGTCGGAGTCAGGCTTACCCCTGGGAATCAGGCGCAGGTTAAACATCACATCGTTTCTCCAATGCGAGAAACCAGCTGTAGCACTAAGGCGCAGAGCTGACGTTAGTACACAAGAAGGCAGATTTGTGGAGAGGGCGTGGGGACGTGGGGATGGATGGCAGGTGGTGAAACGGTGGGAATGGGAGTGACAGGTGTCAAGACACAATGTATCCGAACACCAGCTCCTGTGACTACTCTGGATCACAAATACATTCGCACAGGAAGAATAACTTTTTTTGGGTGGCGGGGGAACTGGGGGGTAATGCACTGAAACCTCCCTTGGAAGTGTCCAAAGGGATTCACGACCCCCTGTAGCCGCAGGACCCTCTGTCCAGGGAGCTGGTCCTCAGCTAGTCCAGGGAAGAGCCTCCATCTGGCTCCTCCTCCTGTTCTCATTACTTCTGACACGGGCACCTGCAGTCTTTCCTTCTCAGAGGACACCGGAGGTGACACTGGCCTGATCACCTCAACAGCCACTGTTACTTCTGCCCCCAGGGCAGGTCCGGGGAGGTGCCCAGGTGAGTCTGTGCGTTAAGCACTTACAGGGGCTAATGCCAACCAAGGCTGGAATTCTAATGACAAAACAAGAGGAAAAGGCCACAATGGAGTCAAAGACTGTGTTTCATTTTTCCCCCCGATACTGTTTTATTTTACCCAGCTGTCCATCTACTTATGTACTTATTTTGGTGGCAGGATTGAACTGAGGGCCTCGTGGGTGTTGAATGCAAAATTAAACCACTGAGCTATTCCCTCAACCTTGCTGAACTTTTTAAATCTCTACATTGTCGACCTGTCTGTCTGTCTGTCTATTATCTGTCTTCTCTCTTTCTATCTAGTGGTGCCGGGACTGAGCTCAAGCTTTTCACACTGAGCTCCATCCCCAGAGAATTCTTTTTGTTTTTGATTCTGAGACAAGTTGCCCGCCTGGGCTTGGACTTGTGATCCTCCTGCCTCAGGCTCCCTGCACCATGGGTCCAGCTCCCTGCTACATTTTAATCTTTCTTGTAGTTAATCTTTTAAGAGATGCCAGACATTGACCATTTACGGTTTCTTTTTGGTGAAAAGAGAAAAAATTGTTGCCTTTTTTTGTTTTTAAAACACGCTGGAAGCTTTCACTGTTTCCTCAGTGGCAAACATTCCTATCACTATGAACACCAGTTGTTAGGGAGTCTGTCCATTATCGGGGGTTTACTAAAAATGAAAGCCTATAAAGTGAACACTAATAAAATGAGGTAATCTTCCTATAAAATAATTTCACCGTTTTCAGTGACATCATTACGCACGTGTGTGTGCGCGTGCGTGCACGCACTCATGCACGTGCGTGCAGTACTAGGGCTTGAGCTCAGGGCCTTTGCACTGAGATACATCCTCAGCCGATTTTTAATTTTTCTGACTTTGAGACAGACTCTCGTTAAGTTGCCCAGGCTGGGCTTGAACTTGCGACACTCCTCCTACCTCTGCTTTCCAGAATGATGGGATGAAAAAGCCTGTACCACCCTGACATTATTTTTTTAGCAAAAAAAAAAAACCCCTTTGTGGCAATGTTTTAATCCAATCTGTTAACAGCTAGCACCGAGGGGAAAAACAAAACAAAACAAAACAAAACAAAACAACAACAACAAAAAGATGACGAGTACGGGTGAATCTGTTCACTGCCAAACAAGGAATATTCAAGAACTGGACATCTTAAGTCCCCAACTGTATAACGCACTCAATTCAAACCTATATACACAGACGCAATCCTACCAGCTTGATCTACAAAGGACGATACGTGCATTTTTTTTTTTTTTTTGCACTCTTCTTTGGGGGAAAGAAAGCGACCCACAAGTGGTTGAGACACATTGAGACACATTGCAGCGCTTAGTTTCCTCGATCCACTTACTTCAGAAAGCAACAGCTAATTCCTGAACTGCACACTTCTTCCCAAGAGAACCAAGTCACTTAGGGAGGTAACCAGCAGTCATCTGGCAAAATCTTAAACAGGGCAGCCACAAACAGAAACACAAACCACAGCCTAAAACAAAACCAACACAGCTACTAAGGAACACCCAACTGCACCCTGGTCCTGCGTGCCCATTCAGCTATTCATGGATAGGGCTCCTGTAAGCGTGCAGGAGTTTACGGCCTTTATTCCAACACATAAAATGCAGCACTCAGAACAGATCTGGAATAAACACATCGAAAAATTTCAAAGTCAACATAAGTAAAAAGAACTAGTAGGCCTACTACATAAATTCCTTCTCACATTATTTTCTTTATGTATTTATTTTGTGGTACCAAGGATCGAAGACAGGTGTTCGGCGCTGAGCTACACCCCAGCCCAATTTTATGTTGAGACAAGGTGTCTCTTTCTAACTAACTACCAAGTTGCCCAGTCCTGGATAAGGAAAAGATCCTCCTGTCTCAGCTTCCCAGAGGACTGGGATGAATGGTCTACACTAGTCATCTGTCCAAGACTTTCTCAACTTTATTTTTCAGAAAAGTAACGAAATTTAACCTACAGCAAGTAACATCAGTGCTTCCTAGAACACTGTATGAATTGTCACCATACACAGTTCGGAAGCACTAGCTCTAAGCATTGAGTTATTAGGTTAATCAAGTCCCTTTCTCTTTCGGGCGAGCTGGGCCACACATGTCCCTCTTTATTTGCGTGTTTTCTGATAGATCTGTTTTTCGCTGTTCATTTGCAGGACTGGAGACTGAGCCCAGGGTCCTCACACGGAGCCACAGCCCCATTTATTTCTCTTATATATTTTGAGACAAGACTTTGCCAAGTCCAAAAGTGGCCCAGATTGGCTGGAAGTTGCAGTCTTCCTACCTCACCCTCCCGCACTGAAGGGATTACGAACCTGCTCCACCTGGCCTGGTTTCCTGGGATTTTTGATTCCTCTAAGATCTTTGTTACTTTTTCTTTTTTCTTTTCTTTTAGAGCTAAGTTCACGTTTCCAAAGAACTACGTTAACTCAGAAAGGAGCATTTGGCAACACTCTTGATCACCTTAAAAGTTTCGGGGCCCAAATCAAATAATAGCTTATTAGATCAATCACGGCCGGTGGCTTCTGAGACACTTCCTTCAGTGCAACGCTATAGGCACAAACAAACATATATCCCCATCAGTCCCGCTGGGAGAGAGCAGACAGGTCTATTTCCCCTAGCTAAGATGTAGTTCCTCCATTTGTCTTTCTATTAAAACTCACATCCCATCTACTACAGAGTTTTTTCCGCAAAGAAAAAAAAAACCAGAACCTTTACACTTCCTCTGACACAAGTACGTGGCATCCCCACCACCACCACACATTTAAAATTAACAAACAGCTGAGCAGGTGCTGCGTAGGCCCATCGCTGAGACAGAGGCAGGAGATGGCACTCTGAAGCCAGGCGTGATCCACTTCACAAGACTCTGCCTCAAAACTCAAAAATTAAAAAAAAAAAAAAACAGGCTGGAGATGTGGCTCAGTGTGAAAGCACTGGGCTGGATCTCAACTGCCACCACACACACACACACACACACACACACACACACACACACACCCCAAATTAAATGTAATATAGCATGGTCTAATACAAAAATGTGTTTGCTCAGGACGACTGGGTCTTAATCTTTAACGTTACAAAAAAAAAAATTTGCAGGCGCTCAGTTCAACTGGAGGTGTTACCCAAAGCCATCACCCATTAAGAAAAATTAAGCAGCTCATCTCTGGGGCTACTGTCTGTCATGCTGCACTACTGAGGTGGCCAAGAAGAAAAGCAGCCACGTAGACCCTCTCACTTACCGGCTCTTAGATGGCTTTACCACACAGCTGCTGTCTGGGGGCAACCGCACACTGTGTCTCTCTCCTTCCAGGATCTCAAGCCACCCGAGAGGTCATCAGCACCCCAGCCAAAAAGCTTCTGATGTTCTGGATAGTCTCACTGGATGGCCCGAGCAGTTATAACCCAGCCAACTCTGAGAACCCAGTCACCTGTGGGTTACCACAGACATCCGATCATGGAAAAGTTATTTCAAGACATGCGTTTCTCCCTGCCTGTCCTGTCCCCATGCCCGGCGTATCTCAGATGGCAATCACAGATAAACTATCCACTTCCGGAAGCCGCAAATCACCGTGGGTGAGCAAGCTCTGTAGGTACCAGCTCTGAATACCTCGTTGCCGCCTTTTTGTACCGACTGACTTCTTGTTCTGGGAAACCTTTGGAGGTCACAGGCGGAACGTCCTGAGCCCACTGCAGTCAGAGCCTGAGCTCCCACAGCAACAGAACAGAGTTCCCGTCCACTAACCAACGGCTGCAGAGCCGCGCACAAGATGAAGGCTTCCCATCGCAGCAAGAGCTGAGGGTGGTAACAGCTAGGGTGGTATCTTGGGCGCTCTGTCCAGAGTCCTGCGGACCTGGGTGCCGTCAGCCTGTTTGCTCAGTGAGTTACACACACAACCCTGTCCAAACAGCCCCGAGGAATTCATTCTCTTGGTCAACACCGAGGGTTGGGCTGCCACAAAGGTTCGTGGGTGCAGATTCGGGCGGGGCCCCACCAACAAGGATGAAATCAGCAGGGAGCCGCCTTTCCTGACTCCTTCAAGAAAATTATAACTCAAAAAAAAAAAAAAAGCATCCAGGGTGTTTCTGTATTTCTATGTCTTACCCCTCCTTTCATTTAGACAAAATAAAACAAGGAAAAGAGGTAGGGCGGGTAGCCTATTATTCCAGCCCTCTGGGAGGCTGAGGCAGGAGGATTTCAACTCTGAGCCCATCCTGGGTAACTCAGTGACAGCCTGTCTCTAAATCAAACAAGCTGGGGATGTAGCTGAACCCAAAGGCTTTGGGCTTGGTGCCCTGTAACACAAACACACACACACACACACACACACACACACACACACACACACACACACACAAAGAAAACAGTCTAATTCTATGCCTGCCTTTGTTTTCAATACTTCTATCAATCAAACTTGGCTTATTTTTAATTACGCCATGTGCCTCTGGCTCGCAGCAGGGACGCGCATAATTAATCTATAATGTGACAGGTGTTCACCTCTTTTCCATGCCTTAGAGGACAGGAAGACTCTGGCACAATGAATCCTAAAATGCACTCGAATGCAATCAGCACAACGGGGATGTCACCCAAAGACATATCCCCCACAAAGGCGAAGCTTCACTTTCCAGCTGTCTCTACAGAACCTCTTGCTTTTTTTTTTTTTTTTCCCCCAGAAACGTCCTGTACCAGCCAGGAGTCAGAATGCGAGAGGGTCTCCCGAGCATGTAATCTTTTCAAGTTCCAAACAAAATGATGCTTATGATGTCATAACTTTTTTTAATTTCCAGGGAGGGCTTGTCTGTCTTCTCCCCACAACCAATTCCAGGGGACGGTATGTTTTGGGGGGCTTCCACAACTGGGGTCTTGTAGAATGCTGCTTCTAGCTAGCTGCAGCTACTGATGCTCGCTCCCCTCACCCTCCTCCCCACCTGGAGCTGGGAAAGTCAGTAACAAAACAAGGCTGGGCCTTCTTCCTCACAGGCACCTTTAGGAGTTGGTTTCAGACAAACCAGACGCTGGGTTTTCCTCGGAATGACACCTCTTTGGTTCAGTGGGGTTGCCCAGCTGCACTCCCTCCTTGCAACTGCTGAGATGCAAGCCCTCTCCTCAGTCCTTCTACCTGCTCCCCACTGGTCCTTCCTCCCTGTCACCTGTCTCTTGGGGAACCCTTCTCCCAGGGGATCTTGTTAAACATGCACCCAGCTGCCAGCCTTCTACCCCTGCTGGGCCCCACCTGGTCAAAGAGAACAGCCAATCAATTGTGCATGCGTGTTTGAGAAATTCTGGGAGGACAGACTGTGCCCAAATCGTCCCCCAGCCCGGGATCCCTTGCTATAGATGTTATGAGGCCCAGGAGCCAGGCACCGGCTCTTTTAGGTTCTGAAAAATGCACAATCACACACGAACTTCTCCAAGGATCCCTGGGGAGCCTCCTGTGTAGTCTGAGGTCAAGAGAAGCCGACAGCACCCACTGGAGAAAGGGTAGGAGTCCCAAGGTACAGGGACATGGTTTCTTAAAAAGTTATTTTATTGGTATGTATACATGCAGTACATAATATTTACGCTGCTCTTGAGTACTCTGTGCATATATATATATATATATATATATATATATATATATATATATAGTGGCAAATTTATAAATCCTACCTTTCCCCCTTCTCAATCTTCCCACCCCTACCCCCTCAATGCAGAGTAAACACGTGGACCTGTTTACACAACCCGACCTCTAGTATTTTGTGTGTGTGTGTGGTACTCGGCACTGAGCCCAGGACTTTCACACCAAGCTCTGTTCCCAGTTCCCTGTTTACTTTTAAGATAGCATCTTGATAAGTCCCTAACATGCCCAAGCTGGGTTTGAACTTGCAATCCTCTGGCCTTGGCCTCCCTGAGCACTGAGATGACAGGGCTCTGTGCCACTGGGCCTGACTACTTCCATCCTATCATCCTAAGCCCCTTTGGTAAGGGTATATGGCTATCTATGTATGGAAAGGAGATTATCCCCAGACACGACTGTCTTTCACCTTGACCAACTAAATTGTCCACTTTACTGTCCGGTTATAACAGACCTCAAAAAAAATTCCTCGAAAACGACTTGCCTTCATAATTGGAAAGAGGGAAGGCAGTCATAGGGAACTGAATCCAAACTTGAATCCAGCATGTGGCAGCTGTGTGGCCTGGGGAAGGTGGATCCATCGCCTGGGGCCTTGGGGTACCAACTTGGTCCTCACTGGGACAGACAGAAGAGCACGCTCCGGCCCCGGTTACGGGCTACAGATAATAGCCCAGAAAACGGATGCTGCTTCATTTATTTATTTTTGACGACAGGAAATAAAACATTTGAGCCTGCCCAGGGCTTAATCTACAGAACAAGTAAGATTTCTACAACTGCAATAATCAGACACTGTCAACAAACCTTGGGACATGGGGAAAAAAAAAAAAACAAGGTGGGCTTTTAGGCTTTTCACCTTGAACTTAACCTAGAAAAAGCCGATGCCCAGGCTTCAGGTGGAGAATCCTGGACTCCCACAGAACTAGGACACCAGGCAATGATCACTCAGGGCTTAGCAAGCAGGGAGTCATGTCCCAAGGCCCAGTAATTAGAGAGCCCTGAACCAAGGAAGAAGCAGCTTCATGCAACTCGGGAAAATGGGATCCGAGGTGACAATGCGCTCATGGAAAGAGTTCTTCCTATAGACACACAGGAAGAGGACGTGTGGAACCCCAGAATCCACACTGCATCACCTGCTAGGATGGAGTCTTGGCCCACCTGGTGTGGGCTCAGCTGACCCCTAACAGACCAGTGGCCAGCACCCTCAACTCCACAAAGGCTCCAACATCTGTCATGGTTTGGATCTCGAGTGCCCCCTCTGAAAGTCCACGTGCGCATGGGGTGGTGAAACCTTTAGGTGACAGGGTCTACGGGAAGGTCACCAGAAGCACTAGGAGGAGATGTCAGACCCCATCTCTCCCTCTTTGTCTTTTTAAATCCCTGCCAGGGAACGAGCCCTACGTCTCCCACCATGTGATTCCACCAGGTTGAATTTGTTCCGTACAAGTACGAAGACATCAGGCCAGTTTACGCTGGACCCAAACCTCTGAAAAGAGGAGCCAGAGTCAACTTCCGTCTTCCCAACTGGGGTGTCACCTAACATCTTCCTTGCTACTGCGTCTCTGGTGTTGGAACCCCCATTAGATACGGCAGTGAAGGCCATGGGGTAGAATACAATGAGAAACCACACAGCAGACCCCTCTCTGAATTCTTCCTCAACACGTTCCGTGTAACGCAGAAGGGACACAAAGCCAAGAGGTGAGAAGGCACATGTGGAGTAATTTCAGCGCGTGTACTTTTGGGTTATTTGTTGAGTTTTAATTATTTTTCCCCCTCCTTGGTCTTGCTTCTGCAGCAGACCTAATTATGGGTTTCTCCTTGATATATTGCATTCTGGGGTTTGAAGTTATAGCTTTATTATGAAACTGAAAACTAAGACCTAGTAAATTACTTTTCTTTCAATGGCATTCTAGTTTACTCCGCGAGGAAAGAGCCGTGGAAATTGACTGCCTCTAAACTTCCTTCAGAGCATGTTAAACAGTTCCAGGAAATGGAGTTGAAATATATGCTTTTTAAATGGTACTCTTTATACGTTAATACAACGGCAGCCAACATACACGTTCAATTGAAATGTGCCCACAAGGGAACAAAAAGAGATTCATTGTACCTGTGGATTCATCTTCGTCACTTAACTCTCAAGCCCATGCAATTACATAGAAATTTATAATTTCTACACACGCATACCACTATACATAAAGACTTTTCAAGTTTTATTTTTATAACCGCATACATAATTCAATAGGAAAGACATCCTTTCAGTTCTCTCTCTCTCTCTCTCTCTCTCTCTCTCTCTCTCTCTCTGTCTTTCCAGTACTGAGAATTGAACTCATGACCTTCTACTGTGAGTTCAAAGCCAGCCTACGCTACCTCGTGAGTTCAGGACCAGCTTGGACCAGAGTGAGACCCTGTCACCAAAAAAAAAAAAAAAAAAAAAAAAAAAAAAAAAAAAAAAAAAAAAAAAAAAAAAAAAAAAAAAAAAAAAAAAAAAAAAAAAAAAAAAAAAAAAAAAAA
>PVKB01003274.1:0-126852 GCA_004027205.1 Ctenodactylus gundi | reverse complement strand
CTTGTCCTGTTGAAGGATAGCTCAGAAGGTCAATAACAGGCACAGGAGGGGACCTGAGAGTGAAGCTCTGTCTCCTGCCAGTCAGAAGCAGCACTAGACCCTGATAGGTACATGCTAAAAGGAGGCGGAGCTTCACTCACAGCTCAATTCCTGGTTGCTACTCATGTGTCCCTCGTCCTTCCAAGGTCACAGACTAGTACCAATCTGTCACCCAAAGTTGGGGACCCCCGTATTAGACGATTCTGTCCAACCTTAAACTAATACTAAGTACATAGAATGTGTTTAAGGTAGGCCACTATAAATGCTGATGCTGAATCAGCTCTGTGTAGTTAAGGCATTTTTTGACTATCAACGTGTAACTCCATTCTAAATTAAGGAACAGCTACAGATGATGTATGTATAAATATATACATGTGCCTACACATACGTGTCAATTAAATACCTGTAAATTGCAATGGAATTTAAAAAAAAATTTTTTAAGAGCAGAGAGACACATGAATCTCACATTTTATATAACATGTAACATAGTGTAGATGTACAGGTAAATACTTAAATTTGCACAAAGGAATTTCTTCTTTTTTAGGTGGTGGTGATACTAGAAAGCGAACCCAGGACCTTCACACTGAGCTATATCCTGTGACGGACCCCCTCTATTTATTCAATTTATTTTTTTAGACAAGGTCCCCCTAAGTTACTAAATTGCCAGCTGGGCTTGATGTTTCTATCATTCTGCCTCAGCCTCCCAGAACGCTGGGATCTGATGTCTCTTAAAACTATCCCTAGAGGCACAGTGGTTAGTGTACTTGCCTAGCAAGCACAAGGCCCTGGGTTCGATTCCCCAGCACTACATAAGTGGGGTGTGGTCGTGTATGCCTATAATTCTAGAATTTGGGAGGGTGAGGCAGGAGGACTGTTGTGAGGACAGCCTGGGCTACACAGTGAGTTCAGGACCAGCCTGAACAGAGACACAGAGACCTTGTCTCTCTCTCTTTCTCTTTCTCTCTCTCTCTTTCACACACACACACACAAACACACACACACACACACACACACACACACACAAATAATTAACCACACTAATATAACATTTATACATACTGTAGGCCATGTGTGCACCTGTATCCGTATATGGACTCAAACCCCATTACCTTATAATTCTTAAAATCTCAGGCAGGCCTGGCAGCACAGGCCTGTAACCCCATCCCTTAGGGAGGTTCAGTCAGGAGGATCACAAGCTCCAGCCACCCTGGGCACCTCAGTGAGACTCTGTCTCAAAATCCAATCTTTAAAAAAAAATAATTAGCTAAGGGTGGTGCTAAGTGTGAACGCCCTGGGTTCAATCGCCAGCACCACACAGACACACACACTCTCTTGCACATACACACATGCAGACACACGCAGAAACAGTTTTGCTTCGGAGCTCCTCCAAAGCAAGCAAGATCACCTGAAGGTCAAGCCTGTGCGCAATGCCCTTCCCAGCGCCTAGGCTCCCTACCTGCAACAGTACTTTCCAACACTGTAGACATGACACAACAGGAGATCATTTATGAAGCAGTGAGCGCACATGGGGGCCACGTGACAGCTGGTGGCCCGTCCTGCAGTGCCGAGTTCTCGGCCCACCGCGGTGCTACATGACTTATATAACAGGTCCCGCGGGCTGGCGCCTTCCCAGATGAGCTGGGTTTCATCGACAGCAGCGCGCTTACTGCAGAAACTCCTCCACTACGTGGGATGAAGGAACTGATGATTCCAGCCAAGAAATGGGTAAGGCCACCTCTGTGTGCCCATCTGGAGAAAGACTGCAGAGGCACGCTAACCCTAATACTCCCAGTCCTAGCCACTATGGGCACTGCTACCCATAACGGGGCTGGAGGGAGGCAGAAAGGAAAGGAGGCTTTACAAAGGAAGCGAGAAAAGGAAACGGGGTGCCGGTGCTGAGAAAGAGGGGAAAAGAAGAACGCAAAGAAAGGAAAAGAGACGTCAGAAGGGGGAGGTGGGAGCCCCAGGGCAGAGATGCCCGCCCCCTAAATGCAATGGCACCCGCCTGTCATCCCAGCATGATGGGAGGCTGAGGCGGGAGGATTACAAGTTCCCACTCAGGTTGGGTATTTTCGTGACCCTGTCTAAAAACAAAAATGGGCTGAGGATATAGTTTAGAGTGGAAGTACCAGACTCGACCTCCAGGAACTCCCCTGCCACAAAATAAGTAAATACTCCCCAAAGAAAACAAACAAACAAACAAAATTGTGAGACAGGGTCTCACTCTTCAGCCCAGGCTGGTCCTGAACTCACTGTGGAGCCCAGGCTGCCCTTGGGTTCACAGCAATCCTTCTGCCTCAGCCACCAGAGTGCTGGGATGACAGGCGTGAGCCACCATGCCCGCATTATGCGGTGCTGGGGAATTGAACTAGGGTATTTAGTGCTTGTGTTAGAGCTTTAACCACTGAGCCATTCCTACCTCCCAACAAAGAAAAATTTTAAAAAGAACGCAGGGCTGGAAGAATGGTACAGCAGTTAAAGCCTTGCCTAGCAAGTGCAAGTCCCTGAGTCCCATTCCCCAGCACCAGACAAAGCCAGGTGTGGTGGTACACGCTGGTCATCCCAACACTCAGCAGGTTAAGGCAGGAGGATTGCTGTGAGTCCACGGCCGACCTGGGCTCCATAGTGACGTCAGGACCAGCGTGAGCGACAGTGAGACCCTGCCTCAAAAAAAGAAAAAAGCACTAATGCAGTGGTAAGCAACACCCTTAACCACGAGGGAAGAATGAGCCTGTAGTCCTTCCTCAGAGGCCCACAGTCACATCTGGTCTTTGAGAGCCCTAAAAGTGAGGTGGGGATTTTAAAGCAAGGTTAGACTTGCGTACCTGCCATCTCTCTCATATTCTGAAGTAGTTCACCCTCTAGTCATAAATGCCATTATTTTTGGACATTGTTTATTTACTAACGTGATAAAAATTACAATACATTTCTCTGTTTACTGAACAGTGTCAAGCTGATATTAGAAATGCCTTTCTCTGGCTATCAACTCGAACCTACATTTTAATATTATTTCTTTTTTCTTTTCTGAGACAAGGTTTCACTCTGTAGCCCAAGTTGATCGTGAACTCACTGATGTAGCCCAGGCTGGCCTTGGACTCAGAACAATCCACCTGCCTCAGCCTCCTGAGTGGTGGGATTACAGGCATGTGCTACCACACCCAACCTTATGTGGTGCTAGGGAATTGAACTTGGGGCCTTGCGCTTGCAAGCCAAGTGCTTTAACCATTGTGCCATTCCTCCAGGCCCTATTTTATTATTTTTGAAGAAGTTCCCTTAAGCCCTCTATCAGTTTGCTTACAGTGGGCTTAAAACTTAAATATCACACACTGGTTGCTCAGTGGTAGAATGTTTGCTTAGCATGCAAGAGGCCTAGTGTTCCGTTCCCAGAATAGAAAGAAAGGAAGCAGGGAAGGAGGGAACAAAGAAAAAAAGAATTATGAGTTGTAAATACATTCCATCGCAATACATTCATTAGATGATGTGGAAATTAAATAGATGTTGAGGCAGACCTAGTGGCCTATATTGCAACACTCTGGAAGGCCGAGGCAGGAGGATCACTATTTAAGTCCATCAGGGAAACTCAGCACTACTCTGTCTCAGAACAAAAAAGAGCTGGGATGTAGTTCAACTCAAAAGCCCTGAGCTCAATCTCCAGGACCACAAAACAAACAAACAACCAAACAAACAAACAAAACAAGAGCGAAAAACACTGAAGCCACTGGTGTCGTTTCCATCTTCCTCCTCCTCCTCGATATCAGGACTGTAAGTGCTCGCCAAAGCAACAAATTCCCAAGGTCTTTACATTAAAATCTGTCTTAAATCTAAATTCCCACATACTCTCCTTCCTCACAAGAGACAATCAGCTATACCCAGGAGGGGGCAGGAGGCTAGACCACCTGGGGACACTGGCTCTGGAGTGTGTGACAGGGGAGCAGGTCTTGGCCAGGGGAAGGGAGGCTGGAATTCTCTATTTATGGACAGTCCCCATACATGTTGCAGGTCATTTTTCTCAACCCCTGAACCTTTCTGTTGGATCCTTGTCCTCTAAGTTTGCACCGAGATGGGAAAGAAGGCTAGAGACGGGAGGGTTCCCCTCCAAGGCACCCCGTTCAGATGCTCCCGGAGTTATACAACGGGGTTCCCCGCAATGACCTGACCCAAGCTGAAATGCACACTGCACGCCTCAGCAGCTCGGGAAAGATGTGGCGCACCTCGTCTGACTTTGGGAATCTGTGTCTGATTGCGAGCAGGGCTCCCGGCCACCACTCAGAATCCAGGGGGAGTTTAGTGCCACACGCCGCTGGCCTGGAATAAAATTCCCGATGGACGCCTGATGAACCGGAAAACTGGGCCCATCTCCAAAGGCAACCCAGGCTTCCGGCAGCTTTCCAGACAGACGAGATGACACAGAACCAAAGGCACCTGGACACATGCACACAGCAGAGTCAAAATAAGGCAGCGCAAAAGAGGTAAGACCCTAGAAAGGTTGGGCTAGCTACACATTACATCCATCATTACCTGGGCGTGGCGGCACATGCCTATAATCCCAGTACCCTGGTAGGAGGGTGGGGCAAGAGGACCACCATTGAGTTCAAGTGCAGCCTGGGCAACTTAGTAAGGCTGTCTCAAAATCAAAACATGGAAGGCTGAGGAAGGAGGATTGCTGTGAGCTCGAGGCTAGCCTGGACTACACAGTGAGTTCAGGGCCAATCCTGGACTCGACAGCGAGATCCTGTCTGAAAATCAATCAATCGATCAACCAATCAATCAAACAAAAACACAGAAAAGGGGCTGGGGCTAGGCATGTACCTGAGCAAAGATTCTGGGTTCAATCCCCAGGATTGCAACACAAACATACACACACACAGACACACGACAAACAGCATGGTTCAGATCACCACGTTAGTTGCTACATCGATTGGTAAACGCCTTTTTACAAAATTGCACCGTAATTTCTGGATCGACTCCATTGTATCTTAACGTTAGCCATCGTCCCAAAGGGAAAACACAACTGGGCAAAAAACAAACTGCATTTCCTGGAAGAAAAAGCTGCCTACCTCGGTACAGGAGCTGTCCATCCTCAGCGGTTAGGAGAGTCGCAGAAGGCTGTTAGTCACCCTTGCACTGTTAAGGCCACATACCCGACGCACACAATTGACAAGAGGCTTATTTTGCCTCAGTGTTAGAAGTTTCGGTGCAGGGCCTATCAGGCCCCGAGGGGAAAATACCAAGGCAGAAAGGTGTGGCCTCAAAACAGCTGCTTACCTCTTACCAGCCAGGAAGCCAAGAGAGCAGGGCTGACTGTGACAGAGGAAGTGGCCAGGGACCAAATATAGCCCATAGGGCCACGCCCACCCTACTCCCCCCCCCCCCCACACCAACCCACACACACCCAGGGGTGGGCTCAACTCACCACCAGGCAGGTCTCAAGCCAATCTACGTGGCGCCACCAACATTAACCAAGACAGAAGCCAACGGGCCACCTGCTATCAGTACACAATCCTTATCATCCCGAACAACTGCATTCTCTTCCAACCTAGCCTGTGACCAGAAGCATCCAAGGGTTCAAATGAGTTTCATTTTCTTTTAAAGAAAAGGGGTAGAAGCTGCACCCCAGGGTGTCATCCTGGCACTCTGGAAAGCCGAGGCCAGAGGAGGATCTCAAGTTTAAGCCCAGCCAGGGCAACTGAGCCATTTAACAACACATGCTGTGTGAACACCAGAAGTAAAACGTGGGCTTGGGATGTAGCTCAGTGTGAAGGTCCTGGCATCAATTCCTGGTACTACCAAATGAGAGAGAAAGAGAGAGAGAGAGAGAGAGAGAGAGAGAGAGAGAGAGAGAGAGAGAGAGAGAGAGGTATATAGAGATAGTGAGAGAAAAGGGGTGAGGGATATGTATTCCATGGAATGCATACACACACACACACACACACACACACACACACACAGATGTTTTGGAAGGATTTGGAAAACTAGATTTGACTACAGTAACGTGAGCCTGGCATTCCCATCTGTGGAGCCCTGAAGACCCCCGGGCTTCTCTGTGCTCCCTCCTGAAGCCTGGCAAGGCTCAGCCATTTCAGCAGCAGTGAACAGGGTTTCCCACCCTATTTTGGTTCCTGAAAAGGGGCACAGTGAGTCCTCTCCCAGCGGTCTTGCTCTGAGCTGACCAGGATGGCACAAGACATGCATGACCCTCTCCTGTCCAGGAAGTCCGAGGAGCTTTGTTACTTCGTTGCACACATTTTCTTAAATTTGCAGGGAATTTCTAGGAGGGTTCAAAAGACCAGCAATGCCCTTAAGTCCTGCGCGGACACCAAGCATCCCTAACAGTTTGATGACTGCGCCTAAGTTACCTCTGCACTCCTTAGTCCTGGCCCCTGGGACTCTTTCCTTTTAAAAACCAACCAAACAAATGCCCTACTTATGTTGCAAACAAGCAACACAAAAGAAAAAAGAGGGGCGGGGGGAATCACTCTTTCATCTGTGCATCCAGAGAATGGAAAAGGAACCGAGGATTCTAAAGGCTAACTAGGCAGGACTTGGTGGCCAAATGCCTGTTATCCCACCGCTATGGGAGACTGAGGCAGGGAGACTCTGAGTTTCAGGCCCAGCCTGAGCAACTTAGCGAGACACTGTTTAAAAAAAAAAAAAGAAGAAGTGGGGATATACTTCAGTGCAAAGGTCTTAGGTCCTGGGCTCAAGTTCTAAGTGAACAGCATGAGTCTATTCTGGATTGAATTTCATCCCCCAAAAGAGAGTATTAGGAGTCCGCTGCCCCAGTACCACAGCATGTAACTTTTAATTTGAAAAGCTGGCCTTTCCAAAGGGGGTCACGTTGAGAGGTAGCCATCAGGGAAGGCCTCAAACTCACGTGGTGGCGTTCCTATGACATAACTGGGGTAGCAAGACACACACCCAGGGAAGATGAGAAGACTAACTATAGGGACAGGATCACCACCTGTAAGGCCAGGAGAGAGATGCAGAATAGATCCTTTTCCCACAGCCTTTGGGAGCAAGCAGCCCTGACGTCCCATTGACCTAGGCATTGCTCACTTTTTTCGAAACTGGGACAAGATACCCAACAGCCCTAAGTTCACGGAGGAGAGGTTTATTTTGGGTCACGGATATACTGCACGTCAACCAGCTCCTAGGCACAAAAGCAATGGAGGAATACGTAACAGAGGGAAACCGCTCACCTCCTGGCAGCCAGGAAGCAGAGAGGGAGGGAGCCAGGAGCAAGAGTGCATCCTCCTCCCCAGGCCACACCCACAGTGACCAGCCACCAGCGCCACCCAGCACCTTCCACCAGCGAACCTGGGTGAGACTTTGGGGGCCCATTTCTAACCTAAAGCTTTAACCATCTGGGGCTCCTGGCTTCTGGAACTATGAGGCAGGACACTTCTGTCATGTGAGTCCCAGGGTTTATGGCTTGTTGCAAAAGCCACCATAAAAGACATAAAAATCCACGAGTGACAGCATTTGAGCCACTTTCCTTAGAAACTTGCTCATGAATTCTCTTCTCAGAATCTGCTGCAGCAACCGCTCTAAAAGAGCCTAACCTTATTGGACATACGCCCAAGTGGTCTGCTACTGTCTCCTTTCAGTCCCTTGTACACATGGGTAAACTGAGGTCGAGCTTCACCATGTGTGACAGACGAGCGGTTGGTTAAATTCTTAATAAATTCAGTGGTGTCCTCATCTGCCACCTTCGCCCTGAATCAGAAATACACCTTTTTTTTTTCTTTGTTTTGAGACAGAGTCTCACGCTATAGTGCAGGCCGGTCCTGAACTCACTACGTAGCCCAAGCTGGCTCAGAACTCACAGCGATTTTTCTGCCTTAGCTAGTTTCCAGGCTGGGATGACAGGCATGTGCCACCACGCCCAGGATGTGGTGCTGGTCGGCTAGACACAAGGCCTCAGGCTCCCTAGGCAAGCAGTCTAATAGCGGAGCCATGCTCGCGGGCCCCTTATCCTTAAATAAATATGTGGAACATGATCTAGCAGCACAAATCACAAGGTATCGGCTGATGGTTGACTCATTTATGGAAAAATGGATAAATGGACACACGTGGGGACCATCACGGTGCAGGAAATAAACCAGACGCAGAAGCCTCAAGATATGTCACGATCTCTCTTTCACGAGAAACTATAATAGTTTAAAAAGCAAATAAAAGGAGCACGAGAGGAAACAGGGAGGCGGCTGTTGTGGAGGAGACAGAATGGGGAATCTGAGGATGGTGGGAGAAGGCTGGCCACGCGCTGCGTGTATGAACCCAGTCCCCGCGTGGAATGGGACTAGCGCGGGTTGCAAATAATGAAAAGAGGGGAAAAGGATAATGAGAGAGGAGAAGGAAGAAAAGAAAAGAAAACAGCTGTCTAGATTGCGTTCTGAAAGGTTGGGGAGGAAGAGAGAGAGAGTGGGGATTATATCTAGCCCAGGAAGAAATACAATCTTAGCAAAAAAAAAAAAGAGGGGGGGGCAAAAATACCTACAAAGGAAGCAACGGTAAGGCAGGCTGTTAAAGTCGGTATGACGGCGACAATTACCCTGGAGTACCTGGCTTACTAGGGTCGGGCTGCGACCTCGCCGCCGCCCGGGATGCTCAGAGGATGCAGGCGCGCCAACGCGCATGCGCCAGGCGCCCACCCACCCGGGTCCGGGACCCCTGGGCGCGCGCGCGCGCCGGCGGCGGGGGGACCGAAAGGGGATCGGGCTCGCGCGGCCGTCGCGGAGCGGCGGCCCTGAGCATCCACGTCCGCGCCGGCGCCCGGTCCCCTCCCGCCTTCCTCCTCCTCCTCCTCCTCCTCCTCCTCGCGGAGCCCGCCCGCCCGGCCTCCTGGCCGCGAACTGGCTCCCTTCCTCCCCCTCGAGGATGGCGCCAGGCTCTGCGCAGCACCTGGCGGAGCGGCTCAGCCCGTTTCTGCACGCGAGAGGGACGGGGGAGGGGAACGGGGGGGAAACGCCACCCTGCTCCTCGGCGTCGGCGGAGTCCAAAGCCCCCCGCCTCCTCGGGGACGAGCGCGCGTGCGCGCGAAGGACGCGCGCGCATGCGCAGAGCGTCCTGGCGCTGAGCGTGAGCCCGCGCCTGCGGGGGGCGCACGGCGCGCGTGCGCACAGCCGGGACGGTGCGAGGCGCGCGTGCGCAGAGCCGCCGGCGCGCGCCCCGAGCGCGTGCGCGGCGCCGCCAGGCGCGCGCGGCTCTCCCCGGCCCCGCCCCCTCTTCCTGTGAGGCCCCCTCCCGCGCCGAGGGCTCGGAACCATGGCGGCGCCCGCGCCCCCGCCTCGTCCCGTCACCCACCTCATCTTTGACATGGACGGCCTCCTTCTGGGTGGGTAGCCCGCGCTGAGTGACGGCTGGCCCGGGAGAGCGCAGGGTCGGGGTCAGGGGTCAGGGGTCAGGGCTGGCTGGACGGGGTCAGGGGCCCGCGGCGGGGCTGTGTTCCGGCGAGGACCCCCGGGTCCCCGCGCGCTCCGCCGCAGGCTCGTCCCGGCGTCGGGAGGCGGCGGCCGGCGGTCCCATCCCGTCCCCCAGCCGGAGGGGTGCGGGTGGCTGTCGCATCGACGCGGCCACCGCGCCCGCTTCCGGTGGGGCCGGAGCACGTGGGGGCGCCGTCCCCCCCCTCCCCGAGGGTGGCAGCGGAGGAGGGAGACTTGACCCTGGCAAATCCAGATGGCCGGCCACGGCCCGTGGTCCCGCGTCACGCGCCCCGTCCGCCTTTCCCCACCACTCACTTAGCGCCACCGGCAGGAGGGGCGCCGGGCCTCAGTTTCCCCGATTGCAAAAGAGGCTGCAAGAAGGGACCCGCTGTGGTCCGCTCCTGCGATGCTGGGCTGCCGCTGGGACCTTGACGATGGCTTCCCATCGGTGTCCTGCCTCTCAGCGTGGTAACTTGATCCACTTCCTTGAGGAGGTCTGGCAAAGCTGGAAGACATTTTTGGGTGTCCCAGCTGGGTAGGGGCGAAGGAGACGTCTTGCCTGAGGTCAGTGCGGGACTTGGCCCCGGAGCCAGCCCTGGCCAGGACTTACCCACCCCAGCTTCCAGCAGAGGTGAAGACGACCTCAGTGACCTAGCCAGCCAGTGGTTGCACAAGCTCACCCTAACCCATTCCTGTCCAATCAGAATCTGCACTTAAGCTGGGCCTAAAGGCTCAATGCCTTCCATGCCAGCTGTCCTGAGAGGCTGAGGCTGGGGGGTGACAGGCTACAGCCCACCCTGGGTAATTTAGCAGCTTGGTGGGACGGTGTCTCAAAAGCAACACTAAAACTGGGCTGGGGCTGTATCTCAGTGCAAAAGCTCTGGATTGGACTCCTAGTATCAAAAAAAAAAAAAAAAAAAAAAAAAAAAAAAAAAAAAAAAAAAAAAAAAAAAAAAAAAAAAAAAAAAAAAAAAAAAAAAAAAAAAAAAAAAAAAAAAAAAAAAAAAGAACCCACACTTGAATTTAAGTGCCTGAAAGTTTGAAAAGTACTAAGCATCTGAGAAGCAGAGGAATCCTTTGCTCAACAAAGCCCACCCATCTTCCTTGACAGGAATTTTGAATCAGACAGTAGAATCCAAGCAACATTCAATGAGGAAGTCATTTGGTTTGTAATTTAAACAGTGCTGACCTCTACCCAAAGCTTCCACAGAACTAACCCTGTGAAGCAGGAAATAGGGTCCAGCCTCCCTCTATCAGCAGGCTCCACAGATCTGTAAACAAGCCTACATGTTTGTTTACCCTGAGGACCTGTTGTTGAGCACAGGATTGCTCCATCCCATCCCACAAGGGGAGGGTAGGAGGAAATAGTTTGCTTTGACTAATTGAGAAGAAACACAAAGAAGGCTGCTCAGGGAGGTAAAGTTTTTTTAAGCACCTAATAAGGAAGAATTCTAGGCTAGTCTTGCTTGATTCTAGATCAGTCCTGATTCTAGACCAAGTAGATTCTAAAAATAAATGAGGATGGGCTCATCTTAACTTGTGAGTGTGACCTTGGCCTCTCCAGTTCTGTAAACTGGGTTGTTAAAGGCACATAAATAGTGGTGTGTTCATTTTGTGGGCACAGATATAAACTGATGTGTTGCAGAGGTGGAATGAACAAGTCCCCACGGAGGTCACTAATTAGGTTGAGGGGCGTATGTTAGTACTAAATTAGAAATGAGTCAATCTCAAAAAGCTGCTGGGGTTCATAGACAGTGTGTAGACATGCATTTTTCTTGCTCAGGTGGTCAAGAAGCTTAACTGTCAAATGCATTTCTTACCCCGGGGAGAATCCAGATCACCTGGATTCACCTGCTCCTGGAGACTTAAAGATTTTAATGCAAAAACAAGATGTCTCATTAAAATTAAGTATTTTATACATCTTGGTGAGCCCAATGCCTAATTCTCAGCCTCCTTTCACATAGACATTATCCCAAAGAGAGGAAGGTAACTGAGGTCACATTACTTAGGGGAAAGTTACCAACCAGGATGGTTTGGACAGTAAAGGCAAGTTGTGACTGGTTTATCAAGCTTCGAATCTGTGATTTCCTTGTTTCTGTGAATTCCTGGCATCTGGAAAGAGAAAACTTAGCTCTCTTTTCCCGCCACTTCTTTTCTTCCTTCTTTCTCATTTCCTGCCCTGTGTCTCTTTTGAGGTGATTTAACCTCATAGAACTTCCTCAGAAGTACAGCTTCATAAACATGCCCAGTAGAGCCTAGTAGAGTCTCAGCACTCTGGAGGCTGAGGCAGGAGACTCTCAAGTTCAAGCCCAGTGCAGGCAAGTTAGTGAATTAGGGAGACCCTGTCTCAGACAGTTAAAAGGGACTGGGATGCGGGTCAGCGTGAAGAACCTGTGCTCAATCCCTGTCCCACAAAAATAAATAAAACAGATGCATTACCTTCAAGTATTCTTTTTCACAAAATGGCATCTGTAAGCACAGTTTTCCAAAAATATACTACTTTATCTCACTTAACTGACCAAATTACAGCGCCTGATTCTTTCGTGTCTCAGTCTGTCTCTTGTTTGCCTAATAATCTGTCAGCCAGGTCTAAGGAGACCTTTCTCAGGAGGTCTGAGTTTTTTGTTTGGTCAAGTCCAGGGCCCCCCACACTGACCTAGAGCTCTAGTCCGTCTGGGGGGTCAGTTGCTGAATTGCCCATGCTGGCCTCAAACTTGGTGGTCTTCACGACTCAGATTCCCAGAGTGCTGGGGTCACAGGCTGAGCCAAACAGCCAGGGTAGTAGGACTGTTTCACTTGGGCGTTTTGAATGACTCCCTCCCACCCACCAGCTGCTGCTGTCCTTCCCCATTACTGTTCTCAGGGAAGTGAAATTAAAAGCAGGTAGTTCATGGCAAATGCTGCTGTTAAGGGAAATTGTTTAGTCTGGAGAGAAAGAGGAACTAAGTGGGCATTGTCATGGAAATAGTGGGAAGAACACTTTACAGATCTTCTGGGATGTATCTGCTGCTAGGTGTCCTTTCCAAAAGAGGCCACACTTGGGGGGGGGGGTGATGTCCTGGTGGTTTTGTGCTTTTGGTTGGTTTGTCTTTGCAGTGCTGGGGATTAAATGAAGGACTGCACATATGCTAGGCAAGTACTTTACCTCCGAGCTATGTCATTAACCTTTGTTTCTTTGATTTTGAGACAAGGGCTCCCAGAGTTTCCCGGACTGACTTCCCCTTGTGATCCGGGAGTGCACCTTCAGCCTCCAGAGTAGCCCAGATTCTTTTTTTCTTTTTATTCTTCATGCAAAGTAACAGCTAACGAACCGAACCTGCTGTCCCTTATATGAATTAGACAATATTTACTCTGAGCTGACATTCAAAGACAGAAAAAAGCGAATTGAAATTATTCATGAACAGGAACCGGAAGAAGTCAAATATCTGAGCTACTGAGTAGGGAAGATGGTCTAATCTGTAAATAACTGAATGAGGAGAAAAGGTGAGCTCAGTTCCTAGGGGAAGTTTCTTGTCCAGAGCAGTTGCGTTGCGTAGGGCCAGAATGGAGCCTCAAAATATTTTCTCATAGCAACTTTAAAAAGACAAGGATGAAACTGGTAATTGATTGGGTGACATTTTAACCTGGTGTATCTAAAATATTGTGATTCCACATATATAATTAATATAGGAAAATCATTGAGATTCTTGTGTGTGTGTGTGTGTATGGTACTGAGGATCCAGCCCATAGACTCCACCCTGAGCTACATCTCCAACCCATTTTTAGTTTTGATTTTGAGACAGGGTCTTTTTGCTGGGTGACCAGGTTGGCCGGGCTGGGCTCCAGCTTGGTGAGCCTCCTGCCTCAGCCTTTCAGGATGCTGGGATGATGAGTCTATGCCGCGGGGTCTGGCTGAGATGCCTTTAGCTTTTATGTCTGATGGCTAGGTCATCCAATTTCACGTGCAATTTGTGTTGCCAGAACAGCACAGCTTGAACAGGACTCATGTTTAGGCTCAATAGGCGCCTTGAGATGTGTGAGTACCGGTGTGGTGGCACAGGTCCGTCCACATTTGGGGGGTATTGACCCCTCCTGTGTGCATTGGGTAACAGCCAGGAAGGGAAGGCGGGCGGAGGCGGCGGTGTTAAACAAACTCAGAATTTACAGCTTCGGTGTGTGTGAAGTATGGGATGGAGATGGTATGGTTTCTAGGCACCTGATTTAAAACCCTTTAAAAATCAGCAGAAAGTAATAGAGCTATACGGGGAAATAACATTTGTGCTTTTGATCAGGGCATACGTGTCTCCGTGGCTGCACACAGATCTTAGCGGTAGGTGGTTTCACCTTCCATCAGGAATCAAGACTGGCTTTATCTATTTGCACTTCCTGGGCACCCTCTTTCCCAAACAATGATAGTTAAGGTGGGGTCAAAGAGCCTGCTGTGCTCTCACGCCCACGAGTCACCCTAAGGCCCCAGAGGCAGGGGCTTTGCGCTGTGCAAAACGATGAGCTCCAAGAGCGTCACTGATGGCAGGAACCATCTGCAGATCTGTCCAGTTGCTGGTCAGGACCTCCTAGACACTCTGTGCCTCTGGCCTCACCCTCCTATCTCTTGCTAACTTCATGGGCAGTTGCTTCCTACCTCCAGGAATGGAGTACGTCCAAGCCCGCGGGCCTTATAGAGCGTGAAATAATTTGTCCCGACCGAATCAGAGCAACCTTCGCATTATTTAATTATTATATAATAATTAAAGCTTTTACTTTTCACCAAATGAAGGAGGCTTTTTTTTTTTTTTTTTTTTTTTTTTTTTTTTTTTTTTTTTTTTTTTTTTTTTTTTGTTTCTGGAAACAAGTTCTTACTTGTTCTGTAGTAATCCAGTCAGATTCTTAGCTTTACAGAGCCCAGGCTGACTTAGAACTCACGAGAATCTTCCTGTTTTAGCCTCCTGAGTGCTGGGATTACAGGGGTATAATACCACACCTGGCAAAAGTTTTTTGTTTTTTGAGGTAGCCTAATTTTTAGTTTTGGTGTTAAGACAGGGTCTCCCAGAGTTGCCAAGTTTTCCAGGCTGGACCAGAACTTGGGATCACCCTGTGTCAGGCTCCCAAGAGCGCTGGGGATGAGAGCCTGGTTAAACTCGTTTTTCAGTTGATGATTGTGTATGCCTTGTGAATGATATGCCGATTATCCAAACGGCGCTTGGCAGAAAAAAAAAAAATTCCCCAGCTCAGCTTTAGACCCTGGAGCATCCATAAAGCTAAAGACAAAGATAGTATCCCTAACACGAACAGACGCTCTAGTATAGTTTGTGGAGGAATGATACCTGGTGCTCTTCTGACACCTGTGTACCTCATTGGAAATTTTAAAGTGGAGCTTCTGGGTCTCATAGGGTTCTTGTCAGGTCATGTCGTGTCATTCTCGCCAGGCAGAGATTCTCAAGCGTCTCGGCTGTTTCTCAGGCACGCAGAACAAAATCATAGTTACTCCTGTCCAAAATCATCGTTTCTCCTGCCCATGTGCGGTTGGTGATAGGTTAGTGAGGGAACTTGCAGAGATCCTCATAGGAGGAAAGCAACATTCAGGTCCACCGCCAGGATGGTTGCTTCGTGTTCTGCCTGGGCCCTGACTTCCTCCTTCCCGGTGTGGGTCTTATGTCATCCTATTGGATGAACTTCAGAGACCACGCTCCCAAATCTGGTAGAGGCAAGCTGGCTTCTGAGGGGCTGTCTTGTGACGGTAATCAAGGATTTATCACCTCCTGTTTTCACAAACTAGAAGCACAGGGCACCTGTGCCCACGTTAGAGACCCTGGACGAAGATGCCTGGTTGAGTGTGAGAGAAGCAGGCTCATCCCAGGGACTTGGCATCCTTGAGATGGTGTGTTTGCACTGCCCTGACGCATGCCAACGGGAAGCCTATTCTTGTCAGTCGTGGTTTTCTCACCAACACAGTCGATCTTGTTTCTAGAGTAATTGAGAATGGGGTGTGATTGAATTTGCAAAATTCTGCAGGTAAGCAGGAGTTGTGTGCAGCTGGCACTATATGACTCAGCTATTTGGCGGAGTTCCTTTGTGCAGTTGTAAAATGTCCTTTTTCTTTTTCCTGCCTTCCTCTTCCTCGTTCTGTGTGGCTTTATTTGGAGTCACAGCTACGCAAACTGGTCCGAATCAAGAGAGAGCAGTCATCGATATTTTTGTTATTTTTGGAACCAGTTCTCTTATGGTGTTCTTTTGTCTGCTTCAAACACTGTGTGTGAGGGAATTATTGGTCTCCTTTATCTGAGTATTTCACCTTTATTCTGATTATTTATCGTGGTTTTTATTTGAATATTAATTACTCTTCCTCACTTATCAGGGTAGATGAAGATTAAAAGTGATGTAACTGTCTCTTAAGACCCATCTGCTGTTTTATATATAGACTGCCAGGTACTTGGGAGAGTGTTGGGTCCACAGTGTTCATGGCATGAATTTGGTGTCCCTCCAAATTATTATGTTGAAACCTAACCTCGGATGCGGTAGTAGCTAAAGATGGGCCACTGGGTCAGGTGGAATTAGGCTTCTTGTAAGGGAGGCCTGAGGGAGTTTACTTGTCTTTTCTGCCATGTGAGATCCCAAGGAAGCATCATCTATGAAGCAGAGAAAAGGTGCTCAGTCTCACCAAGTTGACTAGCAGGTGGATGGTGGGCTTGCCAACCTGCACAAGTGTTGAACGTTTGTGGCTCATAAATTACCTAAGCTGGGCTGGGGTCTATAGCTCACGGATTAGAGTGCTTCCCTGGCAAGTTCAAGGCCCCAGCCTTGAACTGGTCCAACCCCCCAGCACCCAATAAGCCTGGTGAGGTAGCACCAGATAAGCCAGCTGAGGTACCACAAACCTGTACTTCCAGCATTTGGCAGCCTGAGGCAGGAGGACTATCATGTGTTCAAGGCCAGCCTGGGCTACATAGTGAGTTCAGGACCAGCCTGGACTACAAAGCAAGACTCTGTCTCAAAGAAAAAGAAGGCTGCAAGAATGGTTCAGTGGTTAAAGTGCTTGCCTAGCAAGGCCTGAGTCAGACACCAAGTATCCAAGTTTGATTCCCCAGCACCACATAAGCCGGGTGTAGTGGCACATGCCTATAATCCCAGTGCTTGGGAAGCTGAGACAGGAAGATTGTGGTGAGTCCGAGGCCAGCCTAGGCTCCATAGTGAGTTCAGGACCAGCCTGAGCTATAGAGGAACTACAGATTGAGACCCTGTCTCAAAAAAAAAAAAAAAAAAAAAAAGGAAAGAAAAAGAAAAAAAAATTTTGCCTACATTTAAGGCAGATCCACTTCCTCCGCATGGGCACACCCTGGGTGACCTCACTTCCTCCCGCTGAGCTCTGCCTCTTAATGTTTCTACCACTTCTAAAGAGCAGCGTGGCTAGAGTCCCCTTCAAGGACTGGCCCTCAGTGACCTCACTTTCTCCCAATGGGCTCCACCTTCAGATGGTTCCACCCTCTTCCAGTAGCACTGTGACCGGGGTTCCAATATCTCTTTCAGAGGCACCCTCTCCCCCGTGATCTCACTTCCTTCAGTTAGGCTTCACGTGCTTAAGGTTTCACCACTTTCCTTTAGCACTGTGCCCAGGGGCCCAATATCGCCTTTAAGGACTTGCTTTGCCAATGACCTCACCTCTTCCCGCTAGGCTCCATGTCCTAAAGATTTCACCACCTTTCGGTAGCACTGTAAGCTGGGGACCAAGCCTTCAACACAGGAGCTTTTGTAGACATTTAAATCCAAACTGTAAATAATGATATTTTGCGGCCTTCGTCAGTGCCCCTCAGCCTCTGCCCTCCCTCAAGGCCTTTCCTGTGAATCCAGTAGTCAGTAATCAAGGACTGGTATTGCGCATGGCCCTTGGTTGGGGCAGCGGAGACTGTCCTTTCCTAGTCGTGGGCCAGGAGATGTGCTGTATCGCAATTGATGATGCTTATTTTAAAAACTGAGACAGATGACATAGCCATTCCAACAGTCCCAAGCGCACACCACATTTTCTGTGACTTCCTGTAGATTGTCCAGTCTGCGTATAAAGTCCAAGTACAGTCTTCTCGTGCACGTTGGTTCACTTTGGAGAAGAGCCAGAGTACGCCTTCGGCGTGTTCCCACCATCCACTGCTATGATCTCCCCCACCTGGGCTGGAGCGAGTGGTTCTTTGTGAGAACTGTGGGCCTGGCTCCTCTGTACTCAGCACTGTCTGCCCACCCTGAAGAACCTTCTGCCAAGGTGGGAAGGAACCCTCTGCTTCCACTTAGGCTGAAATAATGCGTAGTACAGCCATGTGTGAATGAATGCACATTTCCCCTGTCTGTCCAGAAAATACTGTGCATGAGGTGTGGGGAATGGGAGGGCTTAGATTGAGCCCTTTAGAGATCCTAGCATGCAGTTGGGTTTTAAGCGCGGTAAGCAAGATGAGTCCATCATCCCCCATGGCTGACGTGTTCCACCTGTGTTACTGTGGGCCGCACAGTATTTGAAGTTTAACTGAATGTTGGGGGTGCTGTCAAGGATAGATAGGAGCAAGAGAGAAGCGATGAAAGAGACTTTCTTACCAAAGAGGATTTTTTTTGGAAAAAAAAGAAAAAGAGAGGGAGGAAAGAGAGACGACAGGGAATGAAGGGAGAGAAGAAGGAAGGAAAACAGAAGAAAGAAGGGAGAGATCCTGCACTGAACCATGGAGGTGAAGATAGCTTCTTCATTGGCCAGGCATTTCCATACTGTTTCTTAACTCAAGTTCTCATTGGGAGTTAGGTCCCTCAAGAGAGAGAGGATGAGTAGTAGGTACCACAGATGAAACCCACAACCGTCACAGGGAGCTTAGTCTCCTACTTAGTTTTTAATTTAGATTTTGAGGCATGGTCTCACTCAGTTGCACAGGCTGGGTTCCAGTTTGGCATCCTCCTGCCTCAGAAGGCTGGAATCACAGCACTGTGCCTCCAAGCCTGGCTCGTTTAGCTTCATTTAACTACCTCTAGACCAACCAAGGCCAACCTGCAGACTGCTTATTTTTGCCATTAAGTTTTCTTAAGATACACCAAGGAAGTTTTTGAGGAAAAAGTTTTAGTGCTTGCACACATTAACTATATTGCATTTTATATATGGCCCAAGTCATGACCTCTTCACTCAGAAAAGCAAAGGCAAAATATGGCAGGCTGCAGGTTGAACACACTTGCTCTGTCCGTTACACGTGATAGCCCACCTGCGCTGAGGCTAGCCCCCTGTGGTACGAATGAGACTGCATCCCGTCCTACCTTTAGGGGAAGAAGTTCACATGCACTCAGCGTGTGGCAGTGCCTCGCGGCACCTTGTCTTCGGGAAAAGTACCTACCCAGTTTTTGTTCTTGATGATATCTTAGGGAGGACACCTGGGATCCTGAGAATTGGGTCTCTGGGGCTGGTTCTGATGCACGTGTGTAGTACAGCTCTGATGCCGTACTCAGACAGGTTTGGGCGCTGAGACGCCAGGCTCTGCGGTAGTGCTGCTTCTGCTGGAGCTGGAATGCCTGGAGACGATCACACAGGCCTCTGCGCACCTTACAGTAGGAAGTCAGGAGGAGTAAGCAGCTGTACAGCTCCATCTGTGCTAGTTTGGCCATATTGGAGCACACAGTAAGGCTCACCAAGGGGCATTTGACTGTGAGATCCGGGGTACGGACCACTTGGAATGTTTGCAGTAGGACTCCTTGGTTAGCACTTGATTCATGGGACTTGATTGCCAGTGCTTCTACTTTGCTTGTGAAAAGCAAAATTCATAGTTCTAACTCAGGGGGAGGTATTTGGCAGTAGAGACCTATGCGATATAACTCAAACATGTGATGACTGTTTAAATGTGAAAAATATCACAGTGAAAGGCAAAGTTGCCGTGAGTTCCCTGACAGAAGTCATCCCTTCACCCCAGCCCACTCATCCCATCGTCCCTGCCATTTTCTGAAGCGGTTCTGAAAGCCCTATTTCCCAAGAGTCTTTAGTTAATTCACTGTAGCTGCCTCTGTGTCCTGAATTCATTCCACGTGTTGATCTTTCACGGTCATGTTGACCTTGGTTAAGAGCCAGAAGTCGTCCTTGTGTCAGGTCGGGTGATGAGGGTGGCTGAGGGCGCCCTTTGTGGTCTGATGAGCCTCCCATACTGCTGGGTGGAGTTCAGTGGCAGCATGCACTGTTTCCGTTCAACATGGTCCCTTGGGGCGCTGTGGTTAGGTTCCCCCCTGTTCTCCTCAGGTGACTTCTGCCTGTGGGTCCTCCTTGCCCTTCTTACCTGGAGGCTCTCCAAGGCCTTGAGAACTTAGTGGGTGGGGCTTGAGCTCCAGTGACTCAATGGGATAATGATTCCTTGGAGTGCTGCCCAAGTCTTGTGGGCAGGTTGACCTATGCTCCATTTTATCCCTGGCCTTAGAGCCCTGGAGGTTTCATATTTACACAGACACCCTTGTTTTCTTGTTCTTATCTGCTGTAATTTCAGTTGCTTGGACATGTTTTAGGCTTCAATATTATTTTAAGTCCTGTGATTGTTACAGAAAACTTTTATGCAGCACAGTTGCAATAGTTTGAGTGTTGAGTATCCTCTAAAGACCTGTGGACTTGATCCCCAGGGTGGAACTACTGGGCATTAGTGGATCTTTCAGGAAGGGGCCTCATGTGAGGTTTTCAGATCCCTGGGGCCATGCTCTTGAAGGGGACTTAGGATCCCTTCCCTTGCTTCCCAGCTACGAGGGAGCAATTTTGGTACACTAGATCCTCCTGAGATGTATCATTTCCCCACCAAAGATCTAAAAGCTGTTGGTCTCCCTCCTCACGTGTTGGTACCTCCAACACTCTGAGGCACAGTGAACATTTTCTCTTAACTAGAATCTAAGATATTTCATTGTAATCATGCAAAGTTAACACAAAGATATCATTTATATTTTGTTCTCGCCATCATAATGGTGAATTTCATTAAATGCCAAACATGTTGCCAATTGGTGCGTTCTTGTTTTTGCACCTTTCCCTTAAAATAAAACATTTCGTTCACTTAAAAAGATAATTTGGGGCTGGAGGAATGGCTCAGTGGTGAAAACATTTGCCTAGCAAGTGCTAGGTCAAGTGCCAAGTACCCGAGTTCAATTCCCCAGCACCACATGAGCCAGACATGGTGACGGACACCTGTAAATCCAGCACTTGGGAGGCTGAGGCAGGAAGATTGCCATGAGTCCAAGCCCAGCCTGGGCTCCATAGTGAGTTCAGCACCAGCTTGGGTTACAGAGCAAGACTCTGTCTGGGAAAAGAAAAAAAAAAGCTAATTTTTACATATGTACATGTATGTATTTTTTTCTTTTGCATGACTAGTACATACAGTCGAGATCATCAAGTCATTTCCTTTTGCAGTGGGCTGTGTTTTGTGTGGATGTTTCAATAACTATCGTCACTGTTAATGCCGTGTGTTAGGGTGACCTTTTTTAAATGTGCAATCATAGTTAGACTTGAGATTTGGAATTGAAGCAACTTGTCCTTTTAGCAACAACTTAGACACAGGAAAACTTGACCTCACCAGGTAGTTGGAAGACCCCAGTAGAAGTCTAGCCCTTCTAACTCGTGTCTGGGGTGCCACTGTCGATCGTTCTTGAAAGATCCACTAAATAACATCCGTTTATTTAATTTTATGCTGTTGGTAATTTATCAAGACGAGATGACCACAGTCCAATACCACATTAGTTCAAGGGAAACATGAACTCATTTCTAAGTGAAACGGGGCCCATCTTTACTGTTTCTCAGTATCCTCATTTGGTACAATGAGCATCCCCAGGGTCCCCAAGCCTTCCTCTCTATATCTTCTGGTTTGTGGCATGTCACAGACAACGGGTATTAATCTTCCAGGACACCGGGGCCTCAATGAAATGAAAAACTAATCAGGTTAAAAACCACGTTAACTATCTGACCCAGGGCCCCTACTGCGCTGTTTAACCTGATTTTGCAAAAGAGATTTAATCATCTGAATCTATTATGCAGCCCTTCCTTATATGATTAGTGTTTATTATTAGATCAGGGAAAATCCCATCCTCACTTATGGTTGGGGATGAAGTTCACGTCTTTGTAGGTCTGCTCCTGCCATGTTGGCTAATGTGTGCAAGGACTTCACGCTGGTTCCGACGGTTATGTCTACCCACTGGACCGGGAGTAGAGGGAAGGTCTCCACTTGGAGCGGTCTGGGGAGAGTGCTTCATCTCCACTTCCGTTCTCAGCCTAGCAAGCGCTGACTAGCTGAAGCTGGCTCCGTTTACCCTCCCCACTATAGACTTTCTACTTCTTCCCAGCAGCCTGGCTTCTTGGCTGCAGGTTTCAGACCAAGGGGGTCTTAGTGGTCATTCTGATGTCCAGCATCTGGGACGTGCTCAGCATCTTCTTCACCTCTGCTTGGAAACCGTTCCCTTTGGCTCGCGGGACAGTCCTCTGGGACCCACTCACTCACTTCCTGCCCTGGCCTTGCAGTGCCGTGACTTTGTCTGAGAGTCTCTTCGGTCCGTCAGCGGCCTCCTCTTAGCTGGGGGCATCCACAGATGTTTGTGCTGTGACACTAGCAGCCCTCGCCCAACTCTTCATTCTCATCTTCTCATCTTAAGCTCCTTGCCCTCCCCGCTCCACATATTCCAAGACTCAAGACTCCAACTACGTGTCTTACTCTCTGTGGGGGGAGAGAGAGAGAGAGAGAGAGAGAGAGAGAGAGAGAGAGAGAGAGAGAGAGAGAGAGAGAGAGAGAGAGAGAGAGAGAGAGAGAGAGTTACTGGGGATTGAGCCCAGACCCTTTACACTGAGCTACATCCCCATCCAGCCCATTTTGTATTTTTTTTAAAACAGGTTCTTACTAACTCATCAAGTTGCCCAAGCTGAGTTGGGGCTTACGATCCTCCTGCCTCATCCTGGGCTTGTAGACCTACGCTACTCAGCCTCTCTTCCTTATAAATATTTCTAACCCGCTTTTGTGTCATTCCAGCTGCCATATGTTTTTGTGGGCTCTTTCTGTGTCTCTTCTGTCCTTTGTGACCTTCCAGTGCATGACCAGCACATCTGTGTACTACCTGCAGAAGGATCAGGAACAGCTGGTGAATATTGATGTTCAAAAGGATGACATTGCTGGGGCCTGCCTCTCCCATGTGTTTGCATGGAAGCATTTTGCTTTCGTCTTCTGCTACTGGGGACTGGGCCCTGGGCCTTTGGCTGGAGCCACACCCTCAAGCTCATATTTATTTTTTAGACAGGATCTCACTAAGAGGCTAAATTGTCCAAGCTGGTCTTGAACTTGGGGTCAGCCTCCCGGAGTGCTGCAGTAACAAGTCTGTGCTGCCAGGTGCAGCTGAATCAGGGTGATTGGCTAAGAGAATAGACTTCTCCACCATATGGAATTTCTTTGTCTCCCTTCACCCACCGGGATATTTTCCTAGTGACCTTCTTCAAAAGAATTTGGGTCCTTCGGTAGTTCCTGAGAGAGGAACTGTGGACAACGAAAATGACCACATCGACCTCTGTCTGTGTTGGTCATGACACCCTCACGGTGTGTTGGGCTTTTGGGTCTTGACTGTGTGATCTTCAGGCAAATGGACAAGTTATGTGTCTCTGGGTGGGGCTCTGTGGGCCTGCTGCAGTCTGGATGGTCTAGCCCTATCTCACCACCCATCTTGTTCAACCAGTTGTACCAACCCCTCCCCTGCAGAGGAGTCTGATAAAAGCAGGGCAAGCTACCCACACAGTCATCTGGCCAATACATGTAGTCACCCGTTAAAGGTGGTTGAAATGCATGACTTAATGTAGCTGCAGACGGGTGGCACTTTCTGTTGTTGAGAGTTTGGGGTGAGCACTTTAAGTTCAAGTGTAATTTAAAAGAAGCATCTCTGAGATGCAGTATGAGGAGTGAAAGGCAGACGGTGGAGTTCAGGGTATTTCTTTAGTTCCAGAATCCCACAGGTTGCTAGAGTATGTCCAGCACATGCCAAGTGATAAGCTCACTGTGATAAATCAGCATGTCACTGTCCCTGCCCTTATGAGGACGACAGACAGTCACAGGTGGGGCATGGGGCGTGTTCCAGGGGGCGTGTCTGCGGCTGTGACTCAGTGTCGTCAGGAGCTGGGTCAAGGAGGCCCGTCGGGGGGCTGTACCTTGCTGAGCATGCATCTGGGCTATGCCCAGGGCTATGGGAGTGAGTCATATGGAGAGGACGAAGGGCCTCCACTGGGTCCCAGGCTTGGGCAGCTCTGCCCAGGTGGGAAACCAGGCAGCTTGAAAAAGGTGACAAATGTGGCTGGCCTGGAGGTGACCTGGCAGAGCACAGTGGCATAGGTGGACAGGGATGGCTGGGACAGATCATGGGCACTCAATGGCACGTCTTACGGCCAAGGTGCAGCCTTGCAAGCAGAAGACAGTGGATCATGTGTTCCCTGGACGGGGATGGTGGAAGCTCAGATGCTGGACAAGGGCTGGCACGCCGTCGTCATTGTTGGGGTCAGAAGCACGCATGAGCTTCTCGTGCCCACGGTGACAAAATGCCGCAAGCTGGGTGGTTCACAACACCACAGGGTTATTGCCTGAACATTCCAGAGACCAGGCATCCAAAACCACAGTGTCCTCGACAGGGCTAACTTCCCTCTGAAGGCCCAAAAGAATGCTTTCTTGTGGCTGCCCCTGCTCTCATCCCATGGGCTCCTGGGGGCAGAGTCCACAGAACTCCAAGCTCCATCCATCCCCAGCCCTCTGTATATGAGACTGAGTCTTGCTGGGATACTCAAACTTGCGCCCACCTCCTGGTCCTCTTTCCTGTGCCTCCCAGGTGGCTTCATTAGAGACAGGTGCCACCATCCTCATCTCCTCTGTGTCATTCACAAGGGCAGGCACTACTGAATGTAGGACCTCCCTCAGGTGTTACCCGACGGCCTCGTCTTGAGAACGCATCATCTAATCATGTCCGTGAAGTCGCTTTTTCCAAACGAGGTCCTGGGAGTTGGGAGGCAGGTGCGTGGGTCTCCTTGGGGACCGGTCGTCGCCAGCCTTCTACCTTGTCTGAGCGTGACACTCCCCGTTGTCATGAAGGTGACAAGGTCTCCTTAAATCCTTTACCAAACTCGCCTTCCCAGCTACACTTGAGTTTTTTTTCAAAGGATTTTGAGGGACAAAAAACCCCCAAAATTACGTTTTAAAAGAAAAGCACCGGGATCTGTATCCTAAAGTGGTAAATACAGGGTGCTTTGCAGCGAAGTCATGATTACTGGTCGTGGTTTCTGAGACCACTGGGTAGTGTGCACTGTCCGTGGTACACTGAAGGCACAGAGCTTATTTGTCACTTCCGTGGTCTGGGAGCCAAGTGCCCAGCTAGACCTCAGGGCTGAAGAGCGTGCCCCCTGGGAAGGTTTGGGCAGAAGTGTGTTCTGAGGAGGCTGGGACCCTTAGCACTGGCGGTGCTGGCCCACCACAGTGCACTTATTCCACATGGGAGCTCCAGTCCACGGGCCAGGACGCACCGGCACCTGCACGGAGCCAATACAGTAGATCTCACATCTCATCGCCACCCTTGCTTTTCACCATGTTGCAGGCAAAATGGAAAGGAAGAATGTCATTCTCTGTGTGCCCTGTGATCTCTAAGTGTCATTAAATGTTGTTAATGAAATGCTAGGGTGTTGCTAATTACATCCTGACACCTCCTTCCCTGTGTCCCTGCATTCTTTAATTATGTCCAGAGCTGTGGCTGCCAGAATTGCTGAAGGCTAGTGGCTCTGTCTGTCCTGTCCTCATCCCACAGAAAGGAGTGTGTTGTGTTTATTTCTTTTGCTGTGTGTGTGTGTGGAGATCAAGCCCACAGCTTTTACACTGCATTCCACCCATCCTGTAGATTAACTTGAACCTGCAGGAGCTTATAGCACTGTTGTGTACAATTATACTTAAATGGCCCGTGATGGACCCCGCAGTCCCTGGGCAGGTGAAGGGTTTAGAGTCATTAGTATCCTCACCCACAATCATTTTCACCTTTGTACGCATATATGTGAACTCTTGGTTCTTGATGGAACCAACATCTTATGTCCACTTCTGCCTTTGTCTATACCATCATTCATGAGCTTCTGTTCCAGAGCGTAAACAACCCAAAATAATTGTCTTGTGAAGCGCCTGGACACTTAGAACACCTTTCCCTACCTGGCGAAGCTCTGTGATGATGCTAGCTAACCACTGCCACACTCAGAGAACCTTTCCTGTGGCCTGAGACTGTCTGCACCACTTCCCCTGGATGGTGGGAGGCTTCCGTTAGATACCGGCGTGGGAGGCCAGGGGCACATGGCTATTCAGGGACAGTGAGTTTCCTGCCGGGGTCACGGGAGTGCAGCCATTCTCTTCTCTGCTAAAACAGAGGGATGTACGCACAATTGTAGACGATGCATTATAAACACTCCATGCCACCGAGGGGCCCAGTGCCCTGAGCTTGCTCTTATACTTTGGTTTTAAAAATGTGCAAGCCCAAAGTTGGAAATCTGAAACCTTTTTCTTTAAACGTCTGATTTCTGCTGATTCTCTTTATAAACATACTACTTTTTTATTTTATTTTTTTCTGAGACACAGTCTCGTTGTGTAGTCCAGCCTGGTTCTAAACTTGCTGTAGGACTCAGGCTGGCCTGCGCCTCAGCTGCCTTCCTGCCTTAGCTGCCTGCTGAGATTATAGGCCTCTTGCCCAGCTATTTTATGGTGCCAAAGGGATAAAATCCCAGCCCTCACCCTTCCTAGGCAAGCACTCCAATAACTGAGCTACGCCCCAGACCCTGAATCTGTTAGCTTTTAACAGGCATTTTTAAGATGCAATCTTAAACACAATGTTTGTCTCCATGTATAAATTTTATAAACTTTACATTTATACTTGTTTTAGTGCACTACTTAAATTTACTTAAATCCTTAAATAACTTGAAAACTAATAATATTCTGTTTTTTCCTTGAGTGCTGTGGCCTTTGAATCATGGTAATACATGCCTGAGATAAATGTTACAAAGAGGAATAGTTTTTTGGGGCTCACAGTTTTGAGGATTCAGTCCATTGTTGGTGGGCCCCATTTCTCGGAGTGTGTGGTGTGGCTAAGCAGCATGCCATGGGGTAGTGTGGAGAGATTCAGAGGCACTCGCTCCTTGGCTAGGGTGCAACAAAAGGTGGTGTTGGGGGGGGGAAGCACTAACAGCTAGGCACCTAGTATCCCTTTCAAGGACATGTCCCCCAATGGCCTTCAAATCTCCCACTATGCTCTGCCTCGTAAGGCTCCACCACCTTTCTGTACCACCAGATACTACCAGTCAAACCTTCAACAATCTGTTTGCTCAGGCAGAAGACAGCAAGTGCTGTCTTTGTCAGGTTGAACTTGTCAGGTGGAACCTTTTGCATCGTTGTTGGTCATCTTGCTCTCATCCATAAGTGACGTTTGTAAAAACGACCAATCTGAGTTCCTTACCGCACCCACAGTTATGGTAATGTCTTAAATTGGAAGGGCCAGTGATTCAAGCAGACGTCGAATAGTCCATCGACAGCATTGTTGCCCTCGTACCCCAAACTGAGGGAAAGCGTACTTGTAAGGAATAAATTAGTAGCACAAGGTTGTATCTGTGTCTCTCTCCCTCCTTCCCTATCTCCCTTTTTGTTCTCTTCTGTTCTTCTCTCTTCCCTTCCCTTCTTTTTCCTTTCTCTTTTTTTCCCCTTCTTCCTTTCCTTCTCTTTTCTCCCTTCTTTTGGTATGAGGGATTAAAGTCATAGCCTTGACAGTGTGCCGCATCCCTGGTCCTTTTTAAATTTCTGTTTTGAGACAGAGTCTCCCTAACTCACTGAATTGGCCAGTCTAGGTTTTTATACTCCTCCTGTCTCAGTCTTCCAGCTGCTGAGATTCCAGGTATATACCACCGTGCCTGGGTGGTGTCGCTTTTCTTAAAGGTTTGAGGAATTGAGAGAGACCTGTGAGTGCAAGAAAAGTGTTCCCCTCCTGCGTGCCTTTAATTCCCATCTCGGTGACTAAGGTTTTTTTCTTCATTTTTTAATATATGTAAATATCTTGCCGAATAAATCTTAAGAACATTTGAACTTGACAACATTTCTACGTACTCCCCAGATCGTACAAGTCCTTGGGACAGCTATTAAGACAGGTTCTCTACTTATATTCTGGGGTTTTCATGTACCTTGTCTGACTGACTTAAATTAGCATGGTATAAGGCCATCCCGCTGACATAATTGGGAGAAAGGAACATGAAATTCTCCTTAGGGACACGCCTGCCAAGCCCCCTTCAATTCAAAGGGAATGTGTCCTACCCTGGCCATCAGAGCGACGCAGTCAAGATCAGGGCTTTCAGGAAGCATGTGGACATTTCAGTGCCCCCATGTACGAAATGCTTCGCAAGTTAAGCTGTGCCCACAGTTACCACCAATATGCCTCCTGCCCGTACAAGTAGTGACAGGAAATCAGGGTGAATGCTAAAATAAAAGTAAAGAGACAATACTGCTATGATCACTGCCTCAGTGTCCCGAGTCCGTTCAAAATGTTGACCTTTCATGCTCATCGTAACTTCAGGCGAGAGCCAGAAGTCGTCACACAGAGTGACGGAGGTGGATATGGACGGTTAGTACGAGCTGCCTTTGTGTTTGGTGATGCTCGCCGACAGAATTCGCTAGGCTTTATTTCTGAACCCATCTCAAACAAGCGGGTTTACACAAATGCTGTGGAAAGTGGCAAGCGATGGGATAAGCGTCTTGGAAGCAAGTGGTAATAGTTTGAGTAGGGTCAGTGGCATTTTTCATCTACTATAATCGTTTTCTTTCCTTTTAAAACTTTTTTTTTTCAGTCACACCTTGGGAAACTCTTTCATTATTCCTTCCGAGAGAATTGTGTGCTGACAAGAGGGATCCACACCTTAATGCCCTTTAGTTCATTGAAGAAATCTTAGGTAGATGATCTGTGAACCATGCGTACTAAGCAAATACATGTTCTGCAGAATCACCTTGATCCTATTTATTAGTGATTTTCTTTCTACTTTGCACATGCTGAGATAAAACTAGATGTGTAGGACTCTTTCAACAGCCCGGCCTGATTTGTACTGAGTTGATCCAGGTCTGTGACTCACTGTTATAGGCTGTTCTGGTGAACTTGAAAACTATTTAAAGTCCACGTCTGGAAGTCCTCCTTCGAGAGTACGTCACAACTCACCCGAGTGCTGGAAGATGAATATTTAAAGGTGATTTCAGGTGCGGTGAGGTCACTAGAGTAGGCCCTAATCTAGGAGGACAGGCACTAGGGGGATACCTTTCCAGGGGAGACGTGAACACTGGTGTCTGTTCATTCCAGATAGGGCACAGGAGACAGGCCAACGTAACGATTGCACCACAGTGCAATTTGGGGAGCCAGTGAGCGTTTGGTGTTGCTTACAGAAGTGTATGTGAGGGTATATCTGCCAAGGCACAGGTGGGAGGCCATTTTTACAGGAGCATGCAAAGAGCAAATGAGGACATAGACATGTACAAGTATGGACCTTGGAGGACACAGGGACCCGAAGACAAATGCATTCTTTCATTTACAGTGAAAGCTCAGGGAAAACTAGGCACTTCTCCCCTCCCCCATTGATGTTGGGCACCCCATTCCCAGGAGTAAGAGAGCGAGTCAGTTTCTTATTTACCAGCCCCACCCCCAGCCTGTGTATCATGTTTTTTTTTATGCTCTAGCAGAGTAATATTCCTAGACGTTAATGTATTTTGCTTTTGTGATTGGATCAGTCAACTGGAACCAGCGTTGTACAGATTTTGCGTCCACTTATCCAGAAAGTAAGGTTGTGAGTGGCCAGAGATTGTAACTTTTATTGCCTGAGTCAGCAGGACCACCCTAGGTGGTTCTACAAAATTAACTCCTGCCATCTTTGTACAGTTGAGCTGTTTGACATTCCTCCACCCCCAGTGACATAAAACATAATAACTAGGTGAACAGGAACATGCTGAAACAGCCAGAGGACCGTGCCGGGCATATGATCACCTGTGCATCTTTGAAAGAGGAGCTTTTGTGCTGTGCTTGCGTATTTCCATTTTCAACGCATTTTCTAAATTTCACCATTTGCATTGCCCCTAACTTTTTTTTTTAAATGGCATTTGGCATTAGGGTACATGCATCGCTTCCCACAGACCTTCAGTAGAACATGCAGTAATCACGAGCATGTGTCGTCATGACTGGCATGTAGTGTTGCCTTGTTTTCTTCTTTGCAGTATCGGGTTGAATTCATGAGCTGTCTGCCACTGAGCTCTATTCCCAGCGCACCTGCCCTTTCTGCCTGCCTGTGTTTTTCTTTTGTGTGTGTGTGTATGTGTGTGTGTGTGTGTGTGAGAGAGAGAGAGAGAGAGAGAGAGAGAGAGAGAGAGAGAGACAGAGAGAGAGAGAGACAGAGAGAGAGACAGAGAGAGAGTTGGCACTTCTCCCACCTCAGTCTCTTTCAGTGCTGGGTCTTAGGTGTGTGCCACCCTGTGCCTGCCTCCAACCTCTGCCTTTCTGACCCGTCTTTTTTAGTTCAGGGGTCTGTACCCGTAAACTCCCCTCCACACATTACTTTTGGTTCATCTGAGCCCTGCGCTGCTTCTCAAAGTGACTTCCTCACCTCGTAGATATTCTGGAGCATGTTGTGTCTTTTCCACATCTTTGTGAATCCCTTAGAATCTCTTCTCTTACCAATGGCTCATTTCATCACTGGTTTGGGAAATACTCGGAACAACTTCAGTTCTGTGTAGATCCCCTGAGACTCTTATGACCCACCACGTGGCCCTGCGGTCCTGGGGAGCTCCCCAGGTGGCCAGAAACCGTTGTGCATTCTGTTCTGGTCAGGTGCAGAAGGCTCTGTAGGTGCTCGTTCATTCTGCTTGGTCCACGGAGCTTCCGTGGCTTAAGTCTAGTCCTGAATATCTTCGTGAATTGTCCATGCAGTGGTCCCGTCCATTATGCAAAGGCCTGACAAGTAATGCTGACTGATAGTGCCGGCTAGTTTCGGCATGGTCCTCTTCAACTCTGCCAGTCTGTAGTTGCAGACTGTGAGCGTCTTCACCAGTCCTTACCCCTGCTGCCATCTTGTTGGTAGAATGGCCCCGTTTACCGCTGTGAGCTCTTTCTAGCACGTTTCTTCCCTTCTAGTAAGCATGCTGAGGTTTGCCTCTGCGTCACCTGACACTGTCGTAGCCGCCCCGTCTAAACTGTGTGTCCTGCCGATGGATGGCGTGCACTTGTGTCATCGTTTCTGTCTTTTGTTTTCTAACTCGATCTGTTCTACTAACCCCACCTTCCCACTGAAGTATTTCATACGTTATGTGTGATAAGAGCATGAATACAGGAGGATTGATGGGTGCTGTTCTGTTCTTTTTTTTTTTTTTTTTTTTGCTTGTTCTATGTCTTTCCTTTCTCCATTTCTTCTGTAGTACATTTTCTGATGTAACCTTTCCATTTTTAAAATTATTTTTTGCCAGTTTTTGTTTCTTTGAGTTACTCTCTTTGTGGTTATTCCTCAGATTTCATTAAACATCTCAATTTGTAGCAGTCTGGGTTGTATTTATATTGACGCATTTAAAATTACACACAAACCTTTTGTTCCTGCATGACTGCATTCTCACACCTTTCCTCTGAGCCCGTGGCACACAGATTACATCTGAGTGCTTTCCGTGCCCGTCAGCAGAGATTTATAAACAATTCTTACTTCATGTGCCTTTTTACAAAAATTACAAAAGAGGGAAAAAAGAGATTTATCAACAAGAAATACACTCGCCCTGTGCTTTAAGTCACTGCAAGGGGCAAAATCAAACCTTAACGGTGAATCCGTGCCCTAAGGTAAACAGAAATGTCAACAGAAACATTACAGTTGCACTGTTCGTCAGCGCACCTTAATGTAACATAGTGTAACTCAGAAAAATGCCGAAGATGATTTTGATAACCCCAGATAGTCAAATATCAGAGGTGCTTTTATTTATCTACTTTTTTTTTTGAAATAGCACCTTGCTCTGTAGTCCGAACTGGTCCTAAATTCACGACATAGCCCCAGCTGGTGTCAAACTCCCAGCAATCCTTGTGCCTCAGCTTCCCAAGTGCTGGGATTATAAGCGTATACTGCCACTCGCTACTTATGTGATACCTGGGAATCAAAACCAGGCCTGTGCTTGCTAGGCAAGCACTGTAACTGCTGTGCTATTCCTCCAAACCTTTTGTTTTTCTTATACTGATAATTGAACCCACATCCTCGCATGTACCTATTGGTATACCACTGAGCTAGCCGTCAAAGATCAGTAACAAATCTTGCGTTAAATGTTTCCTTCATGTTAGGAGGGGTTTTTCGTATGTTAAGGAATGTGACACAAACTGATCATATGATCACACTAAGCATAGTAGTGTTCAGTGAATTCCACCTGGGAGGGGCTGGAAAGTCCAGGAAAATTACTGCATGTAACTGGAGCTTATAGCAACTGTCAAGAGTCAGTCCTAAGCCAAGTATTTGTGAGCCCAGCCTTTTGGAACATCTCTTGCATTCAAGAGCGCTGCCCAAGGGCTCAGGGACTTGGCAACAGCAGAGGGCACGTTGGCTGGTGGAGCCCACACTCAAAAAGAGGAGACAAAAGCCAGATCCTTTGGCACAGACTTGGCATTCCAGCACCCTGGGAGGCTTGAGCAAGAGGTTTGCAAGTTTGAGCCCAGCTTGGGCAACTTAGTACACTGTCTTGGAAAAGGAGGGTGGGTGGCAGTCCTGGGGACGTAGCGCAGCAGTGTGACGGCATTGGGTTCAGTCCCTAGAACCACAGCGGGAAAGAAAGGACAGAGCATCTAAGCTTTGAAGTGCCCCTCGCCCTTTCCCAGGAGCTAGGAAAGAGTTTCGCTCAGCATCTGCTCCTGCCCAGGCTCTGCCCGCCAAGCCCTTGTAGGAAAACAAAGACGGAGAGGAGAGTTTTGTCCGTGACTCTGATCAGAAAAAGAATAAAAAGATCTAAAGGGCAAAGGGGGAGAAAGGGAGAGACCACCTGCAGACATCATTCGCTACGCATGTCAATAGCTTCTGGGGAGCGTGTAAACATTCTTTTAATCCCAGTATCTGCTGAGTTTAAGACTCACTCCACATTAGACACCTCTGCATATAAGTCTTATACCTCTCTCAGATTTATAAATCCAGTTCAAGAGCTCTTTATCCTCCTAGCTCATCTGTGGTGTTTCTGGCTACAGGAAGGGAAGGCCCAGCCCGCCTCCTAACGGTGACTCAGCCAGTGGCATGACCCCAAGACCCTCCGTCCAGTCTTCCAGCCTCCCCTGATCCCCCTACCTGCAGGAGTCTTCTCTCTGAGGAGCCTGCCTGGACTCTGTGATGGGGACACACCGTCATCCCCAGGAACTGGGGTACTTTGCGTGTTCTCCTCTTCAATTATCCCTCCAATCCCATCTTCCCCATAATTAGCCATAAAAGATGGTGGAACCTGCTCTTATCCAGGAGGGTGTAGGCGTGGAGTGTGGGCATGACACCCCGAAGCCATATGGGGACTCTGCCGTGGCTCTTGTTCCTGGTGCTACACTAAGGATGGGACTGGGAGTAAGAGCCCGGTCTCACCCCCACCTGCCAGCCTAACAAGGATGACGCAGGAGAGGACTTCTCGGGTGAGTCTTTTCCTTGGTTTTCACTTAGCAGCAAACACGAACATTGGGATACAATTTGCTACCAGAAGTTTGGGTGTTAGAAGCTTGGTCCCCAGTGTCTTGGTGTCTGTGCCCAGGGCAAAGGAATGAGGTCATTCAGGTATGCCCTCCTATGGGGTTCATCCTGTCTCTCCAGATCCAGAGCAGATCAGGTTTCCAGGGCCTGGGTAGTTCCCAGGAGAAGGGGTCATTGTGAGCAGCCTCCTCCCTTCCTCAATTCACTTTAGCACGTACTCTCAACACGGTCATGTGGTCTGTCAGTCATGGATTCTACCGCTAGGGCCTCACTTGAGCTGTGCTTATGCGGACACTATTTGTGTGTGCGTGTGTGCGTGTGTGTGCGTGTGTGCGTGCGTGCGTGCGTGTGTGTGTGTGTGTGTGTGTGTGTTCGCTTTTTTGTGGTGCCTAGGACTGAGCCTCGGTCCTTTGCCCTGAGCTGCATCCCCAGTTCCTTGTTTGTTTAAGACAGGGCCTTGCTGAGCTGCCTATGTTCGGCTCAAACTTGCAGTCCTCCTGACTCAGCCTCCTAGAGTCATGGGATTATAGTTGTGCTAGAGTCATGGGATTATAGTTGTGCGCCACCATGCCTGTCTCCCGTGCTCTTGAACCTCCAAAACTAAGCAAGATGAACCCATTCTCTCTATAACACGTCCAGCCTGGGATGTTTTGTTACAGTGTTATGTCCTCTTTTTTATTTCTTTTTTTCTTTTGCCCTCATTGTGGTTTGTTCCCCAAAAGTCTCATGTATTTGGATGTTGTGGATTGTCTATGGAACCATGTGCTGTTGGGAGATTGGGGCCTAGTCTGGAGTTGTGGATTACAAGCGTCTAAGGTGGATTAGAGGCGTGTAGTGGGGGTTTATCAAACTGGATCCAGGAGGGGCTGATCACTGGGAGGAGACCGGGAAAGACATATAAGCTGCTTCCTGCCTTCCTTGAAAGACTAGTCTCAACTCGCCTTGACTTGACTTCCTGTTTGTGATGTCCTGAGAAGCTGCCTCCACCTGTGCCTCTGCCATATACTTTCATGGCTGCCAGCCACCCCTGAATGGACTCTGACCTTCTGAAACTGTGAGCTAAAATAAACCTTTCCTCCTCTGAATTTGTGGATGTCAGCTAGTGAGTCACAGCAACGAAAAAGTAACTGAGACATCCCTTCATCTGGCTTCTTTCGTGGAATATAATTTTGGGGAAGTCACCCCTGTTGTTTCTACCAGTAGTGGCTCTCCTTGTATCCCAAAGTACTGTCCCATTGTGTGAATGCGCTATAATTTGGATATCTCCACTCAAATTCTTTTGGGTTGTTTTCAGGTTTTAGCCATTGTAAATAAAGCTGCCACTGTGAATATCTGTGTTTAAGGCTTAGTACAAGGATATGCTTTAATTTTTCTTGGATGTATACCTATGTTGGACCCTGTCCCCATAGGTGTTTGTCTTGAATTCCCAGCACAGAGCTGTTGGGGACTGGAGGGGTCTTTAAGAGCTGGAGCGCGCTGAAAGGTCTGTAGCTCACTGGAGGTGTGTCCTCAAAGGGAGTTGCGGGACCCTGGAATCTCCCTTATCTGTCCTCTCTCGATTCCTGCTGCTGAGCGTCCCATAAGTGTGCGCTTAACTTTTTAAGAAACCACAAATGTTTTTCTGTATTGGGTTCAGTGTGAGTCTTTTATTACTACTGTAACAAATTGTCACATATCTGAGGGACTTAAAACAACACAGACTTTTTATCTTATAGTGCTGGAGGCCAGACGTCCTCCACTGAGGGTCTCAGTGGTTACTATCAGCTGTCCGCAGGACCTTGTGCCTTTTGGGGCTCCTAGAGTGAAGCCTGTGTCTTTGCCCTTCCGTCCCCTTGAGCCTGCCTTCCTCCCTCCCATAGCTCTTGGGTTCTGGGGCTCCATGCCGTGCCTCCCTATATGGACCTTGTTCTCGGACTCTGACCTTCCTAGCTTCTTATAAGGACCCTGTGATGGTGCAGGGTCCACCCAATCAGAATCCTTAAACTGAGCTCGTCCCAAAAGATCCCTTTGCCATGGAAATTTCCATATTCACAAGTTCTGGGGGTTGGGATGTGAACATCTTTGGCGAACTGTTAGTCGACCCTCTCACTGATCGGCAGTGAATTTCAATTTTTTTTATGTGTTCTAGATATAAGTGCTGAGTATACGTGTGGGGGGGGGATCTCTAGGTAGGTTGTACTTTTTCTCCATCTGTAGCTTGCTTTTTGTTTTCTTATCAGTGTCTTTTAATTTCAAAGAAAGCTTCATGTGTATGTTTTCCTATCATTTTTATTCTCCAACGATACTATCTCATCATAAAAGTTTCATAGTTTTGGTTTTAAATTCAGATTTATGATCCTAAGTGTTGGCGGTCACTTTGCCTCGAGCACAGAAAACATTTCCATACAAAGATGTGGGAATCAGCTGCAGTGGTTTAAATGGGTTCAATTTTTTCAATGATTTTTATTTTAAATACAGATTTTCAGGGAGGAAAAAAAAATCTCTCAGACCAATATGCATACCTTTTAAGCAGAATAATTACCAGTGGAAGTGAAATACGCCTGAATGCTAATCAAAAGTTTTACTCTACAAATGATCACTCCATTAAACTATCATTACCAGTCCCTATTTTAAGCTGCTGCATTTATTAGTTTTTCTTTACAGTTCCGAAGTTATTGCATACAGTCCCAGGAACTGCTGCCTCACATACGGAGCCACTTTCCACCGGCTGGAGCGAGCTTCTCTTTGGAAACAGACTTCCTCATGCTAGTTAGCTGTCCACGTCTGTGTCATATACCTAAACACGAGGGCCTGCCTTCTTTTACACACGCCATTGAAGGGTAAACAGCTACCGCAGAGTTTTGTGTTGTGTACAAAACACAAAAGATGCTGGTTCCTATGGGAAAAGGGGTGTGAGCCTGTGAGGAACTTGCCCACTCTGTTGAAGAAAGGAGATTGTGTCTTCCTCTTCCGCTCTAGGCGCCATATGGTCATTTCTTCCCCACACTGCTGAGAACTTGAGTTTGGCTTCCTGTGCGCTCCCCCGGCTTGCCTTTGGGCAAGGTCTGTGATAACTGGTTATCCTGCTGGGCCAGAGGCAATGCCCAGGTTGGTCCTCCGATAAGGAAACCATTCTGATATCTAGACTGGCACTTTCTTCATTATTCTTTTTGCTATATTCATTCTTTTTTTTTTTTTAAAGAAAGGTCTGCATTTCTGAGCTCTGGCTGATGATTCATTTAACCTTGCTCAGCCTATCCTGTCTCCCTCCTGAGTGCCTAACACAAAGTAGGCACCTGGTGTGAATGTGCGCTGTTAAGCAGGTGGCCTTCCACGTGTGTGTCCTCTCTGTCGATCCAACATTTACACCTTGCCTTTAGTCATTTACCTACGGTTCTGTCCAGTCGTACGTGCCTGTGTTTGCTTTGGTGACCCAGTGCATTGCCAACCTGTAAGTATTCTTCCCAGCGGGGCCTCTGTGCTCTGTAATTTGAAACTTGAACTGAATTTTAACTTAGGAGAAAATTCAAATGAGTCCATCTTTTGGACGGTGCTCTCGTCCGATGGTGTCCATCTTCACTCCTGTCCTGTGAGAGTCATACTTCTGCCTGACTTCTGTTGAGGCACAGCCTTCACCATTCCCCAGTGTTCTCCGGTTTCCCCTGAGCCTTGCGTCTCCAGGCACGTTCCGTGGGATCCCTGTTAGGATTAGAAGACGCATTATATATAGGGAAGGCCAGTTGGCAGGCTCGGAAAATCTAGCAGAAGTATGCACCCGACTCTGGAGGTGCCCCAGCCGCCAGTCGTGACTGTGGCCTACGTTATTTTAACATATCTGGACCCAGTGGTGCCAACCCGTAACAGCTGTACTCTGAGAGGCAAGAGGCTCACAAGCCTAGCCTGGGCAATCAACCCAGTGAGACCCTGTCTCAAAACCAAATAGAAAAATGGGCTAAAAATGTAGCTCAGTGTGGAAAGCACGTACATACATACTTACATACATACATACATATTGTTTTAATATTTGGCTGAAGAACATAGGTCCCCTGGCTTTGCCACTTCCGCTCCTGGATTGTGGCTTCTTGGTTCACCAGTGGCGTTGGCTTAGTTCCTCCAGAATGGCCGTCACCAAGGGCGGGGGAATGGGATTATTTAGCTGGCCCTGTGTGGTGTGGAGCCCTCCGTTGCAGAGCTCCGAGCCAGGTGATGTAGCAGGGAATTTAGGGGGACGAGGTGGGTGTCAAAGTACCCAGCTAGCTGGTACACATCGGGGTTTGCTTGTGGACCCCTTGGTGCCTGGGAACAGACCGGGAAGTAGGCTGGGCTTGGGGGCCTCCGGGGCCAGCCACTGGGTCCCTGTGAACGTTCCCTTCACTGGGCCTGGAGTGCCTGGGCTTGCGTTAGCTTTCTGTATTAGCACCCTGCATCTTTAAGAGGCTGAGGCTGCAGACACCCGCCGGGAGGGCCCCCATGGCTTTCGCTGCAGGACAGTAGCCGTCCTTGAGATTAAGACTTGAGTCATTTAGATTTGTCTGGGGCGCTTCCTTCTTGCCCCCCTCCCTTTCTTTCTTCTTTATGGTACTAGGGATCAAGCCCAGAGCCTGTCACATCGAGCTAGATCACTGGCCCAGTTTTTGGTTTTGCCAAGTTGCTGAGTTACTGAGGCTGGGCTCAAAATTGTGATCCTCCTGCCTCAGCCTCCCAGATGGGCCTGTACCACTGAGCCCAGCATCTCGGGCCTCTCCTGAACTTTCTACTCTGCAGCCAGGACGAGTCCCTCCTCTCCCGTCCCCCAACTTGCCTGTGGTCAGCCTGAAGTGGGGGAGTGCGGTCTGCAGATGTGGGGGTCACGCGGCAGTCTCTCCTGGGAAAAGAGCTGCAGTCTCCCCTGGGAAAAAGCTGCCATCTCCTCCCGTTCCCAGGCCCCTGCTGCTGGGACTCACCGGCTCCCTGCTCCAAGGGCCCTTGTCAGAATGCAAGGTGTACCTGTGCTGTACCCCCCCCCCCCACCCCCCAGCCCGGTCACCCACGTAGCCCCGTGCTCCCAGGCATGAAATAGCCTTGCCCGCAGGGTCCTGGCTGCAGCTGTGTGCCAACGCATAACAGGCTGTTGAGCAGCTCTTGCCCTCCGTGCCACCCCAGAACCATGGTGGCCACCTGTGTTGTTGGGATTCTCAGCAAGCCTGCCTACCCAGAAAGGTCAAAAACAGCCCAAGGCACACCCGGACAGCACGTCTAGGCTTCAGGGAACACACAACCATTCTCCTGCAAAGGCTTGGCTTCCGGCCTCCTGTAATTCATGCCTCGCTTTTGACAACAGCTGTGTTTCTGGGCAGATGGTCGGTTGTGGGAAACAAAGCTGTGTGTCGCAATACCATGTCTCAGAATGTTGGAAATGCTTTCACCAGAAGAAAAAGAAGGACTTGATCATCCAGGAATAGTAAAAAGATAGGAAGGTGTTTTTTTTTTTTTTTTTTTTTTTTTTTTTTGCAGCACTAGAGATTGAACCCAAGGCCGTGGCTCTGAGCTATCTTTCCAACCCTTTTTGTTCTTTACCTGAGACAGGGTCTCACTGAGTTGCCCAACTTGGGTTTTAGGTTGCAGTCTTCGTGCCTCAGCCTCCCAGAGCATTGTGATGACAGGTGTACGACACCACACCCAGCGTGAAGTATTTAGCAGATATCCTCAAAACAAGACCATCCGTGACAAATGCTATTTTGTACGTAGTGATCCTGGTACTAAGAAAAATGATTTTTTTTCACCTTGTCTTCTCCTTAAGAGTGAGACAAAGCAATTTTTATAGTATGGACCATTAAGGTGTCATTATTTTCATTTTATACTATTTTTCTGAAAAAGAAGTTACCTTAGCAGGATACCTTTTCAAGAGGTGGCATGACCTTGGCCGTGTTCCTAAGAACACAAGGCATGATTTCCATTGCTATCCACGTCTCATGTGATGCAATATTCCTTAATTAATCTCAATTAACTGAGAACTCTAATTATTGGAATCGTTTGTGGCAATTAACTTCAGAGGGGAAGGGGATATTTAAGATTTCTTATTTATACTCTGTCACTGTGGCAACACATATGTTAACATGCTTCCAATTTGAGGTTAAGGAAAGAAAATTGGAAAGGGATATAAGTGTGCGTTTTCATAGGATGCCACGTTGTGGAAAGTGAAAATTTACATGGATGTCATCATAGAGTTTTATGTTACTACCAAGACTGAACATTCTTTAGTGAAGTCGATCTCTGTTTTAACTCCTAATATTCTTGGAGGGTGAGGCTGGAGGATGACAGCTTGGGCAGTTTATTAACTTACTGACATCCTGTCTCACAAAATAGTAATAAACCAGTTACTGGCTTTAAAGAGCATAAATAACATTGTTGCGGCCAAAGGCCAGGTGTGTGCGTGTCCACGCTAGCGTACGTCCAGCTCACGTAGGTGGCTTGGAGGCGTGCAGGGATTCTGCACGTATAATTGCCTAGCTGAGGTGTTCGCCTGAAAGATTTGCCCTTGTCTCGCCTTCTCAGGGGATGTGGGTGGCTGGTCCCAGGACCACACGTACAGAAAGAGGGAGCTAGGGAAACGGCTCGTGGGCGGGCCCAGCGGTGCTCGCCTGCCATCCCGAAACTGTGAGGCTGAGGCAGGAGGGTGGCGAGTTGGAGCTCAGCCTGGGCAGCGGAGTGAGTTAGCGAGACCCTGTCTCAAAATCAGAAATGAAAAAATGGGCTAGAGTCGTAGCTCCGTGTGAAAGCTGTTACCCTACTATTAAAAAAAGAGATAAAGGCTGGGAGAAGATCCGGGGTCTGTGGATGAGTAGGTGGACGTCTTAAATCTGCTTGGCACTTAGCAGCAAGCTGCTGTGTGCCCGCTGGAACATTTGGAAAGATGGCAGGGCACGCTTCATCAGCACAGCGTAGTGTGTGCACTGGGTGTGCTCAGCAGTCCTTCCCGTATTTTGTTATTTACGGTCCCCCTTGCAGATCTCTGGGGCCTTGGCTAAGGGAGAGCTAGCTAACTTGGGGGGGCTGCAGTCCCTTCCATAAAGGGGCATGGTGGTTAGACAGAACCAGCGTGCTGTGTTCCACAGACTGCGTGTCATGCCTAGGTGACTTGAATGCGTAATGGAAGGGGAACTGCTATGCGACTAATTGCTACTCTCTGTTTTATGGGGAATAATGAAAACAAAGTCTGAGGCTTGCCATCGCAGCACTCTGGGGAGCTGAGGCAGAAGGGTCACAAGGTCAAGCCCAGCCTGGGTGAGTTAACGACTTACAGAGATCTTGGGTCAAAATAAAAACCCAACAGTGCGGTGAGGGTATAGCTCAGTGATCAAAAATAATAAATAAAATAAAAATTTGTCCCCGTACAGTACAGACAGCCCCTTTGGTAGAGTCTGTGTGTACTGAACGTGCAGGTCATGTGGTCAGGGACGCAGTTGATGTGTCCGTAAACACGTTGCAGGTGGAGAATCTCCACGTTGGCCGTCTACTTGACACCGACCTTTGCAATGTCTCCTTTCGGGACAAGCCTCCTCCTGGGACCGTGTCACTGTTGTCATTTTAGGTAGCAGACCTTGCGGTTCTCCAGCCCGCTGGCATGCCTGTTGCCAATGCCACGCTTGGTAGTGCCCCTGCCCCCCCAGCCTGTGCCCTGTGGGACCTGCCCATGTTCTCCTCCCACCGTGGCCGACCTCCTGGCTTAGCCGCAGGTGGGGGCACAGCCACCCCACCATGCCTCCCAGCCCCCGTGCGGGACTGAGGTCCCCATTCCATGTCACTGCAGGGAGCTGTGAGTTTACCTGTCTCTAGAGGGCATTTTCCCGGTGAGAATTCCGGGAACAGTTTGCACAGTCTAGCAGCTTCCTAGCAGGCTGGGAGACTGTCCACTTGAGACCTTCTCACCCAGTTTTACACTCCTGGGTTTCATTTTACCTTCCCCGCTCCCATGCGTGCGCGCAGACACACACACGCGCAGACACACACACACACACTGCCTTTCAGAACGCTGTGCCTTTAAGGTTGCTCTCATCCTCCTGGCGTGGGATCTTTGGATGTGAGGACTTAATTACTTGCTGAGATCTGCCCTTATGTGTGGAGGCTGCAGGGCGGTTTTATCTAAGGCGTAAGGAAAGGTGCTGGTGTGTGCTGGACCTGCGTGGCCTTTCCTCTCCACCCGCCACCTGCTCTGTATGTTTTAAATGAAAAAAGCTCCGTGGCGGTTTAAGCTTTCCACAAACACCACTTAAAACACCGCTTAAATTGTCTTGGAAAGGATCCGGCTACTTCCGTGGGTTCGCAGCCCGAGTTTCTTCACGCGGCTGCTGGCTTCCTGCTCCCTTAGTCGCAGCCTGGGGGACAGTGCCCCTGTTTCTACCTGGCCCTTTTCCGTGTCTTACCTCACTCCTTCCTCCCTCACCTACTGGAGGGAAGGACTCAAGGCATGAAAGTAAAACCGTTGCTTGGTGCTCGCTGGTTTCTCTCCTCGCCCTGGCTCCTCTGTGCTCCTGGGAGGGAATGGGCACCCGAAAGCCGTGCTTGCCAGGTGGCTCAGCTGGACCAGGGGATGAGACGTCCTTCCTGTTCCTAACTTCTGCAGAGAAACCCAGAAAAACCTCCACTGATTCACGTTACGATGCTGACGACAGCTTCTCAAGACTGGCCACCCCGGGACAGCTCGTCTCCAAGTTCTGCTTGCCGTGTTTCGTACTTCATAAAAGGGCCATTGATTTCTTCAACCTGTAGAGCATGCCTCAGCGGTTTCAAGGACCCACAAGGGCGGAGACGCTGAGGTTTGTTTTGTGCCGCTTAAGGCATCGTGGTTAAAAAACACCCCACGGTAGAAAACCAAGGGAAGAGACAGCCGGAGTGCTGAAGACGAAAATCACCAACTGACCCGTGGTGCTGGCTGGTTCTACCTCAAAACATAAAGAAGGAAGGGGCCTCTGAACCAGGGGGCCATGCTGGTCATCCTGGCACTCTGGGACGCCAAGGCAGGAGGTTTACAAAATCGGTGGGACTCGGAGGGAAACCTGCGTCGCCCCACCATCCACAGAGCAGGAGACCAGCATGTTCTGCCGCAACCTGGGGTCCTGGTGCTTTGAGCACAGGGCCAGGAGAGGCCTGTTGTAGGCTTAGGTCCCTCCTGAGGTTTGCACACCTGGGCTGTGGCTGCTGACACATGTACCGGTGGTAGAGGACATACACATGTGGCAACATGCGGGGTGCATGCAGAGAAGGGCTTTGGCAGTGGCTGGGCCTGTGTCACGCAGAGGCCACGTGGCTGACCTGGGGTTAAGGTATGCACATGCACACAGATAGGCACAGACACGCACCTTTACGATGACACTGCCCTCTGCAGGTGGTGGTGTCTGACTCTGAAGTGGGGGTGCCCGTGCTGTGTGGGACGCAGTTCTGAGTGCCTTTATCTTTCTGTGCCGTCCTCACAGGAAGTTATCATGATAAGTGTGGATGGAAACACGTGTGCTCTGTTAATATTCTCGTGGAGATAGGATCTCCCTCTGCCCTTCAGGCGGGTCGTGGGCTCACTGTGTATGCCAGGTTAGCCTCGGGCTCACACAGTCGATCCTTCTGCCTCAGCCTCCTGAGGGCTGGGGTTACTGGTGTGTACCACCATACCTGCTTTATTTTTATGTGCTTCTGGAGAATCCAGTCCTGGCCACTTCACATGGTAGGCAGGCTCTAACCACTGGGCCATCCTCCCAGCCCTTGGTATATTCTGATTGATGGTTAATAAAATAGCAAAGTGCTGAGCATCAAAGATGACACCTTGCCCTTTTCTAACTGTCCTACATTCGTGTTAAGCCTGTACGCAGTGCTGGACTACAGCACCCTACCCATCTACTCACTCCCCCAACTGCTGAGAGACCTTTTTTTTTTTTTGATTTTGTGAATTTAACATCTCCCAGGTACCTCAAATAAAGGCGGTAACACGATATTTGGGCCTTCGTGACTAGCTTAGGCCAGCGTACATGCATTGAGCCGTGGGCTTCGCGTAGGGAAGCCTGTCTTGGGCACTGTCCCCAGAGTGGATGGCCGACTTGTCATGCCATGGGACTTTGAGAGCAGGGCCAGGAGAGCCAGAACAGATACCAAATCCAGGGCAGCCGCCAAAAACTTGGCCGTGAGAGGATTGGACCAAGCAAGGCTGCGCTATAGACTTCTGCTTGCGAAGCAGTGTTGTGCTCTGGCTCCCAGTGGAAGTGCGCAGAAAGGGGGTGGATGGGGGGTACTCAGGCCCCGTGTTCTCCCTCAGAGGCATCCCTGCCTCTTCTGTGAGACAGGCACAAAGGATCGAGTAGAGAGAGAGGGACCAGCGTCGCAGTGACTCACCACCCCGTGCGGTGCCCGAGCCGGAGGCACCCACGCAGCCGCCAGCGTCGGGATCTAGGAAAAAGCCAACCTTGTGGCTCCCGTCCGCTGGAACTTTCACTGCACCTACTGTCCACATCCTGACAGCTTTCGTCACACACGGAGGCAGCCTGGAGTAAGCATGAGTACTTACGTGCACGTGAATGTGTGTAAACATACATGTGCGTGGGAATGCATGTATGCAGTATCATCACAAAAAAAGATGATCATTCAAATTTTGAAAAAATGACTACAGTGAGAGAGAACGCTGTCGTGACTCCTCAATAAAATAGCCCCCCTCACGCCAGATACCCTCACGCCAACGTTGCCGTTTCTGAAGGGAGTTCTGTGAGTCCTCTTTGACAAACCTCTTTTGTTTGTGCTGTCCCTGCCCGTCTCCATGTCGTGTTTCAATCCAAAACATTGAGCTTTCGTGGACCTGTTGACTTTGGGGAAGAGCCAGATCCAGTGACCCAGGTGGACGAGCACACACTGTTGTGTTTTTATGAGTGACTTTCCATAGCTGCAGCAGCGTCCAGTAGATTTTTAATCCTGCCTCCTAAGGATACGCACAAAGGAAACGCTTGTAGGACTGCTTCAGAAAGTGGTCAGAACAATGACTGTGTGCTGACTGAGGCAGAGTATTTTAAGAGAGACTCGAGACTCTGTGTCTTTTACTGGAATAGTTTTAAAATTTTAAATGCTCAACATATGTTTTGATCACACCTTATATATTTATGTGTACGTGTGACACAGTCTGTTTTTGCACAGAGCCACTTAGCTGAAATTACCTTTGCAGCCAAGCCATCAGGAGTATAATAATGTTTCTGTGATATCAGTAGTGGCTTTTTGTAAGCCTAGACTATGTTTGCTTCGTGTACATAGACGGTTTTCTCTCCAGGCCCACTTTTTTTTTTTTTTTTTTAATCTAAGCATATGCTGTATATGACAGAAAGAAAAAAGTAGCATTTAGATACAGATGTTGCATTCTGCCACCTCATTATGGAAAGTCCCATTAAAAAATAATTTAAGCTTCTCTCTTTTAGGAATATTAGTGCAATTGTGCAAATTCCAGATAGACTCTAACTGTAAATTTCCTTCTGTGACTTAGGTGAATCCTTTAATGATAAAGCTAGACCTGGGCGTTCAGGCTCCTTGAAACTGGGGTTTGTGTCAGACATTTCTGGAGATCTCTGATGAAACCATTGGTGTCCAGCCCCGTCCACAGCCTGTCAGGTGGGCGGGGTACTCTATGAAGGATGCATGGAACAGCAAGAAGGGTGTTCCTGGGGAAGATTCAGGACAAGGAGGTCTTCCTGCTTTCTTTGGGTCCCTTCAGACAGCTGGCAGCTCCGTACAACTGACCAGGTCTTGAAATCAGTGCTTGGTAAACAGTCCTTTGCGTTCCTACCACGCTCCTTGGCTCCCTTTTCAGTGAACTCTTGTTCTCAGCACTTGCTGACGACAGGAACTGTATCCAGGCTGGCTAGTGTTTCACAGTCACCCACTTACTCACCAGTGCTACTCTGAGAATGTTCCCTATAATCATTATTTTTGCTAAAGTTTGTGTGTCATGTACAAGTTACAGCCATTGCGTGTGTGTGTGTGTGTGTGTGTGTGTGTGTGAGAGAGAGAGAGAGAGAGAGAGAGAGAGAGTTACTGGGGATCCAACAGGGTTTACACAATAAGCTACATCTCCAGCTAGTTTGGGTTTTATAGTTTTGAGACAAGGTCTCTCTTAAGTTGTCTAGATTGGACTTGAACTTGCCATCCTCCTGCCTGAGCCTCCCAGAGTGCTGGGATTACATGCCTGCACCACTGGGCCTGGCAAGAAGGGAAGGTTATTGTATGGATGTAGTATTACCAATAGTCCTATGATTGGTATCAAATACAAATACAGGAAAAGGATAACTCAGTGTAAATGCAGATAGAAATCTGATTGCACTTTGATATCGGCAGAGTTGGTTCCAGAGATCATAGGGATGACCAAATCTGAAGATGCTCTAGTTCCCTATGTCCTGTGGCATGATATTTGCATGCAGTCTGTGTACATGTACACACATTCATCCGATCGTCTCTAGATGACCTGTACTACGTAATGCAATATTAGTGCCATGAACATCATCAGGCACTAATGACAAGAAAACGATCTGTGCATGATCGCCCTAAACAGCCTTTTTTGTGATAGCATTGCTTGACTGCTCATACACGAGCTGTCAACGGGAAGGCCTGACCATGCGTGTTGTATTCAGTATGATGTCCTGTATGCCCGTGCTGTCCGCGCCCCTGTTACCTGCACTTGTGTTGGCCTTGAGTACCTAGAGAGGCTTCAGGGAGGTCAGCCACACCGTACAGGCTGCAACCTGAGTGACTGTGCCAAGCGGGGCCTGACCGCGCAGGCCAGCCGGTCACCGTCCTGTGGTGACAGTCTCCTGACCTCGGTGCAGCTATCCTGTGTTCACCTGGGAACGTCCCAGCAGGGCCTACGGCCGGGTCCTCTGTGGTGGGGCAGGCGTGTCCCTGATAGCAGTACGCCTTGTCTCTTGCACACGCTAGCAAATGCCACGTTGTGATGTCATCTGCCACGGGGTGAAATCGACAGTCCCAGTTGGGCATGCTGATCAAGCCCGTGTGAGTAGAAAACACAATTGGTCCAGAGTTTGTCCTGTGATGTCTGCCATTGCTCAGATGACTCTGACAACCCAGGAGGGGGGTCCCTGGGGCCTCCTTTAGGGACAATGGCCTGTGAGCACATGTGCCGCAGCCTCGGCCTCCCTGGGTGCCTGAGTGTCATCTGCATGGTGTGTCTTCACAGTTACGTGACGTGGCACTTGCCCCCTAAAAATCTCCACCTCATTGTGTGTTTTCTGCCTCTGCAGATACCGAGCGACTGTACTCGGTGGTGTTCCAAGACATCTGCGGCCGCTACGGGAGGAGCTACGGCTGGGAAGTGAAGTCCCTGGTGATGGGGATGACCGCCCTGGAAGCCGCGCAGGTCATCATCGACGTCCTGCAGCTGCCCATGTCCAAGGAGGAGCTAGTGGAGGAGAGCCAGAGGAAGTTGGAGGCGCTGTTCCCCACGGCCGCGCTCATGCCAGGTGCCCTCCCGAGCCTCAGCCCTCTCCTGCTCCTCGCCCCCTCCTCTCCCTGCTCCTGGACCCTGCCTGCAAGCGTTAGCAGCCTTGTAAATCACTCGGGAAGTCTAGCACGCCTGGTTTGTGTCATTGTATGTCGCTGCCAGGACAGGGCACTCCCGAGACAGTGCGCGTGTATGTGTAGCCTGGTGGGATCCAGTTTCCCCTTTAAGGATTTCCTTCAAATCATGCACACTCATTCCCTGATGTATGGGATGGAAATCGTTCGAGACTAGTGTATGTCAGTAAATGACTTTATGTTTTGCCGGTGCTGGGGGTCAAAAACAGGGCCGGGTACAAGCTAAGGGGCTGCTTCTGCACTGATTAACACTCCAACCCTTCATCAGCATCTATAATGATTATATTTCTGTTGGTAATCATTCACAGGGAACGTTAGTAGGTAGCATCTCTGTTGTTTTTTTCTCAAAATCATTTGTAGGATTAATATATCTGCCAGTATTCAAAACTTGAACAAATTGATAAGCTGCTTAATGTCCCTTAGGGAAGCTTATTTGAATAATAATAATAATAATAAAGCTTGAGAGGCTGGAGGAACAGCACAGTGGTTAAAGCACAAGGCCCTGGGTTCAATTCCCCAGCACCCCATCCGCTGAGCTTGGTGGTGCACACCTGTAATCCTCACACTGGGATGTTGAGGTAGGAGGATGGCCGTGAGGCCAAGGTTGCTTGGGCTCCAAAGTTCGTTCAGGACCAGTCTAGGCTACAGAGCGAGACACTGTCTCAAAACAAAGCAGAAAAACACAAAACAAAACAAAAACGTTAAGCTAGTTGTGTTGTTTCATACTTATAATCCTAGCACTATGGGAAGCTGACGCAGGAGGGTCACAAGTTTGAGCCCAGTTTAACTACTTAGCGACACCTTTCCTGAAAAAATAGATACCGGCTAGGGGATGTAGCTCAGTGCAGGGCTGCTGGGCTCAAACCCCAGTACCCACCAGCCCACCAAAAAATAACTAAAATCAATTAATTTTTAGTATTTTGGTATGTCATGATGCAGACTTTTTATTTCATTAAATAATAAGTGAATGGATTGATTGTTGATAGCTGGTGTGGAAGCCTTATGCGTGCTGGGCAAAGTACTTTACCACTCACTGAGCAACATTCCTAGCCCCAGTCCTGGCTGTTTCTGTAGCTACCCTGTTTCCCCTTAAGGGGACCATGACTCTGGTCCTTTGGGCTCCTGGGCTCTCTCAGCCTACTGAAAGAGGGTAGAACAGAGATGTCCTGCATTCCAGGCCAGACAGTGTAGGAATATGGGGATGCGAAAATTCCCCTAGGATGATAGATAGCGCGAATCCTCTGCCTTTTGAATTTCTGGGACAAAGGGAAGTGGAAAAAACATGGCTTGACCACGCGAATTTTGGATTTGAAACTGCATGCAAACATGAGCCAGGTACAGTTTTAAAATGTGTTTTTATTAGTATTTATACATATATGCAAGTATGCTCAGTGAAGAGTCCTGGAAAGCACATGAGATTCCTGTAGAGGTTTCCCAAGAGCGGGGCCTGCGTCACACACAAGCCACCACGTGCTGGTCTTAGGTGAATTGTACACGTGTGCACACAGATGAAAACGCACACAACCTGTAAAGACAGCCAGCAGTTGGGGCTGTCGTTTCCAGTTCTTAGCACCTTTTTGTTTTTGTGTGTGAGGTATACTGGGGATCAAGCCCAGTACCTTTACACTGAGCTACATCCGCAGCCCTTTCTCTGTATAAATTTCGTGTGTGTGTGTTTGTGTGTGTGTTTGTGTGTGTGTGTGTGTGTGTTTGTGTGTGTGTGTGTGTGTGTGTGTGTATGTTTGAAATAGGCCATCACCCTGGAGCTCAGTCTGGCGACACTCGCTACTGTCCTGCCTCAGCCTCCAAAGTGCTGGGGTGACGGACGTGTTCAACCAACATTGGGGCTCTACAGGCTCTGATAGTCGTCACCTCAGTGAGCGTGACGTGAACTTCCCTTGCGGTTTTGATTTCTCTTTCTCTCATGATTACTGACACAGAGCATCCTTTCGTAAGCTCAACGGGTTTTCTCGGTAGAAATGCTTTTCAAACCCTTTGCCTGTTTTATACTTGAGTTACTATTTTGCTGCCGACCTAAAGGAGTTCCTTCTGTATTTTGGATTCTGATTTTGACTTGCAAGCACAGTTTCTCATTCTGTAGGTGGTATTTCACGCTGTGGATTTCATCTTTGATGTGGAGAAGCTTTTTGTCCTGACCTCATTTGTCAGATTTTGCTTGTACATCCTGTGCGTTGGAAACTTTTTTTCAGAAAAAAACATTGCCTGTATTACTGTCTTGAAATGTTTTGTCTGTATTTACTTTCAGAGGTCTTGTAGGATTTCGGTCTCGTGTTTTAACTTCGTTGTAATATTGTGAAATCAGGATGTGTGAGACCTCCGACTTGGTTCTTTTTCAAGATTGCTACGGCCGTTGTGGATCCCTTAAGACTCTTTGTGAATTATAAGATGGATTTGTCTGTTTCTACCACAGATTTCGTGGGGATTTGATAGGGATTGCGTGAACTTGTTCTTGGCTTTACTTGCTGTGAACATTGTAATGGTATTCAGATTCGCAGTCCTTTGAACACAGGCTGTCTTTCCGTTATTTGCATTGTCTTTTAATTTCTTTCAGCAATCTTGTGGTTTCGATGTGCACGTCTTTCGATTCCAGTAAGTCTGTTTCTAACTGTTTTACTCTTTTTGGTGCTATTCAGAATGGGACTCTTTGGTTACTTTCCTTTGAGAATTTTATTACTATATAGATATTCAACCAACTCTTGTTTGATTTTGTAGCTGTTGACTTGTCTGAATGGAGTACTAGTATCACAGATACATACATGTGTGTATGCTTGTACATCATACGTGAATGCGGTCTATAGAATTTTGTACATACAAAATGGTGATTATCTGCATATTCACTTCTTCTGCAACCTGGATTTCTGGTATTTCTCTCATTTGCTCTGTCGAGGGCTTCTAATTTTATGTTAATATCGCATTGCATTTAGTGTTCCATCAGACTGGTTGGAGCAGGGTACTTTGTATAGATGCCCTTCATATAGTGGAGCTAATCTCTCTCTTCCTAATTTGTTGGGGGTTGTTGTTGTGAAAGAACATTCAGTTGTTTTTTTTTTTTCCAATACACTTTCTGCATCAGTGCGAGGACCATGTGACCTTTGTCCCTCGTTGGCAGTTTTTTGTGTTGTCCCATCTTTGATATGTGCCCCTTTTCATCTGCTGCTAAGCCCTGTTTACATACATGTCATCTGTTCTCTTACATCAATATGTATTAGAGATACCAGTCTATAATTTTCATGTGGTATTTTAAATGTCCGGCAGAATTCTGCAGTGAAGCCAGCTGGTCCTGGGCTTTCCTTCCTGAGCGACTTATTGTTACTAATCATTGTAGCAGCGTTGGTAAATCTCAGTGCTTACAGGTTTGTTTGGATGTTCTGTTTCCTCGTGACTCAGTCTTGGCAGGTTATTTAGGTTTTTTCTAGGAATTCACCCATTTTGGGATGATTCTCCTTTTATTCTTGTGTTTTCTGTGTTCTTCACACGTCCCCTCTGTCTTCATTCCAGTGTCAATTATTAGACTCCTTTCTTTCTTGCTCATGGGACGTAGGGCTTATTTATCACTTCTCCTTTAGCCTAGAGCCTTTTCCACGGTTTACCCTGCCCGAAGCCCCCACAACAGACCCCACAGACAAAGGTCTTTTCCATATTCTAACTGGTTCTCGTGCGAAAATTCTTTTCCGGTATCCTAAGATATACTTGAAATGTGTTCCATTGCAATCCTGAAAATAGGCCATGCTTTGTCTCGCAAGCCTTGGTGACTAGGCTAGACTGCTAATGCGCCTGTTTCACGGGCTCTGGTTGGTGATGCCCAGCAAGAAAGCATCCCTCAGATGAAGGGGCGGCCCCCCGTCGCAGGCCATAAGCCATGGGCAAGTAGCCAGGCACCCCACCCTGCAGTACCAGTGCGCTCTTTCAGCAGAGCCTGCCTGCGCACCTGACTCTTTCTCTGCTTCCTCTGCCACCCCCTGACCTCCAGGTGAGAGGGTTAAAGAAACAGCAGGTGTTGTTAGTTGCCTAAGACTGTGTGTGTACTTAACTTTTACTATCTTCCCACTTGAGGGCTGGTGCTTACCAAGGATAACAGGACTCTAAAAGCATGAGGTCACATCCACAGACACATAATTAGTTCTGTTTGACAGGCACGTGAGCAGAGTATGCACAAGACTAACAGCGATAAAAACAGTAAACAAAACAGGATAGGAGAAACTAAAAGTCCGCTTAGGAAGCTGGGTCACACAGGAGTCAGGTACAGGGAGGGTGTCAGAGGATGTGACCTTCTGAGGGGAATTAGGACGCGCCCAGCAGAATGATTGGAAATTACCCTTAAACTCCTTAACCTTGAGCAGAAGACAGACAGAAACAAACGTGGACTGGCATGAAAAGCAGAAAGAAAGGCTCCTCCAACCTTCTCACCCAGAATCATCGGCTTCCCTGGCATTGCTGTTTACACTAGCCACGCCTGGTAGACACTGGCCCGTAACCCCAGCACTGTGTGAGGCTGACACGGGGGGATCTCAGCTTCAAGCTCAGCCTGGGCAGCTGGTGATAGACCTGTCCCAAAATTAAAACCAAAAAAAAAAAAAAAGAAAGAAAGAAAGAAAGAAAGAAAGAAAGGGCTGGGGATGTAGCATTGCTAATTACAAGAGAGAAAGAGAGAGAGAGAGAGTGAGAGAGAGAGAGAGAATTATAAAAAAGCTGACCCTTTCTGTCCTCAAAGGACAAGCTTGGGGACTGCCCATTCTGCATTGCTGCCGTCTCCTGTTCCATCTGAGCCAACCCTAAATTCTGCCAGGAAGGTGACCTTGTGGTGTTATTTTTCCCATAGAGGTAATGGTCAAGGAAGGCTACCTCTGACTTCTTCTGCGTCATAGTGCTCATCTTGGTAGCCTACTGTTTGGTTTCCATTCTTAAATTGTGGATGGCGACGTAGTCCTTCATTGATTTATTTTCCTCTGAGAAATGTCTTCTGAGATGATATTGGAGACTATGGAAGTCACTGTGAGCTTATTTGAAGAGCTGGCTACCCATGCTGGGGGTGTGTTATTAATTCCATCTTCTTTTCCCGTACTTTGGAAGCCAGAGCTGTGGCTCAAGCAGGTGTGAACCCGAGTTAAATGGAGGGAGTGCTTCCAGCCCCTCCCTGATCTGTGAGTGCTGAGGGTTGGATTTAGAGTATCCCCTAAAGCCTCATGTGTTTGGATAGAACAGGGTATCTGCAGAGCTGTTTATTATTTGGAGATAGGGCTTGGCTGGAAAGGGTGAGATGCTTGGGGTTTGACCTGGAAAGATTGTGTCAACCTGTTGAGATTGGTGGCTGCCCAAGGCAGAGCTTTTAGGTGTGTGTTATTGAGCTGTGGGCCAGGGAGGGAGGAAGGGGGCCCAGGTGGCTGCTTGAACTAAGACAATGAAGCGAGAAGAACCCTGCTGCAGCCTCTTCCTGGGAAAGCTAGCCCTGCCTCCTCTCCAGACCTGGCTCTTCCTCCTCTTGGTTCCCTCTGCAATGGGGAGGCCATGTCTCCTGCCTCTGCCCTGTGCCTGCGCTGTTGCCGGCTGCCCCAGGAGTGGCCTCTGTGAGACCTTGTGAACTACGTGCTACATAAGACTTGCCTGTTGTGGGTGTTGGGTATTCCATCACCGCAACAGGAAAGTGATAGAAAGATAGCTGGGGGAGTGACGGATGTCGTGGTGCTCCAAGTGTGTGTGCCACACCAGCCTCCTCAGTATCCTGTGGGGGGGATGTCTTTACCTTATTAAAAATGCATGTTTGTTATCTGGACTATCACCAGAGGAGCAGCCACTTACCTGTTGGGGTGTGCCTTGGACTTATTATGACGCAGGGTCTTATCTGTCTGAGCCAGTCACCAGAGGAACCGCCCCCTGATTATCCTGAAGGGGCGTGTCTTTGCCTGATTAACATGCAGGAGCAGTCTGCCAGGGCCAATCACCAGAGGAACAGCTCCCTGCTTATCCTGTGGGGGCGTGTCTTGCCTGTTTGTAATGCGGGGCTGTGTTGGCCTGGACTAATCAGGAGAGAAGCAGCCTCCTGATTGTCCTGTGGGAGCTTGTCTTTGCCTGATTTTGGGTGTGACTGCTTGGATCTGTGAGGAAAGGAATGCCCTGTGATTATCCCGCGGGGGCATATCTCTGGCTGATGCAGGATTCAGGGCTGTGCCTTGCTGGGACAGTCACCAGGAGGAAAAAGCCTGCAGGTGGGAAGGGCGTGCGTTGTCCTGATTGTGGTGCAGGGGTGGCCGGCCTGGGCCACTCAGCAGGCTGTCTGCGCCCCCTTGGGCCATCGCCCATGCTGTTTTCCTCCCTGGTCTCCATTTTCCTCAGTGCCATTGGAAAATGCGAAGTCGTCCTTCAGCACCACAGCTTAGGCTGCGGTCCCGCTTGTGCCCAAGGCCAACGCGCCGCGTGTGATTGTGTCTTGGTCCGCATGCCGCTGCCGTTACAAGTTGCTTCCTGCTGTGTTTCCGCTGCCGTCTTCCATCTCCAGAGCTGTGCATACACTCCTGCCTCCCCTTCTTCCCCTGCATCTTCCCACCATTCCTGTGGCGACGGGACGCGGATGCTCCTGGACAGCCTCCGTCCTTGGCCACTCATTCCTGTGCACCGGTGCCCACTGGGTGCTCTGGGCGGGGGAACACCGAGTTGTGAAAGAGAAGCAGGAAATTTGGCCTCTGCTCCAGGAGGGCACTGCCAGGCTGCTTCCATGGGGAACGTCAAGCGGGATCTTCTCTGAGGGCCATCAGCAGCCTTCCTGTCGTTGTGGCTTTATGAGGGTTAGGGTGGTTTAGTGGGCAGCTGAATTTCTTACTCACTGTGGTGCTATCCCCGAGAAGCAGGAAAATTCAGTGAGCCCTCTGAATTTCTCCTTGGCCGTTAATAATAAGCCATTTAAATAGCTGTTGTGGACATTGATTTTTTTTTTTCGCAGTGGCAAATCCTTACAAGCAGCAACTTTAAAAGTGACATCTCAGAACGAATAAAATCAGCGCTCGTAGCGGCTATGCAGCAGATAAACCAAGGAGGGGCAGGACCAAGTGTGTTTCCAGGAAGTGCCTGTGTTTGGAGATTATCAGTTTCCTTGGATGCTAAAAAGACAAGGGAGGAAATGACCCCAGCCAAGCTGCTTTGGGCATCCAGGGCTCTCTGTTTCTCGGTGGGACTCGGGACCCCTGAGTTCCCCCATCTGCTAATGATGTCTGTGTGGATCTGAGGAGAGTCCTGCTGGCTTGCAGACACAGAACAGTCCCCAGAAAAGATGCTCTTGTGGCTTCGGTGAGGCCCACGAGGCCTGTAGTGGACTCGCCCAGGACACACTAGACCAGCAGTCTGCCGTTTGGTTTTGTTCGCACGGAGGTAGAGTTTGGCCAGTTGGGCTCTCTGCCTATCACATCTTTTTGGCAATGCAGAGATCATGTGGTATCTGAATTCGGAAGCAGCCAACACATGCCGCAACCCAATCCCACGGCAGACTTCTGTGCCGAGCTGGGACTTGCACTTGGTAGCCTTTGTCACCGGGGGCAGGATGGAAGCTTGTTCCTGCATAGGGGGTGCCTGGCAAGTCCCTTGAAGGAATAGGGCGATGGTGGCAAGCCACACCAGCTCTCCCAGCAGCATCTGCATTGTGAGAGCAAAGGGACTTCTTGTGTTGACACCTGGTGTCAAGCCATCTCCCCCCGTTTTCACATACATTTTTTATATCCTGAATTTCATCTAGATTTCTTTTCGTATTTTCCACTTCTGTATCAAAATGTTCTTTCCTATCTTGTGTTGCCTTATTTACCTCAGCCACCTTTTTATTTGTGGCTTCAATATGCTGGGTGAGCCTTGTTTCCGTTAGGACCGGTATTTGATTAGTAAGTTCCTCTTTAAGGTTGGTGATCACGGCTTGCATTTCTTGGAGAGTGTCTTCTTTGAACAGGTTGTTTGACTCGTTTGTTTGCTTTTTGAGTTCCTTCCCTGTGAGTTCCACTGTTTCGGGCCCGTGACATCAGTTTCTGGGCTCTCAGGCATCTCTGTGGGTGTCCTGTGGCGTTGTCTTCCTCCCGTGTTTTTGGTGTTGAGGGACTTCACTTTCAAGGCCCGGCTTGAGAGGTTTCTTTGGTTGGCTATGACTGTGTGTGGGAGGGAGCTGCAATTCCTCAGTTCTGTGCTGCAAGTAGGCAGGGAGGGCGGAGCTAACAGTCCAGTGGCCTCAGAGGAATGGGGGTGCGTGGCAGGTCTGCTGAGCGTTAGGACACAGCTTCCCACTGCTAGCGCCTGCACTCATTGGATGTCTGTTGTAACCTTTATGCCGCTGGACTAAAACACCACCCACGCCACCCAGGATCCCAGTCTGGGTCCCGCAGTCAGAGTCGTTTTGGCCAGGGTCGGTCGGCACAGCCGTGGAAACATCCCTACTCCCACCTGGAGGGTATAAGCCAGCAGCCCACCGCGGAGCCAAGCCCAGCCACGGATGAAATAATCAGGGCGGTGCGCCTGCTGAAGTCCGTTGCCTGCGCCGCCTGAGACCCTCAGACCGAGGAAATGCAGAGCAGCCTCGCTCAGCTGTGTTTTTGAACATTGAAACGGAATCCCTTCGTGTTCACATTCCACTTGATTTGCTTCTGTCAGGACTTAATGTGTGTCAAGCGAGAAAACACAGGGATCATGTGCGGGTGCCGCTGGGCGGTGTCACCAGTGTGTACTTGGAAGGAGAATTCATGTCCTGTGAGGCCACCGGTGGGAGTGTGCTGGGCCACTGACATTCTCCCTGATGTGAGGTACCCACCCTGTGAGTTCCCCAGGTGGCTGTCACCAACAGGGCAGCTGGCCGCACACAGTGGAAATGCAGCGCTTCAGAGAGTAGAAGAGTCCATTGTCAAGGTGTGCTTCCTCCAGAACTGGAGTCCCCCCCTACCCCCCTCCCCCCCCATCTTAGCTCAATGACAAGATGCCTGTCAGGAACTTCAAAGAAGCGTCATGACTGCTTAAGCACGTGGATCTGTCTCTTGGAACTGAGTAACGCAACTCTATCGTGGGTACGCGAGAATACTTTCAAGGAGGAAACAATGAGGTAAGAATTAGGATGGGCACAGTTGGCTTTGTTCCTCTGGGCCCACAATGACCCGGGACATCCTAGCAGGAACGTGTGGCACAAGTAGTGGCTCATCTCACAGTTCCTGGTGGTTCTCTGCCGTCCTTGGCGCGTCTTGCTTTTTGGGTGCCTTCTCCTAGTCTGCCTGCCTCCGCACGTGTCTGACTTCTGTGTCTGTGTGTGTGTGTGTGTGTGTGTGTGTGTGTGTGTGTGAGACTGTGTCCACATGTCTGTGTCTTCATTATCTCATAAAGTAATCAGTCGTTGGATTTAAGACCTATCCTACGTCAATATGATCTTATATTAAATCGATTATACTTTTAAAGATGCCATTGTCACAAAAGGCCCCATTCCTGGAATTTACGTGAGTGCAAATGTGTACACTTGTGTCAGTCAACTTTCCATCACCTTGACAAAATACCCAAAGCAATGAGTTCCTAGGGAGAAAAGGTTTAATTTGGCTTGTGGTCTCAGCCCTGGGTCTCTTCGATGTGTATTTCTCAAGGCCTCTGTTGGCACAGTTCACCATGGTGGCTTCCATGGCACAGGTAGCTGGTTTAGAAGGAAAGGGGCCAGGCGTGCAAGATGCCCTTCCCCAGAGAAGGCCTACCTCTTGTCCATCAGGTTCCTCCGCCTCTCAACAGTGCCATCAAGCCTTCCACATATATAGGCTTCTGGGGAATGTTCCACACCCCAACTTACAGAAGCCGCGCTCACCCTTGTTCAGCCCCAGCCCACTTTTCGTGCTCCTGTCCGCGATGCTCCTCACGTTGCGCTTCCCAGAGCGGGGGCCCTGGGTCATCCACGGCCTCTTCTTCTTCGGAACAGCCAGGGGCTCTGCTGTTCTTGCTAGAGTCTGGTTCCGCTTTCACTCACTTTCACCCTCCGTCCAAATTCAAGCTCTTTGGTTCCATAAGAAAGGCCCATTTTTACGAGCACCTATGATTCCTTCTGTGAGCTTGAGACCTGTGTTAGGTCTTTCATAAATTCGGCCTGACGATTGCATGTGACCTAGGGCCTGCAGCACCACAGCAAACACCACAGCAGTACACAGCTCACTAAGAATGCAGGAGGAAAGGAGAGAGGTGCTCTGCCACAATCAGTGACGGCCAGGAGAGCACCTTATCCCAGGACCTGGCAACGATCACAAGATTGATGGCCCAAGGCAGGGCTCTGGACGAAATCTTCAAGAAACGCCTGCTTGGTGTGGCAGATGAACTCAACAGGCTAGCAGGAGCGTTTTTCCATGATACTTCTATTTTAAACTGAACAATGATGCATAAAACTTCTATTAAAAAAATTAAAGACCTGTGTGTTACCACATTTCCTGAATCATGCAGCGTGTATTTTAAATGACCAAAGTAACCGTTTTAAAAGCTGTGTGCAGGCGTATGAATAGTACGTATGTTTTCGGGGATTTGATTTTCGTGACATGAAAATAAAAGAGACAGTGTGAAAGTGGTTAGCACAGACGTGCTGTTGCCGTGGACCCAAGAGTCCTGTGGATTTGCGCAGAGGTCCCAGGGCCTTTCAAAGAGAAACACGGAGAGGAGAAACACGGAGGGCCAGGCTTTGCAGAGGGAAGGAACTGGGGGAAGCCGGCAGGAAGGCTTTGATGACATGAGACCAGTCTGTTTGCTGATGCTTGTGGCCACCCAGCAAAGGCTGGGAGCAGAGGTCCTCTCTTCCTGTGCATTCTGGGAGGTTCCCTGAGCGGTGGTCAGTCTTCTCAGGTAGGGTCCTCTAAGGATGCAGCCTTGGGCTGGCAGAGCATGATCAAGCCTTCGTCATCCAGGGTTGGACCTGGTGAAAAACAGTGCCCAGAGGGAGTGGCCAGGGAGGCGCTCTCACAAATCATGGCCACGCCTCTTTCTCACAGCGCCCAACCCCTACAGCAGCAGGATGACCTTTCATTCAGGACGTTTTGAGAAGCAAAGGAGTGCTTTGGTACACTGAAAAGAGACCAAGCGTGTGTTGAATTTAAGGAAGTGAGACGAAGTCAGTGCGCCGGACTCCTCTATGGGTCCCTGACCCCCAAACTTGTCCTTGACTGATGAAAGTCCACTAACATCCCTCCGGCGATTCCTGGCAGCCTGTGTGACCTACATGTCTTTTTTGACACGCTCTTTGCTGTTGACCTTTCCATTCACCTGCAGCTTTTCTACCTGTGGCCCCTGGCTGTCCCCTGGTGACCACATAAATGCATGTCGATTTGAGAAGTTGAGCAGCTGATAGTCAGAGACCGCAGACACAGTGACCAACCATTGCAGTCTTCCAGAAGGCTCGGCTTGGCTTCTCTTGGGCATTTTTTTTGAAAGACACGAGCAGATGTTTTCGTACCTTCGTGCCAGGTGTCCATTCAGGAAACGCACGCTACAGGGTATTGGGAGGGCAGAGGACGGCGTTCATTCTTGAAGCGAAGCTTATAATAAATATACAACTCAAGCAGTGGCCGGCAGATGAAGAAGGCTGTGACATGAGCAGCTCATGAGGAGAAAGTTCGTGTTGTGTCACAGCTTTGGAGGTTCTGGGGTACGGTTATTTGCCTCTTTGCTTTGGACTGGACAGTTCATCACGGCAGGAGCAAACAGTACAGCAGAGCTCTGGTCACTTCATGGTCAGCTACTGAAAAAGGAAACAGAAAGTAAGAGACCGGGAACGCCCCCCTCCACCCCCCACCCCCCGCCCCACCCGTCTTCTTTCAGGGCACACCTTAAAGACCCAAAAGACTTCTCATTAGCTGAAGTGGAAATTCTGCTCAAGGAGGCATAGTCTGGCCCAGGTTTCAGGAAGGGACACTGGGAGCAGAAGTTCTGCAGATACAATGTGGGCCAAGAGAGAGAAGGGAAGGGAGACTGGCTTCCTGGGCGGTGGCAAAGGACAACAACGGAAAGGCTGGCAGCAGCTCAGATTCTGAACTTGTGGCCGGGTGGGCACAGAGAAGAGGATGTGCCTGAAACTGGGGAGTTGGCTGAGGCCTGTTCTCTAACCGTAAGGAAGTGGAACCACCTTGCCCCAAGTATGGCAGTAGTATCAGCCAGACACTGCTTTCAGATTGGTTTTTACTATATCCAGTGGTTTACAAATCAGCCGTGACTAATGGATCTTGAAAGCCAGAGACACAGCCCTCTTAGGCTCCCTGACCCCTCCCAAGATGCACCCCAGACAGCCCTTGTTGTCCTCACTGACATTTCCTATTTCAGCTCTTCTCTCTTGAGTTTTCCAAAAGCTTGCATTGAGACAAGAAGCTTAGGGAGAGAGCAAGGATCCGTTTGGCTCCCAGTTTTGGAAGTCTTACTGTGTGGCTCCTCGTCCCCTTCACTTGGGGCCGGGTGGCCTGTCATGGCTGGAGCACAAAGTGGATCAAAGCTGGCCACTCCGTGGTGATTCGCAGAAAAGAGAGACAGAGTCAACGGGCCACTGATTTCTCACGACTGCCACTCCATCCCTGGGGGTTATTCCTGGCAGAGCTGGTTCTTCCCGGCAGTCCATCAGGGCCCTCCCCCTGAAGCGGCTTTAGCACCCAGAGTGGTAGGTTGGTGCTGTTGGGGGGAAGTGCTCATTTATAGATTTCATTAGCTAATTTCTCCCCAGGACAGCTCCATGTATAACTCTAGAGCTCTTGTACTTGACAGGCATGCTGAGTGCATAAGGAAAAAGTTGCTGGACAACAGTGGCTAGAACATTCCGTGATGGACCCGGATAGGGGCACGGGACGTGTTGGTGCTGCTGGTGTGCACACTCTCCAGAGCTTCCAAGCACACTTGCCCGGAGCTCACACCCGACATGCGTCCTCTGCTCCTTTTTCCACATCTTCCTCCTTAGAGGCCCAAGGACGTCGTCCCATTATCTCATGTCCCATGGCCTACCGGTGACAGTCACACCGTGACGAAGGGTCTCAGGCACCCTGAGGGATGTCAGTGTGCTCTTGTGTCTTGAAGGGTCACCCGAGAGCTCTTGCGTCCTTTCCCTGGAGGCATAAATGTGGGTGTGCTCTCCAGCACATAAACTGGCATGTGTTGACACCATTAATTTCATACCAGACGAAATAGTCCCGGAAACATAAACAGGATGAGAGAAGCTAAAACAAAGTCATTTGTGTTTAATTTTTAAAATTTATAGCACCAAAGAACTTTATGGAAGTTTGCTTTTTATGGTGTGTTTGAGCTACGTGTTTAAATGCACTGTTTGTTTTGCGGGGAGAGGAGTTATTAGAGATTGAATTCAAGACTAACGCTGGCCTGCACGCACAGCCCTTCTTTTATTCTTTCTATTTTGAGATGGGGTCTTGCTAAATCATTAAGTTACCTCGCACAGCACTGAGCTAAATGTCCAGCCTTTCGTGCATATACTCATATATCTATATTCTTTCTTTTTTAAAGACAGGGTCTCGCTAAGTTGCCCAGGCTAGGCTCAACCTTCCGTCCTCCGGCCTCAGCCTTGCATAGTGCTTTGATTACAGCACGCACCACCATACTGAGCTGCTCTGTTATTTTTTAAACTGTGGGTTTAAAATTCTGTTAAGATACTAATTTCCAAATCTTCCTTTAAACCTAGATAATTTTCATACTCAGCTTTCAGCTCTGTTTATATCCAGACATAATTGGCTGTGCCTTTGTGGGGATCATCCTTCCAGCCCATCCACGGTGGGTTAAGCTAAAGTTTGTGTTGAGTTGAAATTTTACTAACAGGTCCAATCATCTATGGTTACACTTCGTTAGCTGTTGTAAGCTCCTTAAATGGTATGGCATGTTCAACCATTGCAAACAACCTGCATAAAATCTCTGCAATGGGATGGTTTCGGACTCTTTGAGTATTGTTTTTATATGAAGTTTTTTTTGTGTGTGTGTGTGTGTGTGTGTGTGTGTGTGTGTGTGTGAGTGTGTGTCTGTATGTGAGCGTGCACATGTGTTCATGAGATAAATGACTTTGTAGTTTTCCACTTCTGGCATTTTAAAAATGGTTTTGCTATCTTCAAAGTACTGATGTCATAAAAAGACTTGCAGAGTGTTCTCGTCCAATTTCCTGGAAGTGTGTTGTTAGAACTATTACTTCTTTTTCTGATATTTGGCAAATTTCCCATTGAGGCTAACTGGTCCTAGCAAGGTAACTACAAACTGCATGCCTTTAAGCTCCTTAGTGTCTTGAGTGAGTTTCGCATTTTTCAAAGAAACAGTCTGCCTCATCTAGATGGTCAAACTTGTTGATGTTGTTTCTTATTTTTTAATCTTTCTAATGATTTTAGAATCCATTATGATGTCTCCTGTTCTGTTAGTAAATTTAGATCTTTTTGCATGGTTACTCCACCTTAAGGTTTAATGTTTAAATTGATCTTTTCAAAGAATCAGCTTTTAGTTTAATGGACTTACTACATTCTGTTTCTGTTGGTTTCTTTTATTACTGCCTTCTCTTTGATAGTGTTGGTTAGATTTGGAGGGAGGAAGCTTAGCTCTAACATCACTGATGAGTTTTTCATGTGACAGTTTAGATCAGCGGTTCCCAGCCTTTTGGACACCAGGGAGCAGTTTAGATGGTGGCATTTAGTGCGGTCACATTCCCCTGAATGGTGCACTCATTACCTCCCACAAATTCCCTACAAAATATTAACTCATTTTCCTTTGTGATTTCATCTTTGACTGGCGTGTTACGTACTCTCGTATTGATAGAAGTGTGTTATTTAGCATGCAGACATTTGTGGCTTTACAAGTACCTTTCTATTATTAGTCTAACATTTATTTCTGTTTTAGCCAGAGAACATACTCTGGATGATTTCAAGTCTTTTGAAAATGTTGAGAATGGCAGTATGGTCTGTCTTACTGAGTATTCTATGTGCGTTTGGAAATAACGTGATTCTGGTGTTTAATGCAGTATTATATAATTGCAGATTAGGTCAGGTTGCCTGGTGATGTTTCTGCTCTATCCCTGCTTTGTGTCTTCTTGCAGCATCAGCCACTGAGAAAGGAGTTGGAGACTTCCGTCCGTGATCCTATTGGTCTGCGTCACCGTGGAGTTCTGTCGTCATGGTTGTGGCCTTGTTTTGGAGCCTCATGACTTGATGCTGTCAGGTCTTGTTGATAAAGTGAATTGTTTGTCATAATGAAATGCCCCTATTTGTAGCTGATAAGGGTCACGCCTTGTTCCAAGGTCCATTTATCTCTCATAGCTACCTGGGCTTTCTTTCCAGTAATAATTACATTGTAGGCACTTTTCTTGCTTTATGATCATAATCTGTTTCGAATTTACATTTAAAGCAGGTTTCCATAGCCGGTATGTGTCCAAATCTTCCTTCTGCTTCCCATCCTGGCCGTCTTCACTCTGGGCCTATTCATGATACTTTGCGGCGCTTCTGAGGTCAGGGTGTGCTCCCTCTGTCAACTCTGGCTGCCTCTGGTGACGTGTTTTTCTTGTCTTGGCTCTGAGTTTTGGTGGTTTCTGTGTCTTCTTGGTCATATGGCTTAGCTGTTGGATGGACACCATAACTTTCACATGTAGCCAAGTGCATAACTTTGTTTTGTTTGCTCCTTTTTTTCTCTGTTTCTACCAGTGCATTTTGGTTACACACACTATGACGTGTTTTTGTTTCTGCAGATTGGCACGTACAAATCTCTTTGCCCTGGCCCAGAGTCGGTATCTGCCTGTGTGTACATCTCTTAACCTCTGCCAGAACTGGCTCTTGTGGCCAGGTGGCTGGGGAGGAATGAAGGGCCCAATGTACCTGTTCCCTTTCAGGATGGAGTTAGGTATGTGGGAGAAAGATGACCATGTTAGCCTTTTTTGTAGTTGTTGAGCAAAGTAGAGGCATTACCTCATGGCATTATTAAAAGCTGTGCTTATCATTATTTAAAATACCGTCTTAGCTGGGCCCAGGGATACAAGCCTGCCATCCAGCACTGTGGGAATCGAGGCAGGAGGACTGCGAGTTGGGCCTGGGCAAGGTAGCCACTTAGCTAGACTCTATCTCCAAATCAAAGTCAAAAATTAAGCTGGGAATGAAGCCTAGCGCAGAAGCCCTTGGTTCCACCTCTAGCACTGCAAAACAAAGTGAAACTAAAATATCATTTTAGATCGAGTGCAATGCTTCGTGTGTGTTTACACATTCCTCTTGTCTTAGTCAACTGGGGATCCAGATGGAAAGTGCTTCCTCCTGTCATTTTCGACTCTTCCTGATGACCGATGTAGTCTTCTCTGGCTCATGGATGGAATTACTGTGTCTGGGGTACACTTCTCACGTGGCACATTGTTGTGGTCGGCGCTGTTTTACCTCCAGTGAGGGAGCGGAGCTTATGTTACTCCCTGGTCCCTTGTGAATGAAATTGCGGCTCACCCCGTGGCCGCAGCTCCTCCACCTGGAGCTGTCTTGTCATTCCTTGTCCCTCTAGGCAGGGGCTCAGGGCATCACTCTCTGTAGCAAACGTATCCTTCTTGGGAGGACCCGAGAACACAGCCCTTTTGTGTTTACTGCCTCGGCTATGGAGACTCTGCCAGGATCCTCGCCTTCCCGGAGCACCCCTACAGGGCCCCCGACAGGTGCCTCCAGAGCTCATTGTTCCTCTGTTTTCCATGTCCCACAGGAGGGCATCCGCAGACACAGCGATCTTTCCTGGTCAAATTGTCCTCACTTGCTCTGGGAAATGCCACAGCTAAGCCCCAAATTGCTTTTCTGACTTCGGTTTTGTTTGCTTCGAGTAGGGATCTTGCTTAGCTGATGACCGTGACCCTTCTAGGAGAGTTCTTCGTAGATGAGTCATTTCCTCAGGAGAGGTATCAAGACTCTGGTGTTATAAATTGTGGAAGCCAACCTTCTGTCACTGTGACAAAATACCTGGGATAATCTATCTAAAAGAGGAAAGGCTTATTTTAACTCATGGTTCAGTCCACAGTCATGTGGCCTTGTGGCTTTGGAACCGTGTGACCCAGTACATCATGGTGGGCGTGTGTGACACAAGAGATGTTGCTCACCTCATGGTGGCCAGGAAGCAAACACAGAGAGAGGAAAAGTCAAAGTTCTACTTTGTCCTTCAAAAACATGACCCTTATCACCAGCTTCGTCCCACTGGGCATCACGTCCCAAGAGCACCATGGCCATGGTCCCAGTATCCATCCCCTACAAGGACACACCCTCATGACCTCACTTCTCCACCCAGATCCCACCTCTGTAAGGCTCTACCACCTTGCAATAGCTCCGTGGCCGTGGTCCCTATATCATGTTCAAGGTCATGCCCCCAGTTGCCTCGCTTCCTCCCACCAGGCTCCACCTCCTAAACGCTACACCACCTCCCTACATTTACATGCCAGAGTCCCCAAAACCCCTTCCAGGGTGCAGCCCCAGTGAGCTCTCTTCCTCCCACTGGACCCCACCTCCATCACCAACCAGCAGCACCTTGGTCTCAGTCCCCACACCCTCTTCAAGAATGCGTTGGATGTGTTCCGAATGCCCCCACTTGCCCCCACCAGGCCCCATAACCTAAAGGCTCCACCGCTCCCCAAAGGCACCATGATCACTGCACTCATTTTCCCTTCAAGTGCACCCTCCCCGGCAGTGATCTTACTTCCTCCTCCCAAGCCCTACCTCCTGAAGATTGCTTCACCTCCCAATAGATAGATCATGTCCAGGGTCTTAATGTCTTCTGTAAGGACGCGCCTTCAGTGACCTCACTCCCCCCTGTAACTTCCTCCCACCAGGCCACACCTCCCAAAGGCTCCACAGCCTCCTTAGAGTACCAGGGTCCTTATAACCCCTTCAGAAACACACCTCCAGTGACCTCTCTTGCTCCAGGCAAGCCCCCCTTCCCCTAAAGGTCTCATTATCTCCCAGGGATGCTATGAACTGAGGACGACTGTGGGCCTTTGTGGGAACGTGGCGGATCCCAGCCGAGGCGCTCACCTTGCTGAATCGTCCCTAGGAAGGAGGTCTTGAAGTCAGTGCAGCACCTTGCCGATTTTGCCCAACACCATGACGCCTTCCTCCTCTCCTCCCTAGGAGCTGAGAAACTGGTCCACCACCTCCGGAAGCACAACGTCCCCTGTGCCGTGGCTACCAGCTCAGGGACTGTGTCCTTCCAGAGGAAGACATCCAGACACCAGGAATTCTTCAGTTTGTTCAACCACGTGGTTTTGGGAGACGATCCTGAGGTGAAAAGCGGCAAGCCGTCTCCTGACATCTTTCTCGCCTGTGCCAAGAGGTTCTCTCCTCCTCCTTCCCTGGAAAAGGTGAGCAGGGTGTGACTGGGGTCCAGCCAGCATCACACCAATGACACCTGTGTGGTATCTGTTAAGCTCGGGCGGTGCCTGGTTCACAGTGAAGGGTTCCTGCAGAGAGCTTCTTGGATTTTGCATACAGGGCACCGCATAATGGTGCATTCCGTGGGGAAGAGCCATTTCTGTGACTTGGAACTGAGAGCACGCTAATGTTTAACATAACAAGAACAAGGGTCTGAGGAGATAGTTCAGTGGTTAGAGTCCTTCCCCAGCTTACACGGGCCTTGGGTTCCATCTCCAGCACCACATAGAAATCAGCCAGGGGTGGTGGTACATGCCTGTCACCAAAGCCCTCAGAAGCCTGTGGTAGGAGGATTGTTATGAGTCGAGGCCACCCCAGGCTATGTAATGAGTTCAGGACCAGCCTGGACTCCAGGTGAGACCCTGTGTCAAAAACAAACAAACAAACAAACAAATCCTTGACCTTGATGGCAGTTCCAGTGGAACTGTCAAGACTTACTTCTTGCTCTGCTAGTTAGTTGCTCGCTAAGAGGGCGATTTCCAACCCGAGGTGTCTGGCCTCGAGTCTCTGTCCGTGGAAAGGTGTCCATTGGGTCGTGGCGCACTCAGCTGGCCCCTTCACACTCCCAGCCTCTGCGCGCTGCCGGACTGGGCAGGATCTGGTGGAGTCCGACTCCTAGCTTCTTCCCGTGGCCCACTGTGTGGGTCTTCCTAAGGTGACGTGGCAGGAGTGGTGGGACGGCGTCAACAGTGGCTGCTCGGCGTTACTCCAGTGTGACCTGAGGCTCTGTGAATGTGGGGCTGCAGTGTCCGGCCGACGTTCTGCAGGTACACATTGCAGTCTAATAGCAGGAGGTCATAGACAGACCTGCATGCTTGGCGTAATTGTATGGGCACCATCGGAGGGGCCCATGGGTGGGCTGTGAATGTGCCCGGGAGACCTTGTGCCCCTGTCTGTAAGTCTCCCCTGTAGGAGCACTTGAGAGATTTGGGAGCTGTTCATGGGCAGGTGATTCCTTTGAAGGTCTTTGTCACGCTTGGCCTTGAGTCCTCCTCTGGAGTCAGTGAGTCAGAGATAGGGTGAGGTTAAAGTCCAGAGGGCGAACCCTACAAAGGAAAGAAAGGAAGTCACATGCACACTGCCCCGGAGAACTTCCGGACGTGTGGCAGCAGCTTCCCTTAGTCCCACCTTGCCCAGAGACTGTGCGCCTGGCTTTGGAGGGACACCATGGCTGGTCTCAGGCCAAGCCCAGGTGTGGTTTTGAGTTCATTTCCACGTCACCGGGCCTAGGAACATCGGAAGTCTGTGGCTGTCAGTCATCCTCCCTGACCGGAGCCCTAGGAACAGATCTCTGTGCCCAGCATATGAGGGGATCTGGCCTCGATCAGATCCAGAAGGAAGCACCTACCTTGACCAGTCCCCAGGGAGGGTACCGTCTTCTCTGCTTTGTGAACAGTTGAAAGGAAACATGCTCTGCAGAGACAGTGGTGCCGGTGAGAGGAAGAGCTGGTAACTTCGGTTGTGTGATCCTTAATTAGTCGTCACGTACGTGTGTTTGCCGGAGCGAATCACTGCCGTTCCTGACGGCTGTGGTACCGTGACATATCCACGTTTGGTTTTGTCCTGGGTTCTTGGCACGCAGCTCCTGTGCAGAGTGGAAGACCTTGACCTTGCCGGCCCAACCTGGGTTGATGCTAACCATGTGGTTCTTGGCTACATCCATGATCCCAGGGCTGGGCCTGTCAGACCACGCACTCCTGATACCTGCAGAGGAGACAGTAGCAGAGATGGCACCCAGGGATCTGTGGTTAATAGCTTCCTCCCTGGTGCCTGTGTCATGAAACTACCATAAAAATGCTCTCGGGTAGAGCCTGGGGAGCACCAAGGCTGGGACCACATGAAGGTGCTGGGTGTTTCATGATCTACAAAAGCTGTACCTGACAGATGTGACCCTCATGGGGCCTCTCCCTGAGCTGTTTGCAAACCAGCAGTGATGTCGCTGGGGTTCTTACCCTGCACTGTGCGCCATCTTACAGGAGTCTGCAATCTGAGGATGGGTGGCAGGAACCCCCCAGCGTGTGGCCAGTCAGTCTGTCAGAAGCTCCGGTGACCTGTGGAGCTGGCAGCCAGTGGGTATCCCAGTGGGGACTGTGTTGTGGGACTCGGCACTCCCTCTTCTGGTCAGTGCTCGCGCCAGTAGCCAAGACGCTGGACCCCACGGGTTGTCAGAGTATCGGGGGTGGTGTCCTGAGTCGCACCTGTCAGCAGCCTGTCCATGTGCATCCTTAGTCCCAAAATCTGAAATGCTCCCCCCATCAGTCGCTTTGCGAGCAATATAGAACCGCACCTGGGACGTTCCACACCTCACCTCTACGTCGAGTCACACAAAACACTGGCCCACTAGCGTCATGTGATTGGTGGGCGGTGTGTATGAATTCCGTGGCCCAAGAAACGTTTTTCCGCCTTTGGGGATCTAGTCCACGGCCTTTACATTAAGCTCCATTCCAGCCCACTTTTGTAGTTTGGATTTTAAGGCAGGACCTCCCTCAGTTGGCCAGGTTGGACACAAACTTGTGATCTACCTTCCTGAACCGCTCAGAATGCTGGAATGAGAGGCCTGAACCACCCCTGAGATACTATTTTAAGTACATACGAGCATTCCAAAACCTGTGTGAGTGTGTGTGTGTTTGTGTATCTGAAATCCAAAACACTTCTGCTTACTACCGTAAGGAACCATCGTCCGCTTGAATGTCGGACAGTGTGACCAACCCTCAGGTCTTGCGGAGACTCACCAGCCTTATGCAGAAGGAGGTGTTTTGGATATGTGCACTGGATGTGTGTCCAAGAGCAATAAGTGCTTGCGTGTTACATAGATAGCCTGGCTGTTGGAGAGTTATCTGTGTCCCCCTTGTCTTCAGTCCGTACTGATGAAGATTCCTTTCCGGTAGTGATTCCCCTCCACAGGCATATTTGTCTTGGTGAAAATCACACCTTTCGGCTGTATTTCACGCCAGCACTGGAGAACTTTGGCGTTTCCTTCCCGGGAAGTGTGTATGGAAGTATTCAGGGAAGATGGTAGCAAGGCCCCCTCGTCCTGGAGGCACCCAGGCTGAGTGTCTGGACTTGCCCCCAGATACAGGGAGCCCTGGGGACTTGTTGCATGGTCGTGGAGGGGGTAGATTCAGAGCTGCCCTGCCCGTCGTTACTGAGGCAGCCACTATGGCTGTTAGGTCACAGGGTCATCCCGGCAGGGGACCTGGAGAAAGTATATGTTAGCCTCTGTGAGAGTTCAGTGCTGACTAACATTTTACGAGCAGGAAGCTGTCACCAGGGCCAGTGTGAAAGAAGTGAGTCTTCACTGAGAACATGTTTTTGTTCTTCCGCCAGATGATTGTTCACATGGGTATGTGTTTGCGTTGTGTAATAATTACCTTCGACTTGGGGAATTGGCTCAGCTCCATGCCATATCTTCACCTGTCTTCCCCCTATCTGTCTGCCCTCTTCCCTCCCTTTCCACAACCCTTCTCCCTCTCCCCAAACTCCATCTCCCCGTTTTCTACCGTCATGCTTTTATCTGGCCCTCAGGTGTTCTTGGGGCTGTTGGAGAAGCCGTGTGACATTTGACCTTCTTTGTTTTATCTGTTTTTGTGGCAGAGTCGTACCCCGTTGTGTATGTAGACTCCATCCTCCTTTATTCTGTTATGTGCATATCATTCCTTTCTGCTATTAAAATACTATAAAGCCACAGTAAGGTGTCCTATAGAAGTGCCCCAGAACCATTCTGAAATGACTGAGCTACCCCTGCAAGAGGGCCTTGCTGTGTGCCACACAGGGCCCTCAGCTGGGAGAATATTCCCAGCTCTGTCTCAGGAACCCCGGAGTTCAACAGCGCAGTGCTGGCTCAAGTTTGGGAGGTCCTGCAGACGAGAGAGAGCCCGAGGTTCCACAGCAGGCAGACATCATAAGCTGGGAGCCTCCCCAGCCTTTGTGGGTGTGGGTTTTATTATCTGAGGTCCCAACCACAAAAATGCACATCTTTGTTGTGAAATGAAACAGAACATGCTGTACAGAGGACGACCTTCGAACTTCGGTTTGGCCTATCATACAAGTTTAACAGGAGATCAGCCCATCAAGCCTTCACCATCACTGCACTGGAAACTGTATTTTTTAAAAAGTTGTTTTAGGAGCTGAGTTCCGGAGTTGTGATTGTTGTTTCCTTGCAGTCGTTGTGAATTTTGTCTTCCTTTCTTCCGTACTATAGAAACATTTGCACTTTGGAAGCCTTTCTTCACATGAAAAGTCATTGAAAAAATAATAAATGTGTTTTAGCAGAAGACAGGTAACCAGCCACGTACACCGTGGGCCTCAGCCCGTTCCTTCAGTGACATGCCTAGTTGTTTGAGTTCTTACGTTCTGGCTAAGCATTACGTAATTTAAAAACCCAAGTTCTGAAAAGTTCCAAAAATCTGGAACCTTTGAGAGATAGCATGATGTCACAAATAAGGGAAAAAAATAATAAAAACAAACCTACACCTGACCAGAGGCGTTCATCTACAGAAAAACCCATAGACATACTATATATACTGGGTAGCGTGACTATCATCCTATGTATAGGACAGAGAGGGAGTTAACATGTATGTCATAGGTGCAGACAAAACCCAGATGAGTATTGTGTGTGCACCTGAGTCCCTTTCCTGGACCTTCATTATCTGTACATGAAATCCCAACTGCAAAACACATCTGATGTCAAGCCTTTCCAGTATACCCCCCCTGTGTCTAGCAGTCCCTTTATGCATCGCGTTCTCGTGGTGAGGAAGCGGGTTCGCTTGGCGCCATTCTTAGCACAACTCAGAGCTCTCTCGCTGATTTCTGAAGGTCCCAAGGGACTCAGAAAAGCCCTTCACGCACCGCCTGTTTGTGTGTGCGCCTCCGTCTCCTCCTGCCGCAGACCTTACAAGGGCTTGTCTTACGTTGTTCCGCCTGGGACACAGTACCTGACACCCACCACTTAAGGGAGGAAAGGTTTATTCTAGTTCTCAGCTTCAGGAGGGCTCCTTTCTTCCAGGGCAGCCAGCAGTGGTGGGCGGCTTTGCCGGAGGCCTAGACGGAGAGCAGCTATCCGCGGCGTGGCAGCCAGGAAGCTGAGAGCGCGAGGATGGGCGGGGCTAGTGTGTGCCCTTCAAGGCCACGCCCCAGTGATCTGCCCCTTCCCGGCCGAGCGCTGGTGAGGCGCCCCTTCCGACCTCTTCACAGCTCAGGAAACCCACGGAGGAACCCCATGACGGAATCATATTCCAGACTTGAGGGACATTCTTGGTCCACACATAACAGTGGTGGTCCGTAAGACTGTGTGTTGTGTATAAATTCTGTAATTCCCATGGTAAACATTCTTCCTTCCCTGGTAAACAGGGGATCAGGTAGATTCTATTTCTTCCTTTTTCTGTTTTTTTTTTTTTATTTCCTGAAACTAACATATACAAGTTAAAAAAAAAATGTAGCTCAGTGCAGAGGTTCTGAGCTCAATCTCTAGTATAAAGAAGAGTCTTAGGGTGTTAGAATCTGTCACTTGTGTACCATTTCAATATGGTTTCTGGAGAGACAGAGGAGCACTTTGTAGAAGAAGAATTGAGTTATAGCAAAAAAAAATACAGGCCTGAGGAGGATATACAGACGGGAGAATTGCCTAGGGGTGCTCTCTGTTTGGCCAATCTCCTCCCTAGCTGCTCACCTGTGCAGGTTCTCCGCTGGGACGCAAAGCCAACTTGGACATAGGCTCAGGCTGCCCACAGCGTTCCCCAGGGACACTAGTTTCACAAGCATTAGGAGATTCACTAAAAACTCTTTGGTAGGGGCCGCCACCCTGCCCAGAGTCACCAGCCCTCCCCCTGCCGTCCACTATGTAGGACTCTGACCTCTTCCTGCACGCGTCTCTGCACCTGGTTGCCCACCTGACCTGGAGTGTGCGTGGGTTTCTGGGTCTTCATGTCCTATTCCCGGAGTAACCTACCCTAACCCTCATCATTCGTGTGCCCTGACACCCATGTGGGGTTGCCTCCTGACCACCCAGAAGCCTGCAGTTCTGTGGCTGCTCTTGCAAGGATTCCAAAGAGGTGCTTGCCCCAGCTTGGCTTGGTACCCTGGGGCCATCGACTTGATCATCCAGGCCACCTAGAGGCTGTGTCTGAGCATGGAGCTCATGTGAAGGCTCTGGATTCAATATCCGGTATCATAAAATAATAAAGGCAGTGTGACTGTGTAATAACAGTGCAACACAGCACAGCTTCACTGGACAGATTGTGTGTGTGTGTGTGTGTGTGTGTGTGTGTGTGTGTGTGTGTGTGCGTGCGCGCATGTGTGATGTACAAGGTGGATATTTATTGCAGGAGAAGCTCAAGTCTCTGGAAACTTTTTACCCCCATACCCATCTCCCAGCAGAATTTTCTTGCTATGTCCATCCTGGCCTTTTCCCCACCATTTTCTTAATTCTCTGCCATCGTGATCTAAAAGAGTACCCTCTCCAGGTGTGTTTTGTTACATCCTCTAAAACACCTTTTCTAAAATGTTTCAGTTGACATTCAGTGTCTTAAATATGTGGGCCCTGTTCATCCCTGAAACACTCCCCTCCCCTTTTATTGATATGTATAAGCACAAAATTTAAGGTTTACAACGAAGTTGAGCATTTTGTGCATATATGTATCCTGAAACACCTTTTTAAGAAGCCAAGAATCACAGTCTAAAAATACTTCTCCTTTCCTGGTAGCATTTTAAGAACTTGGCTAGTGACCAGCCGTACCTTTTTGGTAGCAGTGATTATGATTTTTGGGTAACTAGAGATTGCTAATTACTAGCCAGTAAACAAAGGGTCCAGACACACTCTGCCCCGCTGTCCCAATCCCCAGCACCATTGCAGCCCCTGTGTTTCCAGTTTCCCAGTTCAATCCATGCTGGTTGTTAAAACTCCTTTTAGTTTTTAACTATTAATTACAAGTGAAAAGTATTTATCCCATTTCTTGAGTAAACATGAGCCAGCCTTTGTTCACCTCAGGTAGGCAACAGCAGACACACCAAAGTTGGGATTGCACCAGAATCCAGCTTGGTGAACCAATGAGTTTAGTTGGGTTACTTATAGGAGTATGGGCAAGGGGTGACCTCTGGGAGCACGGACGAGGGGCTGTCTGCAGGAGCGTGGGTGTGAGGCCTGCACCAGGAGCACAGGTGAAGGGCTGTCCACGAGCACGCAGGTGCGAAGCCATCACCAGAAGTGTGGGTGAGGGCTTAATAAGCTTGCGGGTCCCTCAGAAGGCCATCGTGTCATTGAAATACCTACCCCCGCACAGATGGTGGCTCAGGGAAACCGCCCAGCGCTTCCTGGGCCACCAAGCCCTCTGTGCAGCTGCCTCTCCTGTACTCTGTTCCATTCCTTCCTCACTTCTCCACCTGCACACTCTCTCCTTATCTCCCTCCCCCTTCGTCTCTCGTTCTGTCTAGCCGTGTGGCCTTAAATACCCCCAGGAGTAGCATTCCTATGCAGGCCCCGAGGGCGTGCGCCTGTGAACACACTGGCCAGAGAGCCCTGTGCACGGACCAAACCCACACCTGCAGGTAGCAACCATGGGGCTGCAGACCTAGGCTTGTACGGACCAAACCCACACCTGCAGGTAGCAACCATAGGGCTGCAGACTTAGCCTTGGCGGGGACTCCTGCTCCAGGGTTCACACAGTGCTTCCACTGTGCTCGCCCGTGAGTTCTCCTTCTGCCTTGCAGGAGGGTTGGGAGATTTGCTGCTCAGTAGTGTCCCTGACGTTCCGATACGTCCTCGCCATGTCTCTGGCTGCCTGATTAGATCGTGCCTCTTGGGATTTCTCCCAGGCTGGCAGACCCATCTTGTTCCTGTGATCATGTTCCCAGAGAGCATCTTGGGGGACCCCTTTGGCCACACGTTCGAGGATTAGGCCGTGCTGTGGCTCCTCCAGACCTGCAAACATTCCCAGCTGGGTGGCCAGATCATCTCCAGCCTCTTTCCAAACCTCTGGTGCGTCGACCAACAGCCACCTGCTGGCAAAAGATTAAATGATACATGCTGGGAGTGGCACAGGGGTGTATGTGCATTAAAGAGAAATTAGAAGGGACTAGGGGCATGCGTCAGCCATTGGCGCACTTGCCTTGCCAGTCCAAGACACCAAACTCCCTAGAACTAGGTGTGTTGGTGTACCCCTATCATCCTAGCACTCACGAAGCTGAAACAGGAGGATTGCCATGAGTTCAAGATAAGCCTGGGCTGCACTATGAGTTCAGGACCAGCCTGGACTGCGGAGCAAGATCCTCTCTAAATACATAAATACGTTCTGCCATGGCAGGTGTAGTCCCATGAACACTCCTCCCATATATGGTGACTGCTGCTGGTCCCCTGATTGGCTGAGTTCCACCCCCATCCCACCCCCCCACCCCACCCCCTGTGAAAACGTCCAGTAGTTCCTTTTCGGAATAGACTAAGTGAGCTCAGTAGCGTAGCAGCCACAAAGCCATGTTTTCACAGAGTCCCTGAACGAATGGAGAGGGAGAATAAGCCAAAAGAAAAAAGAAAAAATTCTGTTACTTTCCAAGGTCTGCTCCGAAAGGTCGTGTCAGAAGCAGATTTAGCAACCTGCGGCACGTTGGTGGACAGCGTTTAGCACCTGACCTCAAGCCTGCAGCAGGCGTCCCTCGTGGTCGTCCACGTGCGAACATGGATTTCTGGGCAGCGAGCGGTGGTTCCAGTTGTGTGGACGTAGAATGATCACTGTACAGATCACAGGGCCGCTGCCCAGAGCAGTTCTGGAGGAGCATGTGGGATGGCAGCGTGCACGCCCTTCCTCAGTCACGTGGTTCACGTGCACATCGGGGTGAGCACGCGCTTCCAGGTGAGCGCAGGTGTGCGTACCAGGGTTTACGGGGAGTCAGTCCTTTCCAGTGCAGAAAGAACAGTGCCAGTTATTTTTATTTTTTTTTTCATTAAAAGCTGTGAAAAGGTGCCGCTGAGACCATTTTTATTGAAGAGAGCTGACGTACCTCGTTTTCACATAGCTTACCGAGCAGTGCTAAGGTATGGTGAGGTCTTAGGATCCCTACAGACTATTTGGTATTACTAAAGATTCTTAAAACCTGGGCCTGATGCCACAGGCTTGTCATCTCAGTACCCTGGGAGGCTGAACCAGGAGGATGATGATTTTGAGCCCAGTCTGGGCAGCCTAGCTGGACTCTGTCTCAGACTTTAAAAAAAAAAAAAAAGGCCTGAGGATGAAGATCAGTGTAAATGCCTTGGGCTCATTCTTGGCTACTGCAGAAATAAAGAGGGCTGAGGGCGCAGCTCAGCAGTTACAGCACTTGCCTAGGAAGCAGAAGTCTTTGGTTTCGTTCCCTAGCACCATAAGCTGAGTGTGGTGGCACATACCTGCAGGCCCAGTGCACCAGAGGCTGAGGCAAGAGGATGGCTGTGAGTTCTAGGCCAGCTCCAGCTACATAGTGAGTTCAAGAGACATTGTGCTAGTGTGGGTTCTCTCAAAAGGCAGAGTTTATAGAAATTGTAAGAAAAAGGATCTATTTGGGACGCTTACAAATCTGAAGATAGGGATAGTCCAAGGTGGCAGAGCTGGAGTGTCCTATGGTTGGCCAGCTACGAACTGGAGCTCCCATCCCGGACAGCCGGTGAGAGTCCACTGCAGATCTTGGTTGTTCAAAGAACCATCGCAAAGACCAGAGACTGAAGATCAGCAACTGAACATCAGCAGCGGGCAGACAGGTGCATGTTGAGACTGGAGCGAGTCTGTGATGACGAGGGGCAGCGTGTAGCAAGTTGCGATCAGTACACATTTGGGAAGGCGAGAGCTTTCCTAGAGGAACAAGCTGTGACAGTCTTTCTTCTTCCTTCCTTTTATATAATTCAAGCTCCCAGTTGGGCCTCCCACAACTGAGTGGGTGCTCTTCCATCATGCGCTGGCCCATAAGTCACTCACGCTCTAATCCAGGCTGGTTCCCAGTTGCCTAATCTAGGTGTGGCTCCCAAACCCTAATCCAGGTGTGCTTCCTGATGGCCTCAAGTTGATATAACCCCTCCAACGGTCTCAAAGACCCTGTCTCAAAATAATCAGTTAAAGACCAATCTGATAAAATAATAAAATCACAGACCCAGAATCACCCCCTCCCAAAAAATAATACACTTAGGAACTTTTATTCACGTAGATTATATATCTTCATATTGACTAGGTTAAAAACTAATGCTGAGGCTTTTAAATATTCATTTTTTAAAAATATAATGCAGCAGTTACATGGTAGTATGAGTAACATACTTTGAAGAAGGATAGTTCTGTTTCCGAATTAACTTTTACGTGCTTACAAATGTTTTGAGTCTGTCTTACTGGGAGACAGCTATGGGGTCTCTACTCATCCTCGGTATTCAATATATTTGGACACCTTGTTTTGGTTGAAAAATGTGTTGTGACCTCATGCGGATAATTAGTTGGATAAGAGATACTCTAGAAGACTTCAGAGATGATTTCGGGTGTTTTTGCTTGATACAAAAAAGTCAGTTAGTGGCCTGGAAATTCAAGCGCTATCAAAGACCTTCCTTATTCTCTTTTGGATTAAAATCTCCTGCCCTGTTTTAACAGGTGAATGAGCCTCACGTTACCGCCTGATTTTGTAAGGTTGTTGGTTCAGAAAACACTGGCCGACTGAGACCCTGAGACCTGCAGAACGTGCACTCACACCCCGCCACCAGCATCGGAGCTCCTCTGTCCCTGTCCCTGTTAGAAAAGCCTAAATCCTGGCAGGTGACCGACGTCAGGGCAGCACGTGCCCGTTTTCCAGTATTTCCATTTTTTCCCCTAAAAACGCGGGTTTCATTCCTAGCAAGAGACACTCCGAGTTCTACTTCTGCAGGTTACCCACTTGCTCAGGAGGCTTTCAAGGAAGGTCGTGTGAGGTGCCCACGTGTCAGTGCCTGGCCCTGACTTACTAGTTAAAGACTGTGCCCGTCGTAGCCGTGTTCTCATCCCTGGGACACCCGCAGCTTCAGGGAGGAGAGTTTAACCGCAAGCCATAGTTCAGAGGTTTCAGTCCATGCGTAGCAGGCCTGCAGTGGCCAAAAGACTTGGAGGAAAGGCCTGTTGGAGGGCCGGTGCAATGCCCATGGTGGCGGCCAGCAGTGGAAGCTAGGAAGGGCAGCCGTGGTGTGAAAGCCAGCATGGATGCTGGAAGAATGGCTGCTACTAAGAACTCAAAAAAACAGATGCTGGCAAGGCTCTGAGATTAAAAACAGCCCTCAGCGTTGCTGGTGGGACTGCAGATTGGCTCAGCCACTGTGGAAAGTAGCGTGGAAGTTCCTTAGAAAAGTGAACACCAGCATGCCATTTTCCACAGCTGTGCCTTTTCTCGGTACCTTCCCAAAAGAGTTAACGTCACCATACTGTACGGATATATGCATACGTGTGTTTACAACAGCACAGTTTATAACAGCCAAGTCTTAGAAGAGGCTAATATGCCTGAGAGCAGAGGGCTGTGTAAAGAACGTGTGCTGTATGTACACAGTGGACTACTACTCTGCCGTTAAGAATGAGAAATTTGGGTTGTTTGTAGGTGAGTGGACGCGCCTTGAAAATGTGCTCCCCCTAATGAATCAGACCCAGAAAGTTAAATATCATATGGTCTCTCCAGTAGGAGAAAACCAAACCATAAACACCGTAAAAGATACAAAATATGTAAGAAGGTAGGCAGTGTAGAAAGGGAGAGAGGGGGGTCAGAATGGGAAGGAGAAAGGGAGGTGATACGTAAATTTTAAGAAGAAAAATATTCTTGAAGCAGTACAAAAAAGAATAATTAAAAGCCAGCATGGAAAGTTTATAACTAAATGCAGTGGGTCTGGTCCTTAGTTAGAGCAAAGCCCCTAATTTCATGCAGGAGTTTACAAAGAAGAGAGGTTTCTTATCTGCAGCAAGGAAGGATCTTAGCCAGGAACACTCCTCCCAAACCACAGTCTCCCCAGCATGCAGAGCAGGGGGTTTGTGTTTACTGGAAGCGTGCAGGGTGACATGCCCTCACCTGTAGGGGTGGGTCCTTTCTCAAGCACACCCAGTTCAAAGTCTTCCTTCTTTGTACATTGCTTGTTCTTAAAAAAAAAAAAAAAACAAACAAAACAAAACAAAAAACAGACGAGAACACCTCTGTGTGAAGAATCTAGTACTAGGAAGAACTATATTTACTCCAAACCACATAGAAGGGTTGGGTCACAGGGACCAGCCGTGGGTGGGGTAGTGCTTTGTAAGTTTCTCTGAGGGCCTGCACTGAACCACAAAACCAATTTTTTCTTTTTTGAGACAGGATTACACTCTGTAGTGCAGGCTGGCCTTGAACTCACCATGTCGCCCTGCCTGGCCTTGAACTCACAGCAACTTTCCTACCTCAGCCTCTCGAGTGCTGGAGTTACAGGTGTGGGCCCCCACAACCAGCTGTGTCCTGCTGGGGAATCAAAACCAAGGCCTTGCGCTTGCTGGGCAAGAGCTCTAACTAACCTCTGTGCTGTTCCCCCTGCCCCACAAAACCAGCTCCGAAGGCCTATGAACAGTCATTTGCCTGCATGCCGAGCCAGTGGTACCAGAAGGTCTCCACCTAACAGCTGGTAGGTTGAGATCTCAGGAAAGTGTTCGTGTTTCCTGCTGCAGCCAAAACATTGTGAGGAGAGGCCACGTGGCCTTTACTTCGTGCCGCCCCTTTCGTTATACCCTGGGGTCATGGCTTAGTTGGCAAGTTTACGGGACAGGATGTTTCTGCACCATCCCTGCGAGTCCAGCACAGCGTGACAGGCCCAGGGAGCCTGTTCTGACCTCGTGGACCCCTGAAAAATCCTTCTCCAGTGGAAATGGCTGGCGTATAGATCTGAATGCTCACAGCCAAAGTGTGCTGTCTGGGAGGGCCCTTTTCTAGGGGGGCCTCAGGGTGCTGAGTTCCTGAGTGCCTGTGAACCGTAAGCTTGAATCCCTATGAATGATAAGCTGGTAAGGTGTGCCTGTCACTTTCTGTGTCCCTGAGTGCTGTGATTTGGATCTGGAAAGCCTCCCAAGAGCCTCACCTATTTGGGAGGGGATGGGGTAACAGGAGCTAATTGTATTAGTGGGATTAGTTCATTGATTTCCAGAGCTCTTAAGAAGTGGGGCCTGTTTGGAAGGAGTGATCGCTGGGGCCTGAGCTGGAAAGCGTCTATTACCTCACCAGGTGCCTCTCCGTCTGTCTGTCTCTGCTTCCTGGATACCGTGGAGTGAGCAGTTTCACTGCAAGTGAGCCCTGCTGCCATTGCCAGCCCCCCACGAACAGACTTGTGAACTTGTGAGCTGAAATAAACCTTTCCTTCAGTTGTGACTGCCTGGTCTTATACCCCAGCGGAAGGAGGTTACTGAGGCATTGAGACACTACCTTGCCGCCCTCCCCTTGAAGGAGGGGAGGCTTAACGTAGCGTAACAGTTTCCGGGGATTTGTTTGCTCCCCCACTGGCTGTCAGGCCAAAACATCCTGGCGGAAGAGCTGGTCACGGAAAGCGCTCTCACCTCATGTTGACCCGGAACCAGAGCTTGGGAACCCTGCTGTGAATGATAAAACCGTAGGACCCAAGGTCCCAAATCTCTTTCATCCACACACACCCAGGTACACGCATTTTTACTCATGCATTAGGTATTTTTTAAAGCCAGTGAATATGACTAATGAAGGTTTACACAGTGTGTCTGATAACAGGACACATGTGAGCCCAAATTCAGGGTGCCCTTTAGTCTGAGAACTGCTTTCCTCTGGTGTATTAGAAAGGTAGGCAGCTGGCAGAACTGCATTGTGGGCAAGTGGCTTCCAGGTCGCTACACGGACCTGCGCTGTGTAGACCTTTCTCAAAAGGCCCATGCTGCCTGAGAAAGGAGCGCTCACTTGGCAGGATGTCTTGGGTTTGATTAGTTGAGAGCTAGCTGACTGAGGGTGGGGCGGGCAATTGTCTGGACATAGCAAGGGGACCAGGCTGAACAGAAAGTTTCCAAAACACTCCCTCCCAATATTGGATTCTGCAGTCGTACCTCCAAATACTGGCCTTGCGTGTGCTCTGAGGGAGCCCTGTTGTCTCTTCCTGAGAAATTGAAATACGCAAAAACTCTGCTCTTGTGTGGAAGCAGGAGAACAATGGCTTTTCTTGCGTCTGGGTGTGTGATTGCTTATTGAGTAATGCAGAGAGGGCTGGCCAGTGTCACGTGGCCCCTCTCAGCTCCTCTGAGACACCGTCTCAGAGAGAGTCCAGCCAGTCCCAGGGATGTGTCTTGCGCTTGTTTGAAACGCTCATATGGGCAGTAGATGTGGTGAGCATCCTCTTTGACACCCTTTTGATGTCGCTCCATACCAGTCGTGAGTGACCAGAGCTGAAATTAGACTATTAAGAGCTGCGGTGTTTGGTGTGTCCCAAGAGAAAATATTCCTAGCTTGACATCACAGAATGCAGTATGCCCTGCCCATCTGCCCGTGGACTCACATTCCATAAATACAGGTGACAGCTTATCTGTGTGTGACCACTCTGTGTAGGCAGCCCGGGGTGGGTTCAGTCTTGGTCCTGTAAGTGATCCTACGAACATAATGAGTTTTTCTGTTCCCCAAGAATCTTGATTGCCCCATGAGAAGTGTCGGATACCTAAAGTTTTATTGTTGTTGTTGTTTTCTTTCTCTCAAATGCATGAGAAAAATGCTCCAGAACACAATGATCATGATTATGGAGCGAATTATACAGCTGTTCTCCGATTTTTGCAGTGGCCATTAGGAAGGGATAGGCCACACAGCAGTTCACAGGACTAGGAATAAGTACCCAAGAATTCTGTGCTTGCACTATTTAAAGACAATCGCTGGCACTCCCTGCAGCCAAGGGGATGGTGGGGTAGACTTAGTCCCCAGACACCCGTGTGTGATAGCTCTTACACACTCTTCCCAGGTCAGCCTGATGGGCTCACCTCTGCACTTTAATATTAAGTATAGATACTAATTATCCCTGACATGTTTCCTGCCCCTTCAGATAAACTGAAATGAACAAAAAATTACGGTAGGAGCATCTTCCTTTGCCGTTGCAGAGACCATTAACCCGCCAGAAGCTTCGCTCTGTGTCTATCCGTGAAACCTTTGTTCTGTTCCGTGTGACTCTTGATACATAGGTCCCTGAGCAGTTAATTTTACTTCTTTCTTCAGACTGAGACACGCAGGTGCACGCAGGTCACGTTAAATGCATGTCACTTAAGTGGCGTGCCAGGAGAGACATTCTGTTCCCCTATTTACAGTATTCATTGAGAGGGTCTCTGTCCTGTTCATTCTTACAGTGTGCTTACGCCAGCCTCACTGCTAGTCCTTTTCTTGGTTCTGTGCACATTTGCGTGTGCGCTTGGGAAATCCCCGTGGGCCTGCAGTTTCAGCACTGACAGTCCTCATTAGATCATATTTTGATTTGGACCTAAAATGTTCAGCCAATGCCCTCCATGTGTGGGAAGCCATTATTGGATCTTTGGAGCGCTGCCCTCGTTGGTGCGTTCATGCGTGGATGAGTTCATGGCTGGATGAACTTATTAGGTGGAGCCTGGTTGGGGGAGAGTGACTGCACGGTGATGCTTGGAGGGGTGTTTCCTTGTCCCCGGCTCCGCCCTTCTCTGCTTCTTGTCTTCCTGAGATGAGCAAGTTGCCGTCACTGCCTTCCTGCCACGAGTACCTTTGTGCCCTGAAGCTGGCCAGCCATGGACTGACCTTGCTGAGTACTCTGAGCCACACTACATCTCCCCTCCCCGCCTCTTTAAGTTGTGGGTGTCAGGTACCCACTATGGCAAAGTGGCAAAGACAGGCTGTCAAATTCATATGTCGCCTGTGTCTTTTAAGCCCCTGTGACAGAATGAAACAATGGACCTGGGTCAGACATTTAAGAGGATGAGTCGTATCATGGAATTATAAGAAGGAAGTAAATACTCATGCCCCTAAAAAAAAAATGTCACCAGCCATAGCAGTTCTGTTGGAGAAGGGAGCAGTGCCGTCTCAGAGGAGCCAGTAGTTGCCTGGTCCGTCACTGATTTGAGCTCTACACTGATTCTGAGAAGATGGTGTGAAAATCTGACTCTGTTTTACTGCCTCAGCAGTAATGTGTAACTCTTCTAGCCTGGTGGCGCCTTCCTCTGTTAAAATATGACCATGACCCCTGTCCCAAAGGATCATGTGTCGAAGCATGACCCCTGCTTGGTGATATGGGGGCCATTTAGAGGTGGGGTCTGGTTGAAGTTGGTTAGGTCCTTGGGTAAGCTACCATGGGAGGGGATTAAGGTAGCTTGCATGACTCCCTTAACTAGTTCTTATGAGACCAAATCGTTATTAAAAAAAACAAGGCTGACCCCTAAATCTCTCTCTGGCTCCGCCCCCCCATGTGATCTCTTCCTGTTTGGTGTGCTACTGCCATGATGCCTTCCACCACAGTGCCGTGCCTGGGTGGTCTCTCTCTTCCTCTTGAGTGTACTCCTGCCATGCTGCTTTCTACCACAGTGCCTTCCCTGTGCCGAGTTCTTCTGTTGGGTGGACTCCGTCCGTGGTGCTTTTGACAGTAGTGCCACCCCTGTGCAGTCTCTCTCTGCTGACTGTACTCCCGCCATGATCCATCTGTTTCGATGTTGTGCAAACAGGGTTGAGGGAAGGGCTCAGCAGAGCTGGCACCCTCATATTTGGGCTGGTGTCTCCCATGTTGTGTGTTAAATAACCCTCTTTTCTTTATGTAACAGAAAATAGAATGAGGCACTCCTCCAGTTTTCGCTTGTAACCCTCTCCTCCTCCCTCCACAATGCCCAGGATGCCATTGTCTGTCACACCGAGGTGATCCTTATTTCGGGGGTGTAGCATGTGAGTATCTCTGCATGTTTGCAGAGCCCTTCTCTCCGCTTGGCATTCTTACTGGCATCGCCGGTTTCACCTCCAGGCTGCCACCTCCCACTGCTGAGCTCACTTCCGCAGTTCAGGAACTGACTCTGACCCAGGTTGACCTCCTTCCTGACCCGTCTCTCCTCCTAGCCCACCTTGCCAACTGTGCTGAGTGAACGCACCGGCCCCTGTGCATGCCTCGAGGGTCTCCGTCCACAGCTGGGCTGAGGTCAGTCACCTGGAGGGCAGAAGCGTCATCTGCTCTCCTTTCTGACGTCTCCCTGCCCAGGACAGTATGTGTGTAGGCACTGACTTCCTGAGAGTAGGTAAGACCTGCCCACTTTGCTATTGAATAAAGCCTGGGCTGTAACAGAAATACACCTTTCCCATGGATCTCACAGAAACACAAACAGGAAGAGACAAATGGTACTAATTTGCAGTTTATTAACATCTTGGCTGTCAATTGAGATACTTAGCAGTCTGTTGTCATTGGGATATAAAGGCGCTAGTCCTGGTGCCCTGAGCAGCTTGAACAGTTTCATACTTAGGAATGAATATTTTGCAACCTCTATAGAATGGGTCACCACGATTATGCTAGTAGCAGGTATTGACAGAGAGGACCTACCAGTTGCCAGGCAATGAATATTATTTATTCATTGTTTTGTGAAATACGAGGCTGGCGGAAGTCACATTTGGACAGCTCGATGACCTGGAATCATGTTATTTATTCTGTAGTCATGTACTTGTTGTCTACGCTCTCAAAAGTATTCCTTCTTCCGTACAATGAACGAGCAAGGAAATAAGTTGACTTGACTTCTGTACAAAGAGAGCAGGTTGACCATAGGACTGGGGAGCTCCTTGCTGAAATCCCATGTCTCAGCCAGGAGCCAGTGAGTCTATATTATTTGGTGACCCTTTGGACAGAATTTATGCCTTCCCTTGTTAGCTGTTGTCCTGTGATCTCAACCAGAGGGTGTGTCTGCTTTTCCACATTTTAAAAAACAGTTTCTAAAGCTAGGTATATTTACAAAGCTTTAAAGATGATTTTCAGTGCTTACCTTGGACTAGTTACTTAGACCCACTGCGTACCACTGCTGTAACAAATGATGGCAACTTTGGTGTCTCGGGGTACGCTTCTGTCTCATGGTTTTGCAGGTTGGTCTTTTGGGCATGGAGAAGCTAGGTCCTCTGCACCCCTTCTCATGAGCCTGACACCCAGTTTAATTCATTTCCTTTATTTTATGGACCACATAGTTATGATATTTATGCCCTCCCGGAATCCCTCAGTTGAAATCCTCACTCGTAAGGTGATGGTGTTGGGAAATAGGGGCTTTGAAAGGTGCTCAACTTACGAGCTTCATGCCTGGTACCCGTGTCCTTATCAGAGGGACTCTGAGCACCATGTGTGGACCAGGAAGCCTCCCTCCCCAGACACGGGACCTGCCGCACCTGGGCCTTGGACTCGCGCCCTTAAGGACTATATGGGAAAATCAACTTTTGTTGTTCAAGTCACCTCGTTTGTCCTTGTCCTGTTCCAGTCACTGGGACAAAGTGCCAGACAGCTGAAGGGAGGGGAGACTTATTTTTGCTATTTTGTTTTCTTTTCTCCTTTCTTTCTTTCTTTCTTTCATTTTTTTTTGGAGGATTTAGTAAGTGGTTGCCTTGCTCCAAGGCAGAGGGGCACAATGGGAGGCCCTGGGGGGAAGATAGCTGCCTCCTGCGCACGCATCCACACTTCAGCACATGTGGCTGATCGCAGGATTCAGTCTTCTCACCTTGTTTTACTTACTTTTTTTGTTGCTGTGACTCAATACCCGACATCCACAAATTGAGGGGAGGAAAGGTTTATTTTAGCTCACGGTTTCAGAAGGTCACAGTCCATTTAGGGGAGGCCGGTGACAGTGGAATTACATGGCCAGTGCCGGGGCATCTCCTCAGCGTCACAAACAGGAAGACGGGTCAGGATGAGTTGAATCTGGTCTTCCCAGGAAGGCAGAAAGTAGCTTATATATCCTTCCAGGCCTCATCCCAGTGATCAGCCTCTCCTGGATCCAGGTGTGGAAGGTGTAGAAAGCCCCCACTAAACACCTGTAATCCAATTTACGTGCCTGTAATTCAACTTATATGTCTGTCATCCACACCTCTGCAGACTAGGCCCCAGTCTCAGCAGCTCGTGTTTCCATAGACAATCTGTAACATTCAAATGCATGAGACTTTCGGGGGAAATTCCAGATCCAAGCCACAGTAGGGCTAGACGGGTTGTCCTGGCTGGAGTCATCCAGGCTCACCCCTAAAATGGCCACCTGTCCTTTTGGTTCACCCCTCAGTCCTGAGCAGATGGGGACAGGGAGAAAGGAGCTCACCCTGTGAATTAGGAAGCCCCTCTTCTCTGATGGTAGATTGCTGCGTTCCCACCTGAGTGCGGTCCCGGGGGGTAGGCCAGCAAGTAAGATACCTCAGCCCAGGTGGACGGAGGGAAGTGCAAGGGGACAGAGGAGAAACAAGAAGACGGGGGGACGGAGGGAGCCACAGGTGGCGGGAGGGGAAGCGAGAAAAGGTCAACCTATTTGCAATAGCTACGATACAAATCTTTCAGAAGAAAAGCTGAAGGTTGTGTGTACCGGGGACAGTATTTATGATTTCAGCGGCAAAGGAATCAGGGACCCAAAAGCCACATTTGGACAGTTGAAACCTTGGACCTCTACAGCTGCTGAGCTGTTGGCCAGCTGGGGAGAGAGAAGATGGGAACAGGGCCAGTGTAGAGCACACAGGGCCGTGGGGAGATCGTCTCTTCCTCTTCAGCTCTCTGGATCCCACAGAATCGTAACTGGGGGTACCTGTGAACCGGGTGATCCTCTGGCACCATGGCTGGGAAGCGCCTGTATGCACGCTCTGCGAAGGAGGGAGCCGTATGCCATCAGCAGATTGGAAGACACGTCACTGTGTCCTGTAGCACCCCAGGTGTACAGGTGGGAGCTGACCCGGGGCAGCTTAGGTGACCAGATGCTCCTGTCAATAACCCTCTAAGAAAGCTAGATTTGTCTTGATCCTCCCAAAGAATGGGCACACGTGTTCAGAATCATTCTGCCCACGAGTTTTACGGGTTTCTTTTTCTCCACTTTACACCAGTGCTTAGGGGCTGGCTTTTTTTCACTAAATCCCTGAACCATTTCATTTTCCAGCTCCAGCACACACAGTGGGAGCAGCTCTACAGTGTTTCTTACATTGTAAAGGCATGATCTTTTTGTTTTACCATTTCTTCTCACACTCCGAATGTTCAATTATTGATGGAACAGATTGTTAGGATCCGAATAAAGTTTTGAAGCAGAAATACTCACTTGACACTCAGCTGTGCCATATTCCAGTAATACTCTGCCAGGCGACTGAGAGCTCTCTCTCCCCTGAAGAGCCAAGCCGGGGTGGCCTCCAGAGCCAGTAGCAAGCTGTATGCCTTCCCCACACTTGGTAAGCCTCACGGCCTCCGCTGCCTCTCTGCCCCGTTCTGGGACAATTGCAAAGCCCACGGTGAAGTCGGCCACTCAGTGACACTGGGTATTGCTCAGGTTTCCATCGCTCTGACAGAATGCCTGAGGAAGTCGACCTCAAGTAGGAAAGGTTTATTCGGACTCACAGCTTTGAGGTGCTAGATCGTACCATGCTGGGCTCCACGTCGACATGGAAGGAGCGTCACGGCAGAGGGGCCTCGTGCAGGAAGGCCTCAGGCAGCCCGGAAGCAGACAGACGGGTGGAGGGAAAGGGCCCGGGATGTGACAGGCCACAGAGTCACGCCCCCTCCGTCGCGGACTCCCTGATTCAGCTAGTTCCTGCCTCCCAGGTTTCCATCATTTCCCAACGGTGCAGTGAGCTGTGTCCATCCGTGGCTTCATCCGCTGGTGACGTCCAAGCCCTCCTCATGCCACAATCGACACCTTCCAGATCTCCACTTCTGTGCACTGCTGTCCTGAGCACAAGGCCTCCAGCACATTAGCCTTTCAGGGACATTGCAGGCCTCACCCCTCACACTCACACTTCCTCTAGGAGTCTGGTTGCATAAAAGGCCATCTCCACTTTCTTTTTCTTCCCACAGTGCCTCGTCTTTGAAGACGCTCCCAATGGCGTGGACGCAGCCTTGGCTGCCGGGATGCAGGTGGTCATGGTTCCTGATAAAAACCTGAGCCAAGATTTGGCCAGAAAGGCCACCGTGGTGCTGAGTTCCCTGCAGGACCTCCAGCCTGAGATGTTTGGTCTGCCCGCCTACGAATGAGGGCCAGGCCCCTCCACGCCACTCTGAGATTCATGGTACCCAGAGCCCACGTCCACACCCATACTGCTGAGGGGGAGAGTAGATGCCATCAGCAGCCCCCACTTGCCACCTGCTTTGTGGCTGGAGCTTGGCCAAGCTGCCCTTCCCATCCTCTGTTGGCTGGCCCTACTCTCTCCCAGAACCCTGGTGGCCATGACCTTGACGGCGGAGGAAGGACAGAGCCCAGCAACCCAGAGCCAAAATCTGCCTTTGCCACCTGAACAGGGAAGGCGCTGCATATATTGAGGGGCTCACACCTGCCTCACACATGTACCTGCCTCCGTGCGACTCTGCACATGTGTGTCATAAATATGTAAGTGTGCATGTATATGTGTATGGAAAATACGTGCTTTGTCCCTGACAGAATGAAGTTATATTTATCTTCATTTTATTTCAGTTTTTCTAAACATTGGCTTTCTGAAAATGTAAGCTATGTAGACACACATGCTTACTTGCTGTCTTCAGTGCTGATGTTAACACAGTGGTTGCCACTGATGCATGATGTGGTGATTCTCTTGACTTTGTAACCTACCTGAGTGGGAAAGGCTTGCTACTAAAGAAACTCAACACAGTATACTCCCAACCAGCTCGCCTGAAAGTAATTTTTTGTGCCCTGAAGCTCTCCGTCTCGACCTTTAGTCACCGATCCGCCCAGAACTGTATGTATCATGGATCATTTTTCCCTGAACGTTTGAGTGGCATGGATGTCATGCCGACCTCCGTATTCACATCAGAGCATCGTTTCAACCCCAGAAAAGTATTTCTCTCCTTTAAGAGTCTTTTCTTTCTTGCCTTTTATTTGGTGGAGATAAAATGCAATTTCAGAATTGGTACTTGACACAGAAACGCACCGCATTTTGTTACATATGTGGCCCTCACACCTTTGCAACCCCTTCTCTTTTCGAGGGACTCTGTGTTTGGAATGTGGGTGTCATTTATCAGCTACTTTGGAAGGCATTGACGTGGAGAAAAAGGCACAGCTGCCAAGTTCTGCCCTAACCTTCCGTTCCCATTCAGTGTTGATGTAAGGGAGCCTCTGAGTCATTGGAAACAAAACACTGGAGTGCTGGGCTGATGGGTTTTCTCCAGGTCTTGGCCTCAGGTTAGCAAATTCACTTCGCATCCTGATTGTCTCTGTTCTTGTGTGTTCCTTGAATTGTCCTCCAAACCTGTTGTGACATCTTACTGGTTCTGCTACAACTTCATCAACTTTAATAAAATCTGCACACATTCCTGTGGCGTTTGTGTAGGAGTCATGATTTTATCTTGTAAAGTATATCCTTTGACAGGTAACATAAGTGTGACTGATACTCTTTTTCTTTTCCTCTTTTCCCCCTTTTTACTGTAAAATGGTACTTGTTTACTCCACAGGAACTGTAGAATTGTAACACCCTCACACAAGAACTCTGAATAACAAGTAGTTTCTTGACTGGGTAAGTTGGCATTCCAAAAGTATTGATAACTGGTCATTGTTTCCTAGTCACTGGGCCATTTGCCAGGAAAAGAACCCAAAAGCTTAATTCATATTTAAATAACGTAGGCCTACCTCTTGGGATGTTGCCCAGAGCATAAATTTTATCTCAAGTGTGTTCTTTTCGCCAGCCACTTCCTGGTATTTTCGTGCAGTGGGAAAATTCCCGGTGCTTGTCTGATACTTTGTTTCATTCTTTCACATCAGCCCAGTTCCTTCAAAATGGTGCTGTTTTCTCCCACCCCATCACTCTTTGAGGTCTTAGAGGTAGGAAAACAAAGAATTTTATACCACAGTGAGTCATGCCAGGATAGTGTCAGGAGTAACTACTGTACTTACTTTGTCTTCCTTCGGGGACAACTGCCTAAGAGTTACTCAGTCCTCTGCCTCGTGACAGCTCCTGCCTTCCGCCCTCTGAGCAGGATTTGTGACATGACAGGCACCCCCACCCATCACTTCTTAATTCCACCTCAGTGGAACATGCACAGTGCTCTTCAGGATTGACCAGTGAGTACTTATCAATGTTCGTCATTTTCCCCATGTAAGCCCTCAGTTGTAGTGTGACGGTTTAACTAAAAGTAAGCTAAAAGATCTGGAAGACACCTAACTCAAGAAAGACTCAACTTCGGAGTAGTGATGCTGGCCGTTAGACTAGGTACCAGACAGTGCTCAGTGGCTAGGGGCGGCTGTGCTCCGTGTTTTCTTGAATGCATTTAACCCATCAGAGCTAGCCATAGCTTCCTTTCACTTGTGTTTCAAAATCTTAGGGTACAAATTTGAAGCTAGGTGGGATGGGATAGCACTCTGGAAGCCTGAGCCAAGAGAATCCCAAGTTCCATCCGAGTCTGGGCAGCTGGGTAGAATTAGTGAGACACTCAAAAAAACAAAGTTGGAAGAAGTAGTTTTGTGTGAAGGTTCTGGATTCTATCCCCAGTACTGAATGAAAAACGATGTACTTTTTAATGAGCTAGACTGCTGTGTTGAATCCTGTGTTAAACATTGTCCTACGGTGTCCATGGCACACAGGGTAAGAATCCGTAAAGATCCACCTGAGCCTCTTTGGTATTGAATAGAAGCTCTCCGGCCTGGTAACTATCTGTAGAGAGGGAAGTGTTTTGCAGCAAAGGAAATTAAAATAAACATCCTTCATCTTCAAGTTTACTTCCCATGGTGGCACTTGCCCACAGTCAAGCACAGTCCAAAGTTCTCAAGGAGAAGTCCCAGAAATAAAATCATTCGTCTTACATAACTTTTATTACTGTATATTTGAATAATATTTAGTAATTATATTGTTATTATAGTTGTTCTATTTAAATATGAGTTGTGATTGACGTCTTACTATGCCTAGTTTGTAATGTAGGCTTTCTGATACATGTATATTTATGCAAAGAATGAAAATATGGGATGTATGAGTGCCCGGTGCACCCCGTGGCTTCAGGCCCCTCCTGCGGATGAGGAGATCCTATGACCTGTGTACCTCCTCTGGGTAAAGGGCGCGGTAGTTTAGATCTGGAATATCCCCAAAGGCCAAGGTGTTGAATTGTTTCAAGAGGTGGTTGCTAGCTGAGGAAAATGTGGTGTCTGGGGATGTATCTTTGGAAGGCGTATTGGCCCTTTGGCCTCTTTTTCTCGTTTATTTCATCCTGGCTGCGGTGAGGTGAGCTTTGAGCTTCTCTAATCACGCAGTGGGCCACTATGATTTTATGCCAGCTACTAGGGAGACGGATGCAAGAGGATTGCATGAAGCCAGCCTGGGCAACTTGGGAAGAATCTCCCACCCTGTGTCAAAAAAGATTAGTTTTGAAAAAATGAGTCTTAACAACCCATTAGTTTGGTAGGGCTATGGTAACAAACCACCTGTAGACTTTACTTGGTGACTTGAACAGCAGAGGCTCTGTATCCTGGAGGTCAAAAGTTCAAGGTTAAAAGATGTGGGCAGAACTGGTACCTGTGGAATCTTCATGTGCCTGGCCCTCTGTGTGCTTTGCCATGACCTCATAAAGACACCTGTCTATGGTCATAGCACCTGTACATGACCGATCTCACCTAATACAGATACCAGTCCTAGAGGTTCACATCCTGAGCAGGATTGGTGATGTAACAAACAGCCCAGGCCATCACTTCTTAATTCCAGCTCAGTGGAACATGCACAATGCTTTTCAGAGTTGACCAGTCAGTACTGGTTAGTGTTCTTTTTTGGGGGGGTTGGGGGGAGAAGCTTAAGATGTATGAGTGGTGTTCTAGTTTGTGAGGGTGAATACTACAAAATACCGTAACTTGTGTGGCTTATCAACAACACACCTGGGCTGTTCACAGTCCTGCAGGCTGAGGTCCAAGGTCAAGGTACACCTGATCCCATGTCTGGTGAGGGCTGGTGTATAGGGTTAGGGTCTCCTTACTCAGTTCACTCAACGTGAGTTCCCTCCTTACAGGCCCCGTCTCCAAGCACACTGCAGATTAGGGCCTTAGCGTGTTCACTGCTGGATGATATGACTGAATCCATCAAGAATCAAAAGAGGGGAGCCCCCCCCCCCCATTCCCTTTGATCATTCCCCCAGCAACTCCAGTCAACGAATAATGTCATTGCACGCTCATACAGGTGACTCTGATGGTGACAACCTGTCTTGTTTCGTGTCTCTTTGAAAATATCTTTATTTGTCTGCTTTTCAGAAGGGTGTTTTCTCTGAGTATGGCGTTCCACTTAGGGAGCGCCTCTCTTTCACCGCCACTTAAAACTCCAGTCTCCACGTCTGACCATCAGTCTCTGCGGACAACTGCATATTGGCACACTGCCTCCCACCCTTGAGAGTTTTCTCTCTGTCCCCCAGCTGCTGTTGGGATTTTCTTCCTTGGCTCTCGTCCACCGAGGTGCAGCTTTCTTGTTTAGCTCTAATTTGGACATGGCAGAATGTCCCCAAGTGTGTAGTTTTTAATGGTTTAAATGAGCAAAACTGACAGCATTATCTCTAAATATTCCCATGTCCCCCCCTCCTGGGTTCTTTGCCTTACAGCCAAACACAAAAATATAAAAGTTCTTAGCAGTCCGTGAAGTCATCTGTGAGCCATGCCCAGGCTTCAGCTGTGCCTCCAATAGACGAAACCTAAGGATTGACGAGCTTGAGGTAGGCGCATTTACACCTAAAAGCAGGATGACAGTTTAAATTCGGAGCAGAGTGGACTAATGCTGGTCTGACCCATGGGAGGGGCCAGTTCCTTCCCCGTCAGGAAGGTTGTGTGACAGTATTGAGCCATCTGAGAATCCAGAAGTAGGGAATCTGGTCCTGTCATGAGAAACCTGGGTCCCCGCAGAGGGAACCCTTGTTTCTTTCCGTGAGTAGGAGACACACATGATCGGTTATCTCCCACAAGGCAGCTCTACTAAGCCTCCCACCTGCGGAAAAGTGCTTACCTACAGAAGAAAGGCGAAGCCGCAAAAGACACTTGCTGAAATACCAAAAAACTCACAGAAAACACTTCTAATGAATATAAGGCGTGCGCAGATGCTGATGGCTTCAAAATTGCAACATACTCTACAGATTTCTACAGAAGTGGGTCATGTAACGCTTGCCAAGTGCTGAGCTGCGCCAGGCACAGCGTTCTGCGGAAGGCGTGTGCATGCCTGCAGGGGGACTTCCGTCCGCTTGTCCCTGTACGGGGCACTCCGGAGGCTACTTCTAACACAGCCGAGGAAACTGAGGCGAGGGGTGATTATGCAGTGTTGTGCCTGAAGCTTGAAATTATCAGATAGATTCATTCCATATTTTAGAAAGTATAATCCTTTTTTTTTTCTCTCCAGTCCTGAGGATTAAATGAGTACCAGGCTTTGTATATGCTGGGCAAATGCTCTTTCCACAGCCCCTGCGCTTTACTTTATGTATTCATTATTTTGTGTCATTGCGCATTGAGTCCAGGGTCTCTTCATTGAGTTATATTTTTAATTCTTTCTATTTTTTTTTTTTTTTTTGAGACAGAGTCCCCGTAAGTTTCCCGGACTGGCATGAAACTTGACATATTCCTTCCACAGACTCCTAATAGCCAGGATTTCAGAGGAGTCCCATTGCATCAGCTTTTGATCTTTAAGAAAAGATCTAAGTTGCTCAGGCTGGCCTAGAAATTGCAATTCTTCTGTCTTGGCCTCCTCACTAGCTAGGATTTATTCACATGTGGCTACCAGTGCACCTGGCAACCAACCTTGTCAGGCTTAACCATTGGACGAAGGAACAATAATGTTTTCCATAAATCCAGCAAAAGGAATGTTTACCCTATCCGTTAGTCAGCCATTTGTTAACATCACAAAACACTGGAACAGGCAATTTACCCAGGTTTACGCTGGCTTTTGTTTTGTGTGTTTTTAGTCCGTAGTTTTACTGTGGTTTGGATCTGGAAGGACCCGCAGAAGGATCATGTATTTGGGCATTATAAACTGTCTGTGGAACCATGTGCTGCTGGCAGGTGGGGTGTGAACTGGAGGGGTGGGCTGCGGGCATGTAGATTGGGTTGCAAGCACATTCACGGTGAGGGCCTACCACGGCTTCCACGCCTGCCACTGAGGCTGGGCCCGGGGCAGATCACTGAGCTGGGCCTGGAAGGGTATATAAGCTGCTTCCTACCTTCCTTAAGAGACGAGACTGAATTTGCCACGGCTAGGCTTCCAGTTAGCAAGGTCATGAGTTGCTGCCTCCACCTCTCCCTCTTCCATGGGCTTCCTCTGTTGCCAATTGCCCCTCAGTGGACTGTGACCTTTTGGAACTGAGTTACCACAGACTTTTCCTCCCCCAAATTTGCGGATGTTGGGTCTTGTGTCACAGTAAGGAAGAGGTAACTGATACAGTCAGTAGGCTCCATTATGTCTGCGCATATAGTGGGGTAGATCCACATAGCAGGGGCATATTAGCATGTCGTGGGGCAAAATTGCTCACCTTATGACAGCCAGAGAGAGAGGGGGAGGGGTTAGGGAAGAGGTGTTACAGGAAGAGGGAGAGGAGGAGCAGAGAAGAGAGGAAGGAGGGAGGGCAAAAGGGGGTGAACAGGTGGGATAGGAGGGGAGATGGGAGATAAGAGCAGTAGAAAAAAGAGGGGAGGACAGGACAGGAGAGAGATGCTACGGTTTTAGTGTTTTCTTCAAGAGCACGGCCCCCAATAATCTACTTCGTCGCTTTAGGCTGCATCTCTTAGAAGTTCCACCAACTCCCCATGCACTACCAGTCTGGGAACTAGGCCTTCCACACAAGGGCCCGTGGGGGGCGCTACAGTTCCAAAATATGGCGGCTTTCCCTCCTCACCTTCCTCGCTGCACCTCGACTCCCGCGCCTCCGCCTGGGAAGCAGGGAGTCCGGTGCAGCCTCTGGACGTCCACAAGGCAGCACGCACTGCACACTGCGTGACTCGCTCATGCAGAGTATTTTCCTTGAACAGGTTTGAGTTGCCCACTAATGACGACCATCGTGAGTGAGCTCTTTGAAAGCTGTGCTTGTCTATGCGTGAGGCTCTGCACGCCCGCCTTCCTCCAGTCTCCAGTGTTCCGATCCTGCCCCCGGTAGACACAGCCAAGTGTCATCTTTGCCAAGGACTTCCCAAATACTGTGTGAAGATCTGCTTGTTCTCTGCTGATTTTGGTACTCACGTGTGGTCTTGTTTACAGAGCACACGATTAGGAAGGTCAAGACCAGATCCGAGTTGACAGCACTTTGCATGAGGTTTCTAAAAGTCATCCTCTCAAAGTCTGTAAGTGATAGCATCTGTTTACTGCTCAGCCCGCATTTTTTTTTTTTTAAGGTCAACTCAAAGATTAAGACCTGAGTTTCTTTTTTTTTTCCGTCATCAATCACCTCCCTCCCTCAGACTATTTCTAACTTCCCTTTTTCCATTCTTTCACCTTGATTTCTTCTCTCCAAATTTCTAATTATCCATTGCACCTGTCTCCCACCATCACCACTACCTTTAATATCTACTGGTAAGAACTGATGTCACCCAGTTATGGTTTAGGTCCCCAGAGTCTCATATGCTCAGAGAAGGAGCTCCCTGAGGGGAATCGGGTGATCCTGGGGTTTCTGTCATCATAAATCGATTATTCCATTGACACATGCACAACTGGATGTACCATTTGGGAGTGTGGCCTATTTGGAGGGGATGGCTCACTGCATGCTTACTTTTAGAACACCCCCCCACCCCATCTCTCTGTTTCCTGGGTGCTTTCAGTTGAGCAGTTCCCTTTCCCGTGCCTTTCCACTGTGCTCTTTTTGTCTTGGAACTAACTTAGCACGGACTGAACACTGTGAAGCCCTGGGCCAAATCATCTTTTAATTCTGTAATTTGTACGTGTCAGGTCCTTTGTCCTGACAATGAAAAACTGGCTAATGCACACCCAGACTTCAGTATGATGAAAATCAGCCTGAAAAAACTCTGGCCGAGTTGTCCCCCATGTTTTTAACAGATGTCTGAGAGGTGCGCAGGTCTGAGACTCCTGGAACGACCCGCAGATCCTGTCTCGTGCCATCTGTGGATGATCTTAGAGAAATAGCTCAAAACGTATCCTGAGCATTCTAGAGCAAGGAAAGTCATTGGCACCCAGTGACGCTGACCACTTTACCTCCTGATGCTTAGCGAGGATCTCTCATATGGGACAGGCAGGGAACACACAGCAGTACGTCAGATAGACGTGCTCCTAAGCTTGTACAATTCGTGATTTGGTCAGGGAACCAGGTGATGGTTCATAAAAACATAGTTGCAAGTGTTTACCCATGATGCAAAACAAAAAAAGCTGGCTTGAAGAGAGAATAGCACTGGGCGCCTAATTAACTTTAGGTCTTACAGGGTCAAGAAGGAGGTTGCATTACAGAGAGGGCATGAAATATGCTGTAAATAGAACCTGAACTATCCCCTGGAAAGGCTGGTGTGCTTATAGGTGGAGCTTTTGTAAGGTGATTCATTGGTGAGGTGTGTGACTCCATCAGCAAATCAATGCAGCGGTGATTCTGAACTTGACAGCATTATTGGATGATGAGGGAATTTAGGCAGCAGCGGGGCCTAACTGAAGGGGTCCTATGGGCATGTCCTTGTGTCCACCACGCCATCAGCAGATGCCCTGCTGCATCACTGGAACTGGCTGACCACTGTGTGAAACCGTGAGCCAAAATATACGATTCCTCATCTAAATTTTTATTCTTGGGCCTTTTCTCATTAGCAATGCAAAGCTGACGAACGCACAATGTAAAATTAAGACCCAGTAAGTTCAGTCAGCCTGGCTATTGGCTTAGATGAACCATAGACTTTAACACGCGACTCAGCAGTTCCATTGTTGCCTGTCTACTCAAGAAAAATGAAAAAAAAAAAAAGGTTCACGTGAAAATGTGTACACAGATACGCACAGCAGTGTGATCTATAGTAGCCCCCAAGGAGGAAGCAAAAAGATAGTGCCGAAAGAAGAAAGACGCACCGGGTGCACATTAGCTGTGCGACGAAATCCCACAAAGTCCAGCGTTATTGATGCTGTTTACCAGCGTCAAATGAGTTCTCCCTAATGAATTCCCAGTAAGGGAATCTTCCACGTTTCTAGCAAGTTGTATGACTTGGTCAAGAGCTAGATGAAGATCTCATCTGGCAATTGAGAGTGTGTGTTGCGAGCACTCCGTAACAGCTGACAGACGGGACAGAGGCAAATGAATTTAGCTTGGAAATGTTCTTTATTCACACAACAATCAATCCAGTTTGCAAATCAAACCATAATAAATTGATCAATTAATTAATTAAGCAGGAAAGCAAGCTTTGTTCTGCCTCTTAAACCTATTCCCGTCCTGGGTCCCTTATGGTCACCATGCGACGTGTTCTTGACTAGCGGCGACACAGCCGACCCGCGTCTGAGCTTGTCCAGGGCTCGCCAGTCTGTGGCTGGATCAGGACCCGCCGATAGCTGCCCGGCTGGACAGTCACTCCTTCTCCAGGGGTTCTCGCTCTCGGGATGCGAGGAGACTGGGGACGGGGAGCAAGATGCGTCTCTTGCCTTCAGAGTCTGTGACTCCTACCTCAACCCTGAGCTTAGGACCAGGATGGTTCATATACTATTTTTATGCCCGCAAGCTAAGGATAGTGATTGTATCGGGGTCCACACGCAGGTGGACGGGTTCTGGTTATCGAACATGGGGTTCAGGTTATCGATCATACAAGGGCTTTGTCCGCAGGCTACATATAGTGATTTCATCACACGGGGCCCACATGCAGGTGGCTTACAAGTTATCAGTATCATACAGAGCTTTAGGCAGTTTCCAGCCATTTACTTTATTGCACCTAATAGGGGTTTGCTTTCTCTTTGTGGTCCTCATGCCATTCATAGCAGCAATGCCTTCACGTCTACTCTCCACATTCTACCTGTGCTCTGGACAGTGTGCCCACTAATTGACCAGGCTGGGTTCAAACTTCGGCTCTTCCTGCCTTTGGGATAAGAGCCGTGTCCTACCACGTCCAGCTTCCGTCAGTCTTCAATCTGCCATGTGTGTGTCCTTCTTGTGTCACTGTCCTGGATAACAAGATGCGCCATGACTGAGAAAAATAACAAATACAGCAGTACACAGGGGAAGGGTAGGAGCTCAGATACCTCCCTGTGCAGACCAGGTGGTTATCCCTGATCTGAAATCTCAGACATTCCAGAATCAAAACCCTTAGAACACTAACAGGGTGCTACAAGTGGAAAATTCCGCATTTTTCAACTGAGTTTACGTCCAAAATTACTTAAGATACTGTATAAAATTACCTTCAGGCTATGGGTATTAAGTATGTATGAAACACAAATAAATGTCATTTTTATACCAGAGTCCCGAACCCCAAGAGATCAAATTATAGAGATGCAAATATCCCAAAGTTTAAAATACTTCTCATCGTAAGCATTTCAGATAAGACTCACTCAACCTCGATTGCATGTCCGCTGATATTGTCCCGGGACTCAGGATGTCAAGATGAGTCGTCTCCTGGCTTAGAGGAAATGTGCAGGTTCAGGGGAGGGCGGCTTTTCAAAGATGAAAAGGCAGTAAAAGAGAGAGAAACGAATTGCCGTGAGGAAACGGCACCCAGAAGCCAGGGACAGCGGCGTGTCGTGGAATTGGAGGTCATCCTGAGATACTGCTCAGGGGTCCGAAAAGACAGGGACAGAGATGTGGGCGTTAGGTGTGACAAGACATGTGTTGCCTGTGGCTAGGGTAGGACCAGTTCTGGCACGGTGGGACATCAAAGACAAGTTGAAAAAGGCAGCAATGAAAAAGTGAAGGTGGGGGACTTCACAGACCTTTTGAGAGGTTGGCGGAATAAGGAAGCCAGGGAGAGCTGGGAGTGGGATGAAACAGAGTCCGGGGGAAGGGACCCCAAAGAGCTTCCTCTCTGTTGGTACTGGTGTGAACTTGAGAGACTTGAAGAGTTGAGGGACCACAGGAAACATCTCATTTCCAGATGGCCAGGGATCTCATAAATCTTCCTTTCTCCTAAAAAGTAAGTTAGACTTAATAGAGGATAGTTTGAGCCTCTCTCTCTCTCTTTCTCTGGATGGCATTGAATATCAAACCCAAGGCCTTCAAGTGGACCTACATTCCCAGACTTTTCTATTTTCTTCTGCCTCCCCGCCTTCCCAGTTTGCTAACTTGCCCAGGCGGAGCGGCTGAAATTTGGCATCTTCGCGCTCTAACCTAAAAAAGACCTGGAAGGGGAGAGCAGGCTAAGATGCCGACCCAGTGAAAAGACCGGAAAAGGAATCCCCCCCACAAGTCCTGCATTCTTCGCCTTGAATGGAATCCATCCTGCAAAGCTCACAGAGCCTTGTAACTAAAGGGCTCTTAGAACTTCCTCTCTCTGGCCTGGTGGATTCCTCTCAGCTCAAGAGATGTTTATTTGCAGCTTTGCCAAGGAAGTAGCTGCGTGCTTGTGTCGCACCTAAAATATGCTTCTCATCTCAGAAAAACAACAACAACAACAACAACAACAACAAAAACCCACTCAGTCCCTGCCCAGAGCAGGAGCTCCTCCTCCCTCTGCGTGCTGCCACTTTGAGCCGCAGTGACATTGTCAGAGGTGTTCATTAATCCCACTTTTAAAAATGCAAATCCCCTTGAGAGTGAGGCTCCCCTCTTGGCCTCTTTAATCAGATGGCTTCCTTCTCCGTGTCACCTGACAATTGCCCTGTGAAGGAGGAATCCGGTTGTGATGCATACAGGGGGGCCAGGAAGAGGAGGAAGGCTAGGGGAAGAAATCTTGGAGGTGAGGCCCAGTTGCAGAGGCAGGACCCTCCGCCAACCCCCTCCCTGGTGCATTTGAGGACAGTGGAGAGAGTGGATGCAGTGAGAGACATGGGAGGCCGGCGGGAATAAGACAGGGGCAGCCAGGTAGCTTGACCTGGTGGGGGATCAGGCCTGTCATCTCAACCACCTGGGAGGATTAGGAAGGAGGATCCCGAGTTCGAGACCACCCGGGCCAACTTAGCAAGAACCTGTCTCAAGAGAAACAACAAAAAGGGGCAGGGGGTGCTGCTCGGTGCAAAGGCCCTGGGTTCCATCGCCAGCACAGCAAAAATAATAATGAATGAATGAGTGAATAAAGAAGGCCTAAAAGATTAAAAAAAAAAAAAAAAAAACAGCATGGAAGAGGCATCATGGCCTTTGTGGTTTCCTGCACGGCCAGAGTCTTCTGTTTAATTTGAGCGTGGGGAGGTCAGTGTTCCCTGTGGCGTTCTGCAGTCAGAAAACTTTCCTTTCTGTTGTCAGTGAATTCAGTACCTCCCTTTAGAGGACAGCATATTCTATTTTATATTTTATTAGTATGTCCTGTGTATGGCCGTCTTTGAGACAGCTTGTACGTGGAAATTAATGCTCGTATCATTTTTCTCATGGCATTAGTTTTATTTCAAATATTATGACAAATGATTCCTAAGCAAGCAAATGTTTGGCTTATATTTTATAGCTTTAGCGTGGCGGTGGTATGTGTAGCAGCCTTTGGGACACCGTGAATCATGGTAGATGTCTGCATCGTGACCACGCCCGTATGTTTTCTGCACAGCTCAGTTCCCACTCTGCTCTTTGAAAACTCAGCAAAACTCACCATGTAGGCTGATCAGTCAGGTTTTCTGTCACTGTGACCAAAGACCTGATACCCAAAACTTTTAAGGACGAGTGGTTTTACAGTGGCTCATAGTTTCAGAGATGTTTGGCTGCTTGCCAAAAAATATTGGTGGCACAGTGTGGTAGAAAAAACCAGCTCACATGGTGGCATCCAGGAAGCAGGGACAGAGAAAGAGGAGGAGGACATAGATGACAAAAGGAGACACAGAGGGAGAGGAGAGGGAGAGAGACAGAGAAAGATGACCCAGAAAGAAAGGAGACAGAAGAGAAAGAGAGAGCAAGAGGGAAGGGGCTGGGGACGGGGTATACATCCTTCCGACACAGGTGTTTGCTGGCCTGTTTTGCCCCTTTAGACCAGCTCCTACGAAGTCCGCTCAGCTAGTGAGTTCATGCATGTGGATTACTCCCCTGGATGAAGCCAGATCCGTCATGATTCCAACCACTTTTCCAAAACTGTCACCTCTGAGCACGTGTCTCAGTTACTTGTTCGTGGCTGTGACACAGTACCCGACATCCACAGGTTTAGGGGAGGAAAGGCTTATTTTAGCTCACACTTTCAGAAGGTCACAGTCCTTTCAGGGGTGGCTGGCAGCCATGGAATTACATGGCAGAGGCAGAGCTGGAGGCAGCTGCTCACGACATCACACACAGGAAGCCACATGAAGGCAAGTTGAGACTCGTACTCCAAGGAAGGCAGGAAGCAGCTTATACACCCTTCCAGGTCTCATCCCAGGGATCAGCCCCTCCTGGATCCAGCTGTGGAAGGTGTGATAAGCCCCCACTACACACCTTTAGTCCAATTTACATGCCTGTAATCCAATTTACATGCCTCTAACCCACCCCTCCAGACTAGGCCCCAATCTCCCCACAGCATGTGGTTCCATAGGCAATCCATAACATTCAAATGCATGAGACTTTTGGGGGACCTTCCAGATCCAAACCACAATAGCACAAAAGTATTTTGGGGACGGGGAACATTTCAGATGAAAGTGAAATATTAAGAAACTCAAAGAGACCAGACCTCTTCTTTGATTGTCCTTTTTCGTTTTACCTGTATTCCTTCCCTGGGAACACAGCCTTGCGAAGGTACTTTTTCTGTTGTGGCTAGAAATTTAGCTGCACCTTGTCCATGGTGGATATAGGCTTACGGCCATTTTCTGTCCAAAAACAACTCCTTGTGTGGGCCTCGGCCTCTTCCGGGAGAGGACTGGTGCCCACTCCGGGTGTCTGTGTAAGAGGCTGTGTATCCAGGCTGTATTCGTCTCTCTTTCATTCCCGTAACAAAGCACGTGATACAGACTAAGCTTATACTCGCCCCGGCCACTTTTTACTTGGAAATGACTAACCAGTGGGTAAGTTCCAAACCTCCCTCAGGAAATCTAAGTTCACAGGCAAACCAAAGTTGGGGTCTCAGTAGCTGAGAGCAGCCGTGTTCAAAGGAGTTAGAGGGCACATGCTGCCAAACCTGAGGAAATTATGCCCACAGAGAAGAAAAACATGGCTTGAGTGGTGGCCGTAGTCAGCAACAATGGATTGGAAAGGAAGAGCCCTTGGAAAGGAAGGATTTTCACCCTTTTGCTTCAAAGTTTCAGCCAGTGCTGTTTTCAAACTGATATCACACCAGCCCTGGGGCACAGTTCTGACAATCTTACAGTCCTCACAGTCTGGGAGGCTGAGACAGGAAGATTGCCAAGTTCAAGTCTAGCCAGGACAACTTAGGGACTTAGAGAAACCCTGTTCAAATTGAAAAACAAGGAATGGGTTGAAGACATAACACAGTGAATGAAGGCCCTGGGCTTGATGTCCAGTATGCAGACAGACATGTACACACACAAACACACACACACACACACACACACACACACACACACACACACACACACACACGCACGCACAAAATACTGTGAAAGAAAACCTAATCGTTGCAGATATGATTACCTCAAATAAGAATATTATTTTACCCATGTAAAGCGAATGTGTACACCTTGTAGAAAGTTTAAGATTTTTATTTTTTGTTTTTGTTTTTGTATTTTGTTTTTGAGGCAGGGTCTTGCTCTGTATCCAGGCTGGTCCTGAACTCCCTATGGAGCTGGCCTCAAATTCCCAGCAATTCTCCTGCCTCATTCTCCTGAGTGCTAGTATTATAGGCATGGGCCTCTGTACTCCACCTTATGTGGTGTTAGGGAATTAAATCCAGAGCCTTGGGCTTAATAGGCAAGCACTTTAACTGCTAAGCTATGCAGTAGGCCTAAGATTTTTATTTCAACCAAATAAAAATCAATATTAATTAAGCAACTCCTTTCCAAAGGATGAGTAGGTTTTTTTTAAAGTGAGAGTTTATGCTCACCGAAGGAATTTTATATTCCTTAATCCAAGTAATTTTCTAATTATATGTGAGGAACAGAAATGGTACTGTTCTTAAAATACCTTTACCTCTGCACAAGATCAAGTCTAATCCATAAAGAGGTTGTTATACTTTGATATGTAATAACTCCTGTAGGAAAGGAGTTATTTTTTAATAAAAGAAAAATAGTATTCGATAGTAGAGAACTCATCCCGCTGATGCAGAAATGAGAAGCCCAGTTGGACATCACAGGTTTTCATGAGCAGCCAAGTGGAGTAGCTCTTTCATTATGGGTGTCATGACCCCCAGTCCAGAAACTTCCTTTTAAAGACTAAAAAAAAAATGGGAGGAAAGGAACGGACAGCTGGATGATCAAGTCAATTTCAGATGGACAATTGATGGGCGTAGGTACATGCTTTGACAGTTGTAAACTCACGTAGATGTGATAGTTTTTTTTTTTTACATTCCTACTGCTATAATTCGTGGACATATAGATAGATGGGTAGATAATACATAGATTAAATGGGTGACCAGTAGGGAAATAGACGGGAGATTGATAAAATCGATAATTAAATAGACATTAGAGAGATAGGTAGGTAATTGATACAGGCATATACACAGATGGCAGTTACGCACATAAATTAAAACAGTAAGAACCACCCATTGCGATAATTAGACCCAGATGTCTAAGAGACACCTGTTTTGACATTCTTGCCTGGAAATGACCTGATCTTTCATCTTGAAGACCTCACCCATGAGTCGGTATGTGACACTAAATGCTTTCAGATACTGTTAGGAAAGAAAATCCCCAAGTGGAAATTTCAAGTCTTTGTGCAAAAGAAAAAAAAAAAAAGTCACAGGAGCATGGGTACCACCCCACAGATTGCCTGGGAAGGTTTAGAGACCAGGACCAAAAAATGCTTGAGTCCTGTTGGTTAGAAGTATATGGCTGTGCTGCCCTGGAGTCAGGGGAAGGCCTGCCATTGACCTGGTGACCCATTGCGCTGGGCCTGCCACACCCTCCTGCACCCCGCATCCCTCCTTTCTACCGACCCTACCACGCACATAGCCAGCGACCTCTAACATGTTCTCCAGTGACTCTCAAAGTATCTTTTCTGTCTTGCCCTGATTAAATCTGGGCAGCCTGCTGAGAAGGCTGATTTCTCTCCTCCTCCTCCTCATCATCATCGCTTACGCTGGGTGGCCGACAGTGACGGCTGCTACCTCAGTTCACGTTCCCCAGCCCACGCCCTGCTTTTCCCAGGGCTTGTGGGCTAGGCCATCAGCCCCACAGGATGGCCCGAGGAGGGCTGATCTCACAGCCAGGGAAGCCAGCGGGTGAGGGTGCCGTGTCCTTAGCTTAGATTTTTTCCAGTCATGTTGATTCAAGGAATAAAGGGCTGGCTTTGGTTTACCTCAGCCTTTTCTACCTCGTTTCATCATGGAACCCTTTTTTTCCAAAAGCTGGTATCCACCTTCAAAGGGTTTAGGGCACAGAGAGAGAGCTGCCAGTCTTACACAGCACAAGATGGGCGCTAATCTTTTATCCTTATTCTTACCGTTAGCCAGCAAGCATGGGCATGAACTACCATAGCAGGTCATATTGGTTGGTAGGCATCAAAAGCTCTGTTTGCCTTGCTATTTCCCAAAGGTGGCTTGCTCTGCATCTGACAATACACATAGAGTAGAAGATAAAAATGGCCAGTGTCTCCGTGAGGTTGCCGAAGCTACCTGTCACACACACACACACACACACACACACACACTGATTTTGCATGCAGAACCTACCTCCGCCCCCTCACGGTGGGGATAGAGAACTGGGGGTGGGAGGCAGACATGGGTGTACATACTGAAATAAGTCTTCTGAGCGTGCATTGAAGATCGTCTTTGAAGAGCTTTAATGAAAAACAGACCCGCATACGAAAACAACGTGAGCCTTTCTGTGGCTCTAAATTCCTCACACGAATCTCTGTTGAGATGGCCATTTCAGAAGCCAGCACTCCCCACCCCTCCGCCACCCGTCCCTGCAACCGGCGTGCACTGGGTCAGCTGAGTGGCGTGAAATTGCCAATTAACAATCTAAATGAATGCTATTGATTTCCTCCATGGCAGCCAACTGGCCATCCCCAGAAGGTGCCCAGGAAAAGCTTCACCGAATTCCACCCGTAAATAAGGGCATTTCTCTTCAACCGTTGTTCGGCCCTCTGGGTGAGCGTCTGAAGGGAGGTTTTCTTTCAGCACACACTAAATGAATCTCTCACAGAGTGAACCCGGGCACTAGGAAGTCAGCACCCCCCATACCCTTGAGCTTGTCCTCACTGAGTGACCTTGAGTGGCTGAAGCCCTGGCTTTCTCAGTGGTTTGCCTGAGAAGACCCGTTTTCACATACCGTTTTTCCCACTTGTGTTTGTAAACTCGGGTGTCCCCTGAGCTCAACACTGTGAAACAGTTTCTAGAAGTCAGCTACCATGAGCTGAATTTTGTATCCCTGCCCCCATTCATGGTTTGAAGTCCCAACCCCTAGGAGCTCAGAATGTGGCTGTATTTAAAGAGTGGTCAGATTAAAGTGAGATCACTAGGGTGGGTTCTGATCCAACAGGACCAGTGTCCTTAAAAGGAGAGGACACCAGGGCACAGATACACCCAGAGGCACAACTTCATGAGGCCATGGGAAGAAGGCAGTTATCTATGAATGATGGGGAAAGGCGTGAAGAAGGACTAGCCCCGTGCATGTCTAGATCCAGGGTCCAGGCCCGTACCCACCCTTGGAGAAAACAGATCAGTATTCTTTAAGCTTCCAGCCTGTGGTCCTTCTCCTGTGTTCCAATAGCCAGAGAACACGAATCCAGGCAGATGCTCATGGAATCTTCCCAGTAATGCAAAGTTTCAAGTGGCTGTTCTTACCCATTAAGGCTGAGTTTGGTCACTGGCAGGACCTGATGCCGTTTGGGCCTTGAAGCACTGTTATCGACTGTGATGTTGCCCAGCTCACCTCATTAGGAGTTTAGCTTTCTGAATTCCCTGCCTGATTGACACTCTGCCTCGTAACATCTCAGTACACACGGACTCCTCCAGCTTCCCATCTCTGGATGTCACCATCTTGTTCCCTGGATACTTTGGGGCCTTTCTCTATAGCCCATGATGCCTCTGTGAGTCAGCCCACCTCTGTGATCTTGAGGCTTATTCAGTTTGGCCAGTGTCTTAGTTACTTGCGTGTTTATGGGACACGATACCTGACCTCCACAACATAAGGGAGGAAACGTGCATTTAGCTCAGAGTTTCAGCAGGCCCCAGTCCTTTCACGGGCAATTGGCAGTGGAGGAAGTGCACAGCACAGCCAGAGGCGGTAAAGCTCTCCCCAGCATCATGGGTAGGAACTCAGGTCTGGGAGGAAGAGCAGAGCTGGTGTACAGACTTCCAGGTCATTTCCCAGTGACCCACTCCTTCTAGATAGAGCCCCAAGCACCTGCCCCTTCCAGCCAGGCCCCACCTCCCAGTAGCACACAGTTTCCATAGGGAATCCACAATATTGAAATACATGAGGGTTTGGGGAACACTACAGACTCAAAGCATACCTGCTGGGAAGCAAGGAGCTGGATTCTGTGGGTACAGTTGCGCAGGGTACTTTGCTAATTATTTAATTTCCTTATCTTTGGGGTAAGCATTTGTTCATCAGTATGGGATTCACCTTGGACAATGATTAGCTCTGTATTCTCCTTCTTGAGGAGATGCGTAGGAAGGTGGGCAGACAGACGGACATGCAGATGTGTAAATAGACGACGGAGTGGTAGGTAAGATGATTAGCAGATGACAGCTGGTGGTGATGGAGACATTGATGCCAGAAGATGGATAGATGGATGGATAGACAGGTGGAGTGTCATAGAGGACAGACGAACAGACACTCAAGGACGGGCGGGTCGGCTGATCAATCACGTGAGTGACAACAGGGTCATAAGTGCACTCAAAGATCAGAAATGAATAAATATTCATGTAGGTCGGATGATAGGATTGTGGGTCAGGAATGAACAGATAGATAGATAAATAGACCACGTAATTACAGATGCGTCAGTACACAGCGAGATACATAGATACATAGAGTTATTTTTTTCTGCTCTGCGTACCAAGTATGAACAATATCTTATTGAGATGGCTTCAGGAAAATCAGCAAAAATATTACATGACACCTGCCTGAGTTGGAGGAGGTTTTTTTGTTTGTTTTGGGGGTTCTGGGGCCAGGCCCTGGGCCTTCACACGGAGATGTATCTCCACCTCGTTTTTAATTTTGAGAAAGCTTCTCTCCAAGTCACTGAGTTTCTCAGGCTGAGCTCAAGTTCGTAATCCTCCTGCCTCGGCTTCCAGAGTGCTGAGGTGACGTCCCTGTGCCACAGGGCCCAGCTATTCTCCTTTCAGATGTCTTGGGGTTTGGGTCTGGCAATAAAGGCATGGCTGAAATCTCTAATGTTCCCTACTACAAAGGCCATACTTCCCTACATAACCTACCCAAATGCCCTGGGAATTATCATCCCGCTTTGGTTTCTGAAAAACAGCACTGTTCCAGCGCTGTGACACTCTCCTCTATTTCAGATGGCCTTTGTCCCATCCTTACATGCTGCTTTGAAATGTATGCATCAAAGAGAACTCGGCTGGATACCCCAGGGGACGCACAGCCGCAATCTGGGCTCCCCGATCTTGGTATCCATTTCTCCTTTCCACACCTCTGTCCTGCTGACCATACTTGCCGTGATCCCTCTACAATTTCTCTGTTAAACTCCACCCCTGTGGGTACCGCCTTCTCTGCCTCCCGGAGACTCTTTCAAGGCAGGATGCTGTCCAAGCAGTCCTGCTCTCATGGAACCACCATGTCATTCCCAGGGTTATGACAGCACGGCACTGTTTATTCTGCTTATTTTTTTTTCTAGTATTCTGGTAGGGCAATGACTCCAACTCTCCTCCTCCTCCTTCTTGGTCAGAAATGGAGGTGACCCAGGCACTCCAGAAACAAGCACGTTTTATGAACACCTTCATTTCCGAGAGAAAGAAGTGAATGCGTAGGATATGGGTACAGTTATTCCAAACTAGCCATGCCGGTATCCAAACTAGAACAGTCCACAGTCATAGGGAGAAGCTCGAAGGCCATGAAAATATGTCCTGCTTCCCGTGAGTCTTCACTCCTCCCAATGCCTGATTGAAGGGACCGGCAGAGCTCATGCAGAGTACGACGAGCCCCTTCAGTAAAATTCTGAACATACGTGTGGTCCATGACAGCTACCCCAGGAAATCCCAACGTTGAGGTCTTCCTTCTTGTAGCGTAACATCTGCCTGCACAGAAGTGCATCTTAAATCATGTTCCGAGTCTGTGTGCATACGTCCTGTGTGTGCACGGGCTTTCACCCCATTGATCTTCTGGGAGCATCTGCATCGTGTGTAAAAATTTCCCGTCTAAAGTTTTAACTGGAAAGTGCATTTCCTTCACCTGCACGCAGGGCTCTTTGACTTCACTTAAGGAGGGCTGAACCGGTCACAGAAGGCTTCGTTGTTCCGTTTCTGAGCTGTGTGCGTGGCGCAGAAGTCCCACTAGTTTCTGTTTGGACGACTTACACACTTCAGCTGTTAGACAGGATGAGTCGGAATTAACTTTTGGAGTGCTGTGAGTAGGTCTGTTCCAAACTCCTGTGTTGCCACACTGTCAGTGACCCCTTCGGTGTGAGTGACCAAGGTGGCTTTTAGCAGCTGTGTGCTGTTGCAGTATTGACCCTTTTATTACCAATACGTGGGCACTGCAGATGGTGACAACAACAGGGGAGCATACTGTTCGGTGGGTGGGCAAAAGAGCCACGTAGGCAAAGAAACGACTCAGTCTTTAATTCTGTAATGAATTCGGCATATAGCCAGCCCTATTACATTGCCTTGAAAAGGAGGCAGCAGCCCACCCTGCACCTGCTTTTATGAGATTGCAGGACGTATTGAAAAGAAAGACAGATATTGTGGTTTGGCTCTGTCCCCCAAAAGTCTCATGTATTTGAATGTTACGGATTGTCTGTGGAACCATGTCATGTTGGGAGATTGGGGTCTGGTTTGGAGGGGTGGATTACAGGCATGTAAATTGGATTCCAGGCGTGTAGTGGGGGCTTTCTACACCTTCCACCCCTCAATGGACTGTGACCTTGTGAAACCGTGACCTAAAATAAACCTTTCCTCCCCTAAATTTGTGGATGTTGGGTATTGAGTCACAGCAATGAGCAAGTAACTAAGACAACAGGCATTTTGCAAACACAGCTTTCTGGCAAGTGCCCCTCAATCAACACTCAGAAATTACAGGTCCAGTCCTCACAGCCAATATGCACATCTGGATATGCAGCTATAATTTTCACGATAGAAGTATGAAATTGATATCCGAAGTACCACTTTGTGAAGACATGATTAATTCTAAGTTGGAAAGCCCATCCTCCGAATTTTGTAGTGTGCTTAATTTTAAGCAAATTTGCACATGCATACGTATATGCACACACAAACACAAACACAAAGTTACCTTTGACATTTCAGTGTATAAAACTCATGACAATTACGCTGAACATATCTTCCCTGGCCATAAGTACCAGGTAACGGGATTGACAGTGATAGGAAATAAGGATGTGGTGTAGGGCCAATTAAGGTTATTTATAGGCATATTTGGTTTTGGTCCCTGAAGGTCTGTGGTTATTATATTTCATCTAATTATTCCCATGATTAAAAAGGAATTCAGTCTCAGCTAAGGTGACCCATTGCACTGACTTCTTACGAGTTTGCCCCTAAAACACTCCCATGCAGTTGCCGTGTCTACAAAAAAAAAAAAAAATTCATTGCGACTACTTTTACACAGGCTATCGCAAAAGTTGCCATATGTATACAAAAATCATGAGAAGTATGACATGTTTTAAACTGAAAATGTTTTTGCTCAGGACTCGCTTGTAGCAATACTTGAAGTAAAATGAATGCTATGGGGAAAAATCACACAAGTAGTAAATTCCATGTGCAGCGTGTCCCAAAAGTGACCACATAGCGGGCAAAAAATGGACCATCTTCTGGGAATTCCGGTAAGAGGAGGCAGTCATACATACAAGAAAACCATTTGCACTCAAAAAGAGGCAGTACTCACCGTGGCGGTTGCAACACATCTCTGTGACCTCTTGGCACACACTGAAGGTCAGGAAGCCCCCACCCTGGTTTTTGGACAGACGTGATTGTGTGAGTTGGCTGTGGGTCTCTCAAAAACCCACCAGGCGAGCTCTCCAGATGGCTCCAGGCCACTGCCTCGCTAGCCCTTCCAAGATCCAGTTGCTAATGCAGCAGATGGGTGAGCTGCCAAGCCGGCCTGGGTTTTCAGCAGGAGAACTGCCCACTCCCTTGGATGGGGGAAGGGCAGCATTTGTCCAGGGATTGCTCCGCCTCTTCTCTTCCCTGGGAAGCAAGTTGTGGACCTCAGAACCAAAGGACAATAAGGAAGGAAACACACCAGAAGTAGAGATATGTAGGTGCCAGCCAGTGAGGGCAGGCAGTTTCTGTTCACATTGAGGTCATCTTGCCAGCCCCAGCACGGCTTCAGTGACATCTGTAAGCGCTTTGAACAGCTAAAACCTCCCGGATGACCCTCCTCCTCCACTCAGGGACAGGACGTGGACCTCCAGGATGGGCAAGAATCCCAGACAGGAAGCTAAATAAGTGTCTCCAGTCCAAAAACCTGCTAGCCAACAATAGACTGTCAGATGTATTGTGTGAGCCTACATCTATAATACGGGTCTCTTTTCTGGCGCATTCCTTAAGAGAGGTGCACAGACACACAACAGGCAGATGGGCGATTTTGGAGAAATGAAACTGACCATGCCCCACAAAGCTGGCTTCGGATAAACTCTTTCTCTGTTCCCCACAAGGAGTGGGGACACGATTCTCACCTGTTCACCACAATGAGCAACCTTCTTTGATTGGGGGCCAGCAAGGAGCAAAAGAACCTCTGTCAATTACCCTTTAAGCCTTTAGGGGGGTGGTAACAACTTCATTGTGTCAGCTCCGTGGAACATTACATCAGCGGGAAGGCCCTCGGGAGCAGCAGGATTCTAATTGCGTGGACCCTGGTGGCACCACGCTGTCACGGCAGGGAGAATGCAGGGGAGGTCGTCAGCCTTCAGGAAGGTGGTCCCAAGCGCTGTGTGTGTGTTTGTGTGTGTGTGTGTGTCCGCCCAAACACGCTCCTATTAGAAACATGTTACTGCAATCAACCTGGCCTTACAGGTTGCCAGCATCAGTGCTAAAATTTGGCAGGTTTGCTTCTCTCCTTCTGCTGAGGGGCATCAGGCAAAGCCCTCAGAGCAAGGCTAAGCGTGGAGGATGGATCTTGACTTTGGGACCCATCTGTGCACAACATTCAGGGGCCAACGACCTGAGGCCTTGAGGGGAACACTAGCCCAGCGTGCCTCGGGTGGGGGCCAGGGGCTTGGAGAAGGCTCAAAAACCCTTAGGCTCCTTGGACAAGCAGCAGGGAAGCCTCGTCACCCAACTCGACCCGGCAGCCTTGCGCGCAGGTGGAGACCGTGTCCCGCTTCCCGAGAAGCTGGCTGAAGAGTCTTGTCACCAGAGTTTGCCATCGGCAGCACTTGGCGGAGACATTTACACGCCTGGTCCCCACCATGGCCTCTGCCAAAGCTCTGCAGCATTTCAGATTAAAGAGGCGTGTGCGTATCGCCCAGGGCTTCCTGGCTTCAGTTTAGGGAGGTGCGATCGTATCGCAGAAGGCCTCCCAGCTTCCGTTAGGGGGTCAGTCCCTCTGGGCTTAGAAGAAGCTCCTGAGAGGTCTGCCTGGGTCTCTTTCGAAGTCCAGTATCCTCTCTCCATCACAGACATTTTGGTAGAAGCTAAGCAAAGGGCCTTTTTTAGACTTCTGCTACTAGGTTTTCTAAGTCTCATATTGACAGTGAGTAACCAGTGCAGTAGACACCCTAGCCAGCCAGCAGCGTCCTTCCTACTTGACCCAGCATCCTTGGCAACAGGAGAGAGTGAGGGGGAGGGGTGTCTCTGGGGACGACCACCATGTTGCATTTGGTTACTCTTCTGGCTCTGTTTTGAGTAGAAGACCTCATGGTCAGTGGCTCTGAAGCACGTGGCCAGGACAAGGGGAAACAACCCGTGTAGTCTCACATGTAGAAGGTGAGCTAGTGTTTTCCTGAGCAGTCCTGCAGCAGCTGGCTCCCCTCTGACTGCAGGGAGCCAGGCCAGAGACATGCTGTTCACACCCTCAACATCATCCTAGCTTTGGAGTCTCCTGAACACGTGTGGTTCCAGGAAAACAGCACAAGCTCCCCCGTGGAGACCTTGGAGATTGTCCGTTACGGGTCAGTCACTTGCCTTCTCTGTCACGTGCACGTTCAGCGAGGATCGAGACATACAGCAGGTCGATGCCTGCTACACCTCCAGGGGAGTTTAACCACCAGCGTAAGAGGACGTTTGGGGTGCGCAGAGGACAGAGGACTTGCCCCTTGCTCAGCCTGGTCTCTGCTGCAGCAGGGTGGGAACCAGAGGAAGGGAGGAGTCTGTCATCATGGCTCAGGGGGCTCTGCAGGGCACGCATACAAAGGCTCATCGAAAGCAAGAAAATGACGTGTGTTTAAATTTTAAAATACATTACAGTAAAAGACACAGAAAGTTTAATTTATAAGCATAGGAAATGTCTCTGGAATCTTCCAATGTACGTTTGTGGACCTCCAGAGATGGCAAAAAGAAACCACAGGTAAGGGTACAGGTACAGGTATGACAAGCTCATTCATGGTTGACTGGTTCCCAGCAGTGCCGCAGGCTGGGGGGACCTGGCGGGAGGCTACAGGACTTCTTTCAAGGCGCAGACCTTTTATCATGAAAATCTTAGCAGGTGATAGGAGCGACCCCCACAGTGGAAACAATGATTCTCCGTTGAAACTTGCAATACTCTCACTGCGGTTTGGCAGGTTTTAGTTTTGTGTTTGTTTTGAGACAGGGTCTCGCTCTGATTTTGTGCCTTTAGAACTAAGAAGAAAAGGGGTGTGCTAGACATATTTTTTATCAGCCCAGAGGTCAGAATGCAAACTAATTACCAAAGTTATCCAGAGGTAGATTGAAACAAATGAATCTCTCCCTCTCTTTCTGTCCCCCTCTCTCTTTCCCTCTCTCTGTTTCTGTCTCTTCTCTCTCTCTCTCCTTTCTACATATATACAGTTTCATCTTTGACACATAGCTGTTGGGCATATCTGAAGTCGAGCGTGCCGTCACGTTGCAACCTGCTTACAGAGCGTCATGTGACACTAAAATCCATATTCATGACCTGTAGGAAATCTCAGATTGGAGTAATAGGCATTTCTACCACTTGAGAAGTTGGTCATTTCTTGACGCTGCCAAGATTCAGAATCTTCTCTTCTCTCGTGTCTTAATTACTTTCTCGTCGCTGAGACTCAATACCCAACATCCACAACTTAGGAAAGATTTATGGTAACTCACAGTTGCAGAACATCACAGTCCATTTAGAGGTGGGCAGCTGGAAAATGGTGGAATCACAGGGTGGGGCTGCAGCTGGAGTTGTAGCTGCCTGAAAAACAGAGATCCTCACAGCATGGTGGTACAGACAGAGACTCGGAGGAAGGGCTGGAACCAGCACACGCCCCTCCAGGTCAAGCCCACACCTCTGCCGCTTGCAGCCAACCCCACCTCCCAACCCTCCATAGGAACATGAGGCTTTTGGGGGACACTGCAGATCCACACTACAACCTCCCTCTTTGCAAATACTCAATGAATTATCAACTGCTATTATTCCACTGTGCTGTGGAACATTTCAACTTATTTCTCCCACCAAAAGCACATTTTGATTTGATTTTTAAAAATGCTTTCTAAAAAATTGACATTAGTTACCAGCTGTCTTACATTGCCACGACAGAATACCCAACACCCGCAATTTAAAGGAGGAAAAGATTTATTTAGCTCACAGTTTCAGAAGGACTCACACACACAGTCCAGCAGCGGGGCAGCGGGCAGCCTTGAAGGCGCGTGGCAGAGGCTGGAGAGCGGCTCACCTCCTTGCTAACAGGAGCCAAGGGAAGAAACAGCAGGCCAGTGATCTCTCCCAGGAAGAAGCGGCAACAGGATTTCCTCCTTCCTTTGAGTGCTTTAAGCTTCCAGTTGCCACTCCCTCCCTTCCTGGCCCACAAGTCAATAACAGACACCTCAGATCTCTGCTCTGGGCAGTCCCCAATCTCAACAGATTGCCCCAGTCCCTCCAGGTCCAACCTTCCACACCTGCCCCGTCTAGCCAGGCCCCACCTCCCAATAACACGCAGTTCCATATGCATGAGGCTCTTGGGGGGGCTCAAGATTCAAACCACAGCACCAGTAGAATCCTGCATTGCTGCCTCTTGACCTCTCACCCATGTAACTAGCCTACCCTTCCAGATACCTCAGGTAGAGTGTCCCAGGTGCCCTGTGGGCCCCACCCCCTCCTGTGTTTCATCCTCATGTAGTGTTTTCTACATTAAAGGAGGAAAAAAAAATCTTTGACTCCCTTCGTCTCTAGCTGTCAACCTTTTAGGGACACAAATTTGTTACATCTTTGTCATCTTCCTTCACCTAATGTGGAACACAGTTTCAAGTCCATTAAGTTCCTGAAAAAGTAATCTTTGGAACAACGACAGGGAAGTGGTGCAGCTAGGAGATCCGCTGACTGATGTATTTGATTCATTTAGAAAGAATCCTAAACTTTTTACCATTCTTTTGTTTCTGCCCACCAGCCTCCCACTCCCAGAAAAATTTGGGCTGCAACCCATCATCACCAAATTAGATGCTCCAGATTGATTGACAGTGTGATAGATTCCTGTGGATCCTGTCCTGTTCATTGTTTCCAGCTTTGGAAATCTTGGTTCCTACCATAGGTAGACATCCGTGAAGTGGCTGGTTGGGTGTATGAATTCCCACTTCAGTATCCCAGAAGAGTCTCTTACCAGCTTAGCTTTGTGTCGGCACCCTGCACCACTGAGGAAACCAGAACTTAATCCTACGCCAAGAAACTCCCCATCTGCAAAAATGCTCACCCCCAGATTTCTACCTTGGCTATTAAAAAAAAAAAATAGAAAAGCAAAGGAAAGCAAGACACACTCTCAGTTCTTATGATATCCCCTCTAATGCCACTGCTGACTGTAGGACTCTTTCCTTGAAATACAGATTCAGTTGGTTGGATCCTGTATTCTAGGGTAGAGACTTCTTTCTTACATGAAAATATAACTCCGTTCTATTTGGAAAAACCAATCCTCATCCCAGTCATCGTTTCTCGGGGATACTTTATGAAACATGCATTTTCCTAAACCAATTTTCACCAAGCACAGGGAGTTTTGGGTCCTTGCGTCTGAACATTTATGTACTTATTTTTCCTTCAGTGTCTTGTGCCTCAGTGCATCCATGTATCTTGAAACTGGATGGAAAATCACTCTTTCAAGGTACACTTTTGCTTTTGTTTGTTAGTGTTATGGTTGAATTTTAAATGCGTTGCCCCAGAGTAGGCTGTGTTTGGAAAGAGACTTGATCGTGGGGGTGCTGTGCTCATCCGGGGATTCCTGTCCTTGGGCGGGGCCCGGGTGGGAGGTGGGTCACGGGGTTCATGAACTGGAGTGCTGTGTTCTTGTCTCCAGCTACTCCCTTCCCTCTCTGCTGCCACAGGGTACACACCTTTCCTCTGCGGTGCCTTTCCAGCATGTCTGGCCTTGAGCCAGCCCACCATGCACTCAAACCTCTAAAAACCCGAGCCAAGCCAGCCGTCACAGTGCAACTCAGTAATCCCAGCTGTCTGGGAGGCTGAGGAAGGAGGACTTCAAGTTTGAGCCCAGCCTGGGCAACTTGACTACTCAGCTCCTGTTTCAAAATGAAAGTCAAAAATGTGCTGGGGATGTAGCTCCTGGCTAAGGCCCTGGGTTCCGTCCCTAGTACCCCACACACGCAAGCCAAAATAAACCTCAACTCCTTTAAGTAGTGGGTGTCGGGGGCTGAGTCCTAGATGTAGGAAGGTGGCTGAGGCAGTAAGCACTGAATGACATTAACCATTTGATTCTGTGGTTTCTTGGTAAGTCAGTCTCCGTTTCCAAACGTGAGCAGTAACATTAAGTGCTCTGAATGTTACTCCTGTAGCAAGGAATCCCTCTCTCTCTCTCTCTCTCTCTCTCTCTCTCTCTCTCTCTCTCTCTCTCACACACACACACACACTCACACACACACACACAGCACCCCTGTGACCTCCCTCTGGCGTTTTCCTATGTACATATCTCTCTATGTTGCTGAATCAGTACTTTCAGATGTCTCCCTGTCTGTCTACCTCTTGTATCTGTTTCTGGTGCTGGGGATTGAACCCACTGCATGCTTATCTCTTACTGATCCACATCTCTGCCTCCCTGGATCCCATTTTCAGCAGAAGAAAACGCCTTGACGTCAACAGAGTACGTGAAATTCAAGATGAATGAGGAACAAGACTCCTCATTTGAGTGGTCCGTATCCCCAGAGACCATCCACATGGGACTCTCAGAAGGCCCTGGGGCCTTCCACCCTCGGTCACTGGCCTCTCTTGTCCTTCAGCAGCGACGTGGGCCTCCTCACTCCTCACACTTACACGCAACCTCTGTGTAGACAGTTCTTACTTGTATGATCTTACTTGTATTAGATCATGTCAGTGAGGTCTTCTCTCTCCTTTATGTCAGCCCTTTCACTTGCCACGATTTTCTTTCTGGGGACAGCCATGCCTCTGTCCTCCACATCACCAAGTGGCAAGCCTCCTATGGAGGACTTCATAGCCACTCGGAGCCACAGAACAGTGGCCACTACTCCGGTGGAGTCAAGTGGATCACAGCAAACAGAGAGCTGTCAGCTGCATGTGCCCAGGGGCGAGAGATAGGAAGGTTTCTTTAGAAGAGAAAGACTTGTCAGCTTCCAAAGATAACATCTCAGAAGCTTGCTAGTAATATTTATGTAGCACCTCAATGCCAGAAGCTCAAGGCCTTTCTTTTCTTCCTCTTTTATTTTCCCCCTATAATCCCACAAAGGCCTGGCATCAAACTATTTTTTTTCAGAATGGCTAAGGGGCATCTATTATCCTCCTCTTCCCACAAAAGAAAACCAAGATAAGAAGGTTTAAGTGGTTTTTCCCAGAGGGAAGTAGGAGATATTAGAAGTAATGTCATAAATAGGAGCAAATCCCTCCATTTATACTGACGGAGGTTCCTATCACCGAACTTCTGCAATAAATAAATGCGTTGACGTGGACATCTATACACATAAATCACACGCCTGTGTGTCGTCTGCAAGCGGCAGACGTGCTTGAGGGTGCAGTACTCTTTCAAAGCCTGATTAACACCTCTGTGCTAATCTAAATCTAACCTTAATAAGCCAGCATGGTGGCACTGGTCTGGCATCCTAGGACTGTGGGGAGTTGAAGTCAGTGCCTACATGTGCCGTGCTGTCTCTTGCGGAGTCCACAGAGGGAAGAGGGGGAAATGCCGCTAGGGTCTACACAGAGAGATTCAGGAATAACCCTTCTGACACTCGACTACAAAGGACTTCTCATCGCTTCATTTTCCAACTGGTGCAACTTTGCTGATGATGACTGTTTATGTCCCGCGTTGAGGGAACTAATGATCGCTGAGTGGTAAGGTTTGGGCACAGGTTTTGTTGGAAGCTGTGGCTGTGATCCAAGTGGAATCATCACGTGGCTGCAGCAGTCAGGGTGTTAGATGGCACCATACTGTATTGAGTACAGAAGAGTTGGAGGGGCCCCGCCTTGTCCCCCCTCCAGGGACGGTGCCCCAGAGGGCAGGGTCTGCTTGTGTCTCTTGACCCGTCTTTTAGCTGAAGACCTAGGGGCATCCGCATAGAATCACAGGAGACAACAGAGATGTCCCCTGAGACAGGATGGCACTGCACATGTCTGTTGCCCGAGCACCATGTCTCACCGAACAAGGGGTGTTCACGTGATTGGTCATCGCAATGTGCGCTTCGATTCCAACGTGGCTTTGTAGAACCTGCGTGGAAGGAAGGGGGGCTGTGGGCCCACAGCAGAGCTGGGAACCAGGTGGGGCTCAGTCTTTCTTAGAAGTCAAGTCTCTCAAAGAAAGGATGCGGGAGAGAGACCAGCTGGGCTTGGGGGATGGAAGTGGAGGGTGGAAAGGCTGACCTAGGACATTAGGAGGGGGGTGCGTTGTGATGGTTTAGATCTAGAATGGCCCCAAAAAGCCTCATGGGTTCAGTCGGTGGGGTTTTGGGTAGGTCCTTAGATTACAGAAGAGTGTGTAGATGAGTTTGTAGCTGAATGGGCGGGCTGTTGGGAGGCCGGGCCCACGTGGGGTAGGGACGTCATACGGACATGCCTTAGAAGGGGATCCTGTCCTCAGCTTCCTCTGTCTCTGTCTTTCTCTCTCCTCTCTTCTCCCCTCTCTCCCTTTATTCTCTCTCTCTCTCTCTGGCTCTCTCTCCTTGTGCTTCCTGGCTTCCACAAAGTGATCATCTTTCCTCTACCCTCCCCCTTCCACCACAATATTTCTGTCTTAACATAGGCCTAAAGCAGTGGGCTCAGATGACCACAAAATCAGACCGTGAGTCAAAATAAGGCTTTTCTCATTTACCTTTACTGTCTGAGGTATTTTGGTCACAGAGATGAAGCACATGAATCAGGTGTTGGTCAGCTTCTTGTCCCCCAAGAATGCGCCACCAGAAGGGCTTTCTGATTATTCTAAAACTACTAAGGCATCCTTGTCAAGGACTCTCCAGGACAGATTGCGGGGACAAACAGTGGCCTTGACTGTGCAACCTTTGGCTCAACTGGAGGACATGTGCAGACTCACCTTAGATCTAGCGTGCAGGGTTCGTCTGTGGAGGACACCACCATCTGCACTATTTGCATTGGGCCCAATGCTTTCAGCACTGTATTTTTCTGTTAATAACACCGCCTTCTGTGTTTTGTGCCCACTGCACCGTGGAGATGGAGAGACAAAGTTCACTGTCATTCTTGTTCATTATTCCAACTATTTGGACAGTCGAGGGCAGAATTTATGTAGCGACAGTTCTACATACCTAGAAAGTCTTTGCTCTGATTTGAGGCCCTTACCTGATGATTAGATTGTCATTTGCTCTATTGTGGTGTGGATCTGGAATAGTCCCGAAAAGCCTCATGTGCCTGTGGGAGGTGATTCAGTCATGACATCAATCCACTGATTTCCTGTGCTGCTGTGAGGTGGGGTGTGGTTGGCAGGGGCGAATTCCTGGGGCTTACCCTGGAAGAACATACCTCCCCCATGAGTTCCCTGCCTTCACTCCCTCTACTTACTGTGGCAATGCCATCAACACCTTCTCTCCATCCAGCTAGGCCTTCCACCATGCCCTTGCACTACTGCCAGCTGCCCCTGAATAGGTGGAGAATTGCTAAAGCACTGAGCTAAACTGAACCTCTCTTTTGCTAAGTTGTTTCGGCAAGACACACTTCAAGTACATTTCAAGCAGTGGAGTTTGATCCTGGCTAGCTCCAGTCCAAACGGGGTCGTGTCTCCATGCCAGTGATATTTTTAACAAATTCACTCTGGGTATTATGCTGTGCTCACTCAGTTCCGCCGTTGACCAGCCACCCTTGTAGCTAATTCATATTCCTCAGCGTCTGTCAAAGGCAATCTCTTGATTGTATCCATATGCCCATGGAATTAACTGGTCTTTCTCGGGCAGTTCAAATAGCACCATTTTCATTGCATAACCTTTGAACTGGTAGATAATGTGTGCGTCTTCTGAAGACTTTGTTTTTCTTTTCATTTTTTTCCCCTATAAAAACAAACTACCATGCCGAGTATCTACCTATCCTTCATTCTATCTCTTTTTTCCTGTCGTAAGATTCTTTAAAAATTACCTCATGTTCTTCATGACCCAAATGGTCACAACTCTGTATTGTTTTGAACCACAGAGAAGAAATAAATAACCCAAATTTTTTCAAGGATATAAACTTCTCCCAAAGCCAACTTCAGACACCTACTTGGGAGGCCCAGAATTCACATATGTTAATTTAATTTAAAAAAGGTTCTACTCCATGTTTGATTATTCTAAATGTACTCTTGATCACTGCATTTTTTTCTGAGCGATTTTCTTTGCAATAGGGAACCTATTTTTCTCAATTAGACAGGACTTCGCAAAAATCTTTGCATGGTTATTTTCAGGTACTTCTGTTCCTGTGCCCATCACCAGCTCAACAATGACACGGAGCCACACATTAGAACGTGTAAATTGCTAAGAAATTTTTTTTTTTTTTACTTGACTGGTATTAGGCTGCAATGTAAGCTTCCCAACATAAAAATTCAAATTGTTTTATCCCTTCTAAATTATTTATACTTTCTGTCCTACGTGTTAGCTTCAATGATTCATGACCAACCATATCACATTATTTGGGCAGAAACTTTGGAATGCAGGGCTTTTCCTCAGGCAGAATGTATTTCTGCTATCATTTTAAGTCATGGGTTTAATGTAGCCATTTTCAAGCATGGTATATGGTAATGAGAAAACATGGTGAGGAGAGAATTCGTCTTAATGATATTTATATCTGTGTCCCTTTTAGTTACCTTGAGCATGGAATTCACCAGAAACAACCTTTAAAAAATACAGTTACAAAAGCATATCTCTACTCATAGTGTAAAAACAGAGATTGAGAAAGACGTTCAGATGCCGGGGCCTTGGAGTGGAGAGTATAGAGAAAAATGTTCTCTTACAATACCCCCTAGAGTTGACCATGGAGGTGGGTCTTCGTGTCCCGTAGGGACTCCCAAGTGTCTTAGTTATTCTGTTGTCACTGGGACACAATGCCCAACACCTTCAGCTTAAGGGAGGAAGGGTGTATTTTAACTTATACTTCAGTGGTCTCAGTGCACGTGTGGTCAGTGGGCAGTGGCAGAAGGGCATGCTGCAGTGTCTGAAGGAAGGAAAGATGTTTGTTCATCATGGCCAGGAAGGAGCCAGGGCAAGGATATACATCTTTCTACTTTCCATACACAGGTCCCACCCCCTAATAGCACAACCAATGACCAGTGGAGACGTGAACCCTTGTGAGCCATGGTGTTTTGGGGAATAGCCCAGATACAAGCTTAGCACCATTGAAGCCTTAGCATCAGTTCAGGAAGCTGAACTAAATTTAAGTGGAGTTAACGTTAAAGCAACATCTGGATAAGTTAAAAAAAAAATACCCGATTTAGGAGTGATTCACCCTTCTTAACGGAGGAAATCTTTTCTTTTATTAAGACAAGGTCTTGCTCTGAAGTCTAGGCTGGTCCTGAACTCAGTATGTAGCCCAGGCTGGTGTCCAATTCACCGCAATCCTCCTGTGTTACCCTCTCAAGAGCTGGGATTACAGGTATGCACTGTCACGCTCAGTTTCTGTGGTGCTGGAATATCAAACTCAGGGCCTTTTGTTTTCTAGGCAAGCACTTTAAGTGCTGAGCTACTCTCCCGGCCCCTGGTGGAGGGTGCTTTTTAAGAACAAAAAACATCTTTGGAATGACCACAGGTACCTAAAAAGGTCACCATTTGTCGTATAGCCTTGACGTACTTATTGGACTTTGGCATGCATGTGGTTTTCCTGGAGTTTCCAAGAATAAGGCAATCATGAGTTAACCATGAAAATACCCACAATCCTTTTACCTAGGGTGGCACCAGGATGACCTTCCTGTAACCTAGATGAGGGTGAAAGAACTAATCCTGAGTCCGTCTGTGTAAGTAGCCACAGAGCTGGCATCCGGATTTGGGCCTCTGCGCCTGTGTCAGTGCCAAGTGATTGGACGGCAGAGAAAGCATGAGCAACGATTTAAGCTAAGCCGCCTCCCCCTGAGCTCCTGGGGCTGGAGCTCTGGAAAATAATAGGGCGCGGTTGGCAATGTCTCCAACATCGCCGCGTAGCGTGGACGCAACGGAGAGGAGAAAGAGGCTTTACCAAGTACAGGATTCAGCTCCACGACCTTGAGGGTTGATTTCTCTACATGGCACTTAAAACCAGCTCAAAATCCTGTGTCGAGCCAGCGGTGGTGGTCCACACCTGTCTTCTCAGCCTGCTGGGAGGTTAAGGCGTAAGGATCACCATTTTGAGCCCAGCCTGGACAACTTAGCAACTTAGTGAGACCTTAATGCATAGAAAAATAAAAAGTGGCTGCGGATATAGCTGAGTGCAAACACCCTAGGTTCAATCTTCAGTCTCAAATAAACAAACAATAACAACAACAACAACAACAACAACAAATTTGTTGCCCACCATTGGTGCTTTCTATGGCATACAAGACTTAGCTGTCAGTGGGATACTCCGAGGAAACTGAGGCATGTTGGTATTTACCAGAGCTGTGATTGGAGCTGAGATTCTGGGCCTGTACTCTTCCTTCTTTATCCACTCATGGCCCCATCCTCCCGTGTCTAGCTCACCAGGTTCCCTACCGTGGCCCGTCCCATGTGAGAATCGCCACTTCCTAGGGCCAGCTCTTCCCGTCACTCTGCGATGTCGCGCTCTCCCAGAGCCTCCTCAGAGGCATCAGGCTGAAATGCCTAAGAGGGGAACACGAAGACCACGTCCTGGGCCGTGGGGAGCCTCCAGTGTCCACGGAAATCCACACATCCATCAAGCCTTAGGTACTTTTTCATTGTTGGGACAGAATACCCGACACCCAAAACTTAGGGGTGGGAAGAGTCAGTTCTCAGTTGTAGAAGATCAGAGTTCACTCATGGGTGGCCGGTAATGGTGGAAGCACATGGCAAAGGCTTAGCCGTTCACGGCTGGGCAGCTGGAAGCCAAGGCAGGAAGAAAGGGCAGGAATTGTGTGTCCTCTTCCGGGTCATGTGCCAGTGCCCTACCCCTTCTGGGTCCAGCCTCAGTGGTCCACCCCTTTTGCTTAAGTCCCAGTGACCTTCCCCTTCTAGGTCACACGCCCAGTAATAGCCACACAGCTTTAGTGTACAACATGCCCCTCATCCACCACAAGCCTATAATGTACAGTCTGCCTCATGCCTGCCTTTAATCATGCACCTATCATCCACTTCTCCCAACCAGTCCCCACTTTTTAACAGCACATAGAATCTACAACATCCAGGGTCATGCGGCTTTTGAGGGGTCATTCCTGATCCAGACCGTAAGACCATCCGTACTTGGAATTTAGCTCCCATTCCCAGTTTTCATATCTGACGCACATGCTGGTGAAATTAACGAAAACATTCACGTTCAGGTTAGTCTCTTCACTAACACAACACGCAGGTTTAAAAAAAAAAAATGACCGAAGCACTTGCATTGACATTTCTCCAGAAATGACGTCCAGGTAACCAATGAGAATAGGAATTCGTACAGCTTGTGACTCATTGTTAAGGAAGTGAAAACGTAAACTACCAATGAGAGATGCTGTCACTCGTTTATTTCATAAAGAAGGAGAAATAAAGCCTACACAGACTAAGAGTCATCCTGATGGTGGGGGACATGTCTACTGAGTTCTAAACATCTACTTGAAATGTAGCCGCCATCATCATGGAGTCTGGGTGGAGGGCTGAGGTCTCTGAGTGGCCACCATGGTTTCCGTAGGTTCGGGCATCCCTTGACGACCAGTGCGCGGATCGTTGGTCAGTGACCCTTCTGTCCCCCCTAAGCCTGCACTCTACATGGGCACTGTCCCTGTTTCCCTCCTTGTTGCATCCAGCCCAAGGGCTGATTTTTAGTAAATATTCGAGTTGAATAAATCGACAGTTCTATTTCTTTTCTCTCATTCTGATGGAAACTTCGAGGAAGATAGGGGAATCATCTCCGGAGCTTACGAGATTTTCACATTCTCTCAGCCGGGGCCCGCCGATGGTCTCCCATTTAGCAATTTAAATTTTGCAGAAGAACCTCCAACCGCCTTGCAGTTCTTTAACCAAAGAGAGATAAGCTCCTTAGTGAAGAAAGAACTCTGTGACCTCTTCATTCTGCCCCGGTCTCTTAATCTTTCAAGAGCGTTACTAGCAATCATTTTCTTTGCCATGGTGGTAGCAGAAGATCTGAGGATTTTCCTCATACAAAAATCACTATTTTTCAGATGTGACTTAGTTGCTCTTTTCCCTGGGAAGAGTGGCTGTGTCTCGAAGTGAGATGTAGAGCTGAGGTGTTTTTTCAAGGAAGTAAAAGGTGAACATTGATTTATGATGTTTATGTGACGGTAGGTCATGCGGACAATTGTAGTAAAAAGACCTAACTGTTGGGAAGGGTCAACCTTGTCCTAGCACTCCCTGCTGATGCGCCACTAAGAAGCTAAATCAGAAGTAGCCATGGTGACTACCTGATTTCCGCTTTGCAGACCTGGCACATACCCAGTGTGCATTGCTCAATCTGTTGGCACTTGAGTAGAGTTTTTTTTTTAATGATTGCACAGCTGTTTTCTCTTAGTTTATTTCCACTGTTTTTATTTTTGAGACAATGGGTTCAGTCCCTTAAATTAGATTATCATGAATTGCCTACACATGTCCCCTAGGGCTTTCTGCTATTTTGAGTTGCAGTCTATCCATTTCCAAATTGAATGAAGGAACTTTTTCTCCTTAGACCTGCCCCACCTGATCTTCAACTCCAGCAGGTCCCTTCAATTGATCTCCTCTACCAGGCTGGGCTCTTTGGCATTAGGCCTGCCATTTCAGCGCTCTGAGAGTCCTAGGCACGGGCATCAAAAGCTCAAGCAGTCAAGGCAACTTAGTGATTTTGTAGGGCCCTGTCTCAAAAATCAAAAATGAAACACACACACACACACACACACACACACACACACACACACACACAAACACAAGCATGAGCTCTTGTCCTGTCTTACCACTGCACTATCCAGTGCTAGATACACGAGACAAGATGCAACCTTATTGCCTGTCCGGCCAGATCCTCTCCGGGAGCAGCATTCTCTGCACTTGCCGGGAACGGAAGGAGTTCTCCAGCCTTTTGTCCCGGGTACCGGCTTCCTTCGTGGCCGTCTTTAGCAAGTAAGAGTGGAAGCAAGAAGCAGTTCAGTGCATCCAGCGCAAAATGCGGATTTGTGTGGAAATACTGGGACTTTGTTCGGGCTTGCACGCCTGTCCCTCTTCAAGGGAAAGGAGTAACCATTTCTCTTCTCATTCTTAACCTTTCAGAATTGATGGTGAGTGTTGAAAGCGAGCTAACTACACACAGGCATAGCTCACAATAGCTGTTGGTTGCCCCTTTTTTTGCCTTCACACAAGCAAAAGATTGTATTCTATGTGGACAATATTAATATACATCGTGTGACTATAATTTGTGATCTAAACGAGACTCACAGAGAGTGATGAAGGCAACACTAATAATTAACAGAGATAACTGAGGATGCCCCTTGGCAATCCACTTACCCTAGTTAAGCCCTAACGAGGCTTCCTGATGTCAGTGTATAGGCATTCTAACTAATATCATTAATAAGAGTCACAAAATTTCATGTAGGAGTAAAGCTACAAAACTTGATGATAATGAGTTTGTCACTATGGGGATGCCAGCTTCTCTGCATGCGAATGAAAATTTTTTGATTAGCTCTTCACATCAGTGAGTGAGTGGTAACTGACTTTGACCCATGGAAAAATGCAAGAATCAGCAATTAAAAAGAAGGATATCAAACCAGGAAGTTGTCTTAGACTTCCCCATTGGAACAGAAACAGATGAGCCAGGAATCACAATGTCCTCCGATGAAGTTTGTCATGGAAGAGCTCCCAGGACACGATGGGTACATAAAAGAAGTTGCTATGTTTGGATCTGGAATGTTCCCTGAAAGTCTTATGTTTGGGATGATTTGATCATGAGGGATAATCCATTAATTTCCTGTGCAGTTCAGAGGTAGGGCCTGGTCAGAATGGACGGATCACTAGGCTTGACCCGGAAGGGGTGGACCACTGGCACATGACCTGGAAGTGAATACAATAGCTCTGTGCGTTCCTTCCGATTCTACTTCCTGTCCACTGTGAGGTAAATAGCTCCTCTGCAGCTAGGCTTTCTGCCATCTCGTTCCGCCATTGCCAGCTGACCGTAAATGGACTGAAATTTCCTGAACTGTGAGCTAAAGTCAACCTTTCTTCCCTTAAGTTGTGGGTGTCAGACCTTCCTTGTGTTCTGCAAGTGGGAAAGTGGCTTAAGAAAAGGGGCATTGATTTTAAAGGGTGGGATGAGGGCAGACACCCTAGGACAAGCAGAGTATTGGCCTCAGAGACACTCAGGATGGACTCCACCTCAGAGCAATCCTCCTGCCTCAGCCTCCCGAGTACTGGGATTGCAGGTGTGTCCCACCGTGCCCCGGTTAGATGGTGCTAGGGATTTACACCCAGGCCCATTTGATAGGGAAACCCTTTTTGAGCTATGCCCCTAGCCTTACCATAAGATGTATTGTAAACCACTGTTTGGAGAAATGTTTTGTTACAATCTTCAAAATACGTTAGCTGACAGTGGGTTCCTGGAGGTTTCCTCAAGGACCTGGGCGTTGGTGAGTAGTGTGAAAAGGGTCCCAAGGGTTGTACTCAGGCTTCTGAGGGGATGCTGAGTGGACCTTAGTCAAAGACACAGTGGAGAGAACAGAGGTAAAAGGACAACACGAGTGCACAGGATGTCATTATAGTAATTTAGTCAGAAATGTAAGGACTTCTGTCAAGTCTTGAATTGATAAAGACAGGGAGGGAGAGAGACATAATACGGTTGAGCTCTGAAGAGGACTGCAAGCCCAGCCCAGTGGCACAGACCTGTAATCTCAGTACTCTGAGAGGCTGAGGCAGGAGGATTGCAAGTTCAAGCCCAGCCTGGGCAACTTAGTGAGTTAGCAAAACCCTGTCTCAAAATCAAAGATTACAAAAGGACAGGGATTATAACATAGGGTGGAATCCCTCGGTTCTATCTCTAGTACTGCAAAAGTAAATAAATAAAAATAATAAAGGGGACTTCAGAAAGTCTTAGATATAATGTGTGCACATTGAATGCACCTAAATACAGAACTTCAAAAGTCTTTGGATGCTGACATGACGATGGCACAGGTAGAAACTGCCACAGACACAGATGACCCATTGTGACAGTCGTAGTTGAATCACAAACACACTGGAAATGTTGTTTAATGTCACCTTCAAGTTAATGTGGTTAAGGGCCATCTGACAGGTAAATGCCTTACATGGTTAGACCCGGGTCCCATTCCCAAGACTGTGCGTAGGCAAATATTCCAAAAGTAGAAAAAAAAAATCAAGATCTGATACGCTTCTGGTCCCAAACATTTCAGATAAAGGATTTGTAGTCTGTGTGAATTTATGTGGACCAAATTTTAACAGTGTATTATACTTCATCAAATATGTCATCAGGGTCAGAAATGCTTAGCCTCTTTACATTTTCATCGTTCAGAAAATAGGAAAGTGACCCCAGTCGCAGGGGCCTGAAGCCTTTTTGTCTTCAGGGGCTGGGTTAGTTGGAGTCCATTCTCCCAAGGAAGGGGCAGGGGACTAGTGAAGGAGATTGTTGGAGCATAACTTTGACGTGGTTGCTCCAGCAGTAGTGGGTGGAGAGCAAAGCTCCACCTCCTGTCAGTCACCACTGGCATTACAAGTTGATAGGGGCATGTTGACAGGAGGCGGAGCTCTGATCACCTCTCCTGTTGCTCTGGTGTACAGGAGGCCTGGTCCTTCCAAGGTCGTATACTGTGACCCCTGTCCTGTACTACCTATATTCTTAGGAGAACTCAAAGATCTGGCACACAGACTCATTAAGCAAACAAAAGGATCATTGTGATTTATGGCTAGTAAGTAGCATACACAAAGCTTGAGGGGAGATACAAAAGAAAGATCCTTTAAGTGATCTTTGCCCTTAAAATTGGCTTTTGCTGTTAGAATCTGGTTCCTTGGCTCTCAGAGTCCTTGCTATTTGGGCTGCGAGGACACAGCTTCGTGCAGAAGGATTGTATATCCTTATACTTTTGCACTTTGAAACGAATGGAACAGTGGTATTTAAAGTCGGTTCACTCTGTTGAACTCAACAACTATTTTTAGGGCGCCTTTAATGCATTGTACATAAATGGGAAGGCATAAAATACGAAGTTAGTTCCTGCACTCCGGGCAACCTCTGTCCATCTGAGAAGAGAGACATACAAAGAAAATAATTTCTGTTTTTTTTTTTAATCACACTAAGTAGTTTGCTCTGTTGGTACAAAGCTTGGACCCCATAGGGCGTCATACAAACACACAAATCACCAATAATTTGACCATCTGGAGGTAGTCACTGTTAACATTGTAGATATTTTTGAAATCCCATTGAAGTTTCCAGCTTCCCCATGGATTCTCATTTGTGCACCCACACCCCCATTCCTCTTTCAGCCAACTCTGTGGGTGTGTGCTGTTTGCCTGGGGGCTCGCAATATAAAGGAAGAACATGGAGAGAGAGAGAGAAAAGTCCCTTTCATTGCCATTTAAAAGCTTAAAAGTGTCAGGGACCTGGACTGCTAATGGCATAAAAAGCATATTTTAGATCAGAGGACCTAAACACAGAAATAAACAATTTAAAAATTTTTCCTAGCCCAGTGAATAACCACACATTGTCTTCTTTCTGTCTGTCTGTTTCTCTGTTTCTCTGTCTCTCTGTCTCTCTGTCTCTGCCTCTCTCTCTCTCTCTCTCTCTCTCTCTCTCTCTCTCTCTCTCT